>CM034537.1:14587471-14834971 GCA_020002185.1 Paraescarpia echinospica
GTACATCTGCGTGTGACCACTGTCTACTGGCACATTAGTTAGTATCAGTTAGTTCACATATCTTTTGTTGAGAAAATACCTGTGATGCAGCGGGAGAAAATAGGAGATGAGTACCGACGGTACATGACTTGCATAAGGCATTACCTAGTCACAAAAAAGCACTTGGTGTGTGAAAAGCGAATGCGCAATGCCGTTTTGAAAGCTACGCAGCATGGCAAATATCAAGCAGACGGTGAGTAGACAGTCCAGCCCCAGGGCCAGGCTAATAGTCTGTAGCCTAGCGTGTAGTATACTATGCCACAACCCAGTCTATTAATATGGGTTTCTTAAATGATATAGGTGTCAGAATAGGGGCCTATGTTTTTGACAAAAGTATAATTACGAAACGATGGCTGGACTCAATGCCAATGACGTGGCTATTAATACAACTGCTCTGCAGGCCCACTGTTTATTACCTAGAATGGTTATTTTTCTTATCTTTCTGTGGGTTGTACCTCTTGATTTCCTGAAGCATAAATAAATATTCCTTTGACAAAACAGACACCCATGGCAGTCATTACAGGTTGGTGGTTATTTTTTGGCAAATATTAATAAAAATTGCACTCAACCTAAGATGTCAAATGGCTTCAGTCTTATATGACCAAATGTACTGCTAGTATGTCACTACTTGAAATTAGTTAATTGTGAATTCTATTTTGTGAATATTCTTTCAGCTGAAATTATTAACGCTATTAAACAATCGTTTTACCTAAAAATGTATAGGCTTAGCCTAGGGGCCTACCACTAAAATGTACACCAACCTAAATACCAATGTATTTGACCATATATAGTGCAATTAATTAATGAAATAGATTAATAAATCATGGACAATCACTCGCTATCAATATTGCAGTTAGCACAGGTACTTACATTGTTATTGTCACACTGCACTGTACTGTATTTGTGTATGAATAGTTATATTTCCTTTCTCGGAAGTAGACACAGTGACACATAAGCTTATTGACAGTGTGTGGGAATACTGTTACATGACAGTAAGGAATTTACTAATTAATTGTATCATACTGACTTGGTACTCTTTGTAGTGTTAAATTGTATCAAGTGAATTATGACATTCTCTGCATAGTTTGCTCAGGCCCTTATCACTAGAATTTAGACCCCTACTGCCCTAGGCTATGGCAGTGCAGCATAGGTAACTTGTGTTGGTAATTTCATCCATCATTTATGTAGTAAGCTTTACTGATAATTGTAACAAGTGAACAATACTATTTTGCAGCATCTGCAAATTTTGTAAATGGCCTTTATTAAGTTGTCTGTTTTTAATTGAAACTTGAAACAGTGGTTTCCTTTTTAACATTGTTTATTTTAAATTAAGAGTACACCTGTAGATGCTAATGTCTCAGTATCTGTTGGTGGTTCAAATCCGCCAGGTAAATGCACAAACCTTTGTGCACAATTACCCCTGGCATGGGCTTATTGACCGATACATTGCATCTGCGAGTATGATTATTTCGATATTTAATTAAAATGACTTTCAATGATGCAACAGTTGAAGCATCAGATATAGTCAATTGAAAAAAGATCCAAACAACTGATTTACCCCATACCTTCATTGTCCACCTAACAAGATTGCCACACAGAGAATTAACTCTAGATGGTAGGTGGACAAGGAAGGACAAGGAAGCCTTTTGGAGCCCAACCCTTTTTATCCAACCCTTCTGCATCCCGCCCTTCTGAGGTGTGTCGATTGTATGTTTACACATATTAACGCAGCAAACACCCACACAATCAGCAGATAATCTGTTCTATTCATTTACAGTCCTTTGTGAAAAGTAGAACATTCTTATACCTAATCTACACTCCTCCTTTACTAATATAACTTCATGTCCTCTAGTACTTCTATCCTTCCTGAGAAAAAAGTATTTCTATCAATATTTTCATAACCATTCAATATTTTAAACACTTCTATCTCATCTCCTCTCAATCTCCTGGACTCTAGTTTTGTTAAACCATCTTCTTTTAGGTGTATTTCATAACTAAGATCCCTCAGTTTTTGTATCATTTTAATCGCTCTCCTCTGTACTCTTTGTATAATTTCTATGTCTTTCTTGCGATATGGCCTCCACGCTTGTATACAATATTCTAATTGAGGCCTGGTGTTGAACTAAACTGCCAGAAGTCAAAATAATGGAACACCATGTAGAAACTGTAAATAACACATTTTATTTAAAATATAATCAAAAATACTAATATATTTGATTATCTGTAAATTATTTAACTATGTTATTTGTAGCTTAGGCTAATAAATGTGTTAATATTATATTATTAAGTTTCGACCACCTGTACATTGTTGAGTGAGTTAGTCTGATTTTGTTCAAGTAACAATGGGTTCAAACTGTGATACCCTTACACTTATGTTTTTTTACAAGCAGTAATGTGTGTTACTTATTTTTCGCTAGGTATGCTTTGCCAACTACCATTGGATCATGCTGCCCATCTGCCACCAGAACCATTGGTTCCTGCTGGTGGCAAATACACAGGACAAGACAGTCGCAGTGCTGGACTCACTGCCGCAGGAGACGAGATGAAACAAGTTTGTCGCCCTATGGCAGTAAGTGTTACCTTCCAACAAACTAGTGTAACCATTCCTACTGCTTGTGTGCACTACAATTACTTTCTTATAGTTTCTAGCCCTATGTTGGTTAACAACTGCTATAACACCACTTACTGATTATGTGTGTCTTTACACATGTCCATGTTTTCATTGGTGTAGTAAAACAGTGGAGACAGGGCTTGTTGTCTACTGCAGTGTTCATGATAACAAGCCTTTCAGTCATGCCTGCTGTTGGTTAGTGATATGTTTTATGCAGGAGTATGTAGATTATTTTAACATGTGCCCCTGTAGTCAGATTATACTTTCAATACACTTTGCAAATAATTGTTATATCTGGATAGTATGGATATTGTTTCTGCATTCGTAGGTCCGTTATTTTTAAGAGATGCCGGAATTAAGGTGCAAAATGACTGATAAATGTGAACGGATTTCTGTCCTTCTTCCAGGAAGTAACCGCAAGCGAGAAATGCAAAGCTGGGCTTGCCATTGGAGACATGGACAGCCATAAACGTAAGATGTGGTCAGCAGGAAGACAGCCACATTTGTGGTGTGTTCACAATGATGGTGAGCATCATTTGAGAAACAATTAGGTCTTACCATTAATTGTAATTTAGGATATTTTAAGACAATAAATTCCTGCCAATTTGAGAAAAAAAACAGCAAATGTGCCAATCCTCCACATGGTGCTATATACACAGAGACACAATAGTCTGTTTCCTGGCATATTCCTACATGACATTTGCTATGTTATATATTTGAACAGTTTTTTGCAATGCTGGTGACATAAAAGGTCCCTCACTGATGTAGGAATGAAATCTTCACATGATACACACTAATTGCCAGCTCAATTACAGTAACATTGAGCATGTTATCACACTACCAAGTAGGTTTGTGTAAAGTAGTATACTTCACAGAAATAGCAAAGGAAAATTGTGACCTGTGTCTATGTATGTTATTAAGGGATGATATGTTTTCAGATGAGTGTATTATTTATGTAAGGAAATGTTAACATTAATGTGTATCTGTATTCCAGTATGCAAAGGCCATCATCATTGGAGTACCACCTTACAAGATACGCCAGTGCCATGTCAGAAAGGCAGTATTAGCAGAGTTCCTGCAATACAAGAAACAGTAATGGCACATGCAGCACTGAATATATACTTTAGTTTGTCATCTTACTATTTTAATCTCACCTCATCCTATTATTTGATGGCTCTTAGTGTAATTTATTATTTAAACGAGTTTATTCATTATCTATGTTTTAGGTATAATGCCCTTATATTTAAATTGTTTTTTAATTCAATGTACGATTCTTAGTTGTATTGTTTTTATGATATTTAACTTAATATTTTAATGATCTAACTATACAGGTTTGGTATTATGATTGTATTGTAAAGCATCATAGAGCACTGTGTGATTATGGCGCTATATAAATATCTTACTTTTATTATTACAGTCATGCAGTCATGCTATATATGAATTAATGATTACTTGTGACAATGGTTTTATTTCTGAATAATTGAATTTTATATTACTTGGCTGATTAAATATTATGATATACTTTATTTGTAGCAATGTTGTATTGCAAGCGAGTGCAGCGTTATATAACGGGCTACGTTGTTTGGTTCTTTGTAAATGTATGCCAATCATTTTAGTGTATTCCTGTTGTTTTATGTTACTTTGTTTAATGTAATAACAATCACAGCTTTAGTTTCATAAGAATCTCCTCAGTTTAATTTACGTTACATTAGATTGCCCATAATGTGACATAAATATGTATAACCAGAAAGGCTAATGTTATCTACGAGTTAATAATTATTTGTAACAATAGGTTTATTTTTTAATAATTGCATTTGATCACTTGTCTGATGAAACATCACAGTATTATACAAAAAGGGCTAGTTTTGATCTGTGTAAATAAATAATTTTTTACATTTTATATTTCATTTAATAATACTACTTGAACTGTTATGTCACACATAATTATACACGTTGACATGATAATAAATGTTTACTTATGTAAGTCGTGAATGCATGACCCGTTTCCATAAATGTATTAAAGAATTGTTGAGTTACTCGGAGTTGCGTTGGGAAAAACTGTTTGGAAATGGTGACCCCAAGATCCCCACCCTCCGTACGAATTTTGAAGTGCCTCAATGGGACTTCTAGACTGCACACAAAATGTCAGCCCCATATTTCCAAAACTTATGGAGATAAGTACTATTTTTTAATTGTGACCCCCAGTCCGCCACCCCGGACAAATTTAGAAAAAAATATAAAACTACGAACCATTCCAATGGGTACGCTAGATCGCATAAAATGTCTGCCCCATACAGGCATGGCTGGCCCAGATAAGTGCCATTTTAAAATTGTGACCCCCCACATTTTGAATTTTTTTTAATATCTAGATCCCAATGGGCTTGCTAGATCAAACACAAAAGTTCAACTCCACACATGACAAAATGACAGAGATAAGTGCAATTTTTAAATTGTGACCTCCCCGAGACCCCCACCACCTGGATGAATTTCGAAAAAAACTATGTACAAACTACCCCAACGGACACCCTAAATCACACACAAAATGTCAGCTTCATACATGTTAAATTAACAGAGATATGTGTCATTTATAAATTGTTACCCCCCAAGATCCCTACCCCCAACGAATTTATAAAAATCTAAATCTACGAACCACCCCCAATGGGCCTGCTAGATTATACAACAAATTTCAGCTTCATACATGCCAAACTGACGGAGATAAGTATGTGTCATGTTATTTAAAATGCGGAGATTTGTGTTTACCACAAAACCCGCTGTGCGTATAAAGCAGTGAAAACTGCAGCTCTGTGTGACGAAGTCGTAAGATACACAACGTCAACGCTCTGAGACAATGACATCAAAATAAACACATTTTGTTTTGCAAATAACTACAAGTTATGCTAATTATGAGGTTTTTTATGTATACTAACAATTACAAACGTAACCGTATCATTAATGGAAACTATCACACATTCTTTCGGTAAACACCGTGTTAAGCTGGCTAAAAATAGGCGCTAACCTTTGACATGTATTGTGTGTACGTAAAACGGAACCGGAACTTACTCTCAGCCCGGAACCTCCTTCCAGACCATACAGCTGCGGGCCGAAAGTAGGCGCTAACCTTTGACATGTACAATCGCATGCGCAATACGCTAAACGGAACCGGAACTTACTCTCAGACCGGAACCTCCTTCCAGACCAGTACAACAGCACTGCTCAATCAAGGAAATATAAACAATATTATATATTTCATAGAAGTATTGTTTCAGTTTCCTCGGGATGCCGTGCATTAAGGAGGTTTAAATTTGTTTTCCCGGTTGTGACTTAACCAAGTATAATCATGTAATGTTGTTGAAAACATGTTGTGAAATGTGAGTCATATCTTCACAGGCTCTTCTTGGCTGGCGTTGACGTACACAAAGCCGGCATGGACGGAAGTAATGACACGGTGATTGCGACTGTGAGTGTGCATTACCTAAAGAGCGTCGCCATTGACCACAACAACATACAGATATGCTGGACAGACGGCGGTAGGTGTTCGTTGGCCATATCCTCAACAAACCGTACACAGCAAGAAATCAGAATATCACGTATTGTGCTACGGGTGTTGACTCTTGAACAATTCTAAGCATGTCTTACTTAATCCTCTTCGTGTAGATTCACACATAAGGAAGACCCAAAAGAAAGCCAGTGTTGCCTGTTCGCTGCCAGCTTCATCACCTGGCCCTCAACTCCACCCGATAGTCTTCATTTCCCGCTCCACTGATTTCCTCCACGTCTCCCTGGGACTCCCCTTCGTTCTCTTGTCACCCAGGGTCCCACGCATAAAAGGAAGACTAGTTGCTTAGCAACTATAATATTATTATAATACAGCAATGCGTATATAAAGTACACGTAATAACGTGTTGTTGGAAGTGCTCTTAGATAGACGTAATAATAAGATAACTTCTATTGCGCCTAAATCCTTGGAAACCAAGCTCAGAGGCGCATCAAAACAAAAGGATTTGTCAATCTCAAAATCCATAAGTAGTTTTCCAGTTGTCAGCAGATGGGTCAAGGCGCTAGGGAGCTACAGTGGATAAGCAAGGTTGTAAAGATACATTTTTAAATGACGACGGAATTTATTTTTATTTTCAACTGATCTAACACTAAGAGGGAGCATATTCCAAAGAGTTGGTGCAGCGACAGAAAAAGCCCTAGTTCCAATGTTAGTGTTGACTCTAGGAACAAACGTAGGTCACAACTAAATGATCGAAGCTGGATAGATTTTCTTACAGGAGTAAGCAATGAATGCAAATAAGATGGTTGCTTATTGGACAGTGCCTGGTATGTAATGGTACAGATCTTAAATATTATACGATATCATACAGGAAGCCAATGCAAAGACTTTAAAAGTGGTACAGAGCGAGAAAAACGAGGAGATCTTGTAACTACTCTTGCTAGACAATTTTGGACACGCTGAAGTTTTGTGATGTCCTTGCTAGCGATATTATAAAGGAGGGGATTGCAATAGTCAAGTCTGCTGCTAACAAGCGCTTTTGCAATAGTCTTAGTAGCAGAATATGACGTATACCGGCGAATACGGCGAAGATCACGAATATGATAAAAACAGCAACGACATGTTTAAGATATGTGTTGTCGGAAATTGAAGTTACTATCAAAGATCACTCCTAGATTCCGCACCGAGGTTGCTGGCGTGATATACTGATTCAAAATACGCGTTGGGAAAACCCATCTAGTTTACTACGCTGCATTGGAGTACCAATAATGATTAATTCAGTTTTATTTGCATTTAATTTCAACTTGCTGTCAGTCATCCAGTGGAAGATATCTTGTTGGTTAAGGGAGGCCGATGAAATGTAGATCTGAGTATCATCAGCATAAAGATGATGATCCAAGTTATGTCTTTGTATAATAAAGCTTAGTGGCGTGGTGTAAAGAATAAAAAGCAAAGCCCAAACAGACGGGTTATCAAAGCAAAGCAAAGCAAATAGACGGGTTATCAAAGCAAAGCAAAGCAAATAGACGGGTTATCAAAGCAAAACAAAGCAAATAGACAGGTTATCGTCAAAGCAAAGCAAAGCAAATAGACGGCATCATACACACAACACACACACACAACACACAACACACACACAACACACACAACACACACACACACACAACACACACAACACATACACAACACACAATTTACACAACACACACACACAACACACACACACTACACACACAACATACACAACACACACACACAACACACACAACATACACAACACACACAACACACATACAACACACACAACACACACCAACACATACACACCACACAACACACACCACACACAACACACACAACACATACTCAACACACAATTTACACAACACACATAACATATCCAACACACAACATACACAAAACACAACATACACAATACACAACATACACAACATACACAACATACACAACACACAACACACACAACATACCCAACACACAACATACACAACTTACACAACATACACACAACACACACAACACATACACAACACACACACACAACACATACACAACACACACAACATACACAACACACACAACATACACAACACACACACACACAACACACACAACAAACACACAACACACACAACATACCCAACACACAACATACACAAAACACAACATACACAACACACAACATACACAACACACACAACACACACACAACACACACAACATACACAACACATACAACACACACACAACACACACAACATACCCAACACACAACATACACAAAACACAACATACACAACACACAACATACACAACACACAACATACACAACACACACACACACAAAACACACAACATACACAACACATACAACACACACACAACATACACAGCATACACAACACACACACAACATACACAACACACAACATACACAACACACACACACAACACACACAACATACACAACTCATACAACACACACACACAACATACACAGCATACACAACACACACAACATACACAACACATACAACATCAATGAGGTGCCAAACATCACATATCTTCATGTCAAGAGACGATCATCTGTTCGGATTCTCGTCCAACGAGGCGACCATAGGACTCGTATGAGGTATCGCTTCTTTTAATGGAAAACATATGTATATGAAGCAACCGTCTTTTCAACGTAACAATTCCATATTTTCAAATAGTGCGAGCGACCAGATACGATACGACCTTCTCGAGAGTCGAAAAAGGAAAGACCAGAATCGTCGGAAGCACGGTATATACACTAGTTTTCGGCGTGATCTCATTTGCATAATAAATCAGACCGAACGTACATCACGTGACATCCCTTAACACAAAAACTGTGCACGTTCATAGTTTATAGTTTAATGATGTCACATGATGGGATTACATTACATACACGCAAGTTCAAAACAAGGTCTAACCAAATCACTACCTGTATAAAAAAAAACTCACCTCGCGTATAGAATTACTGCGCGTAGCAGTTTATAGTTTAATGATGTCACTGCATCATAACGTCACATGATGGGTTACATTACATACGCGCAAGTTCAAAACAAGGTCTAACCAAATCACTACCTGTATAACCAACTCACCTCGCGCACAAAATTATTGCGAGTAGCAGTTTCATGACGTCATACAGGGTACTCACGCTCACGCTCGCAACAAACAAACATGTCCAGACACGTCTCGAGTACAGGTTTTATAAAAGACACGGATTTAATCACTACCTCGCGTAGCAGTTTATAGTTTAATGATGTCACATGATGGGATTACATTACATACGCGCAAGTTCAAAACAAGGTCTGACCAAATCACTACCTGTACAACCAACCCACCTCACGTATAGAATTACTGCGCATAGCAGTTTATAGTTTAATGATGTCACTGCATCATGACGTCACATGATGGGATTACATTACATATGCGTAAGTTCAAAACAAGGTCTAACCAAATCACTACCTGTTTGACCAACTCACCTCGCGTATAGAATTAGTGCACGTAGCAGTTTATAGTTTAATGATGTCACTACATCATGACGTCACATGATGGGATTACATTAGATACGCGCAAGTTCAAAACAAGGTCTAACCAAATCACTACCTGTTTGTCCAACTCACCTCGCGTATAGAATTACTGTGCGTACCATGACGTCACTCACTGACAATGATGGAATTATATTCAAGCGCGCAAGTTCAAAACGATGTCTAACCAAATCACTACCTGTTTGACCAAATCACCTGGCGTACAAAATTACTGTGCGTAGCAGTTTGATGACGTCATACAGGGTGCGCATGCTCATGCTCCCAACAAACAAACATGTCCAGACACGTCTCGAGTACGGGTTTTATAAGAGACACGAATTTCGGTACTACCGTACGGAAATGATACCAAACGTCTAATTCCAAGATGGTCGCTCTGTTCGAAAAAACGAGGCTATAGGTTCTGATATAACATAGTCTTATATGTAATCTACATTTCGTATACATTACTTCAGATAAAACAACCTCCGCTGAATTTATAATCCTTTTATTATAAATTACGCCTTATTATAACACCACATTTTAGACATGTCATCGTCAACCAAATAAGGGCTCGGTCCCTACGGGCCAAGCAATCTTGTGTGTAACATATTCAAATGCTGTTCGGTGTATTTTATTTTTTCAAAAAAGACGTCGAATACCTTTACGATAATAGCTACTATCCTTTAACATGGGGAAAATTCCCTATCTTTTAACCTGGGCGCGCCCCGGTGGAAAATCCCTATCCTTTAACTTGGGACCGGAACTACTTTTCCACTCCCTATCCTTTAACCCGGGCGCGCCCTGGTGGAAAATCCCTACCTTTTAACATGGGATTTGCTCCAGGAACGGAAAACATGCGCGCTAAGGGACCTATATTACTACTACCGTATTAAAATTAATAAGTGAAAGGTATCGTCTTAAGTAAACAAAAATTACAGGCATGCCATCCATTATTAATGAATGAATATATATATATATACATATATATATATTACATGATTATGACATATAAAGTAATTACAGTTGTTCTTAACATACTAAAAGCGTATCAAGTTAATTAGTAGGTACCCTAAAAATCAGCTACTCAATGTTACACTAAACACTGTATTTGCATGAAAAAAAATTATAAAAAAAAGTAAAAGGTTAAGTCTGGCCAATGAGTAGAGTCAGAAATGACGGCATCATACCACGTAACTACATGTGATAGACACAAGTAGTTTAGTAAAGTCTACAGGTATGTCAGAATGTCTTTTGAGCTTGTGATTTCGCGGATGATGTTATGATTGTCTTTTATAATAATCTTGCCGCTGGCTGTCCAACAGTCATTGATCTTTACTGCCTTTTTAAGTTTTCGGGTTTCAAACGCTAGTTTGGTGCGCTTTGACGAGATCTTCGTTGAGGTAGATGCGATTTTTAATAGGGCATGTTTTATTGAAATCTTTGAGACCGTCCCTGGCACGATACACAACACCTTTACAGTGCTCACTGCGAAAGTGAACAATGGTAGGTTTGGGTTTCGTCTGCCCGTCAACAGGTCGGCCAAGTCTATGGCAGCGTTCCAGATCACTGAGCTCAATGGGAGAGGTGGCGTGCATTTTGTTGTTGATAGTATCGATGACTTTTTCTTCCAAGTTTTCACCACGCAAGTCATCGCAAATGCCACTGATACGGAGACTGGGTCGTCGGGTGTTCTTGGTAGATTTCTACTATGGAATAACATGTCATGGTTTCACAACTATGCCTAATATATACAGTTTATGAAACTTCATACATATTATATATGTTTATACATTTTAAAATTGCAGTTGCTTTGCTTGATGTTCTGGTTACTGTAGTATTATCTTCATTGTTGATATATGTCAATAAATATTTAACAACACATTTCACTGCTGTTATAACACATAAATATATACTTACTTGTTCGTTGGCGGGTCTAGTTGCTATTATGTGATTCATAGCAACTAGTATATTTAGTAGCACTAGTTGCTCTAAACACAAAATACCAAATCCGTGGCCATTCGAAACGCATCGTAGTCCACGTGCAACAAAGAACCAAGCATTTAAATGAAAATAGTACATGGATGATAAACAAACGGATTGTTATTACTCGTTATATGTTCACCTCGGTAATACAGCCACCTTGCAATTAAGGTCACCTCAGGACTGTACACAATCATTTCCACA
The DNA here is from genome assembly GCA_020002185.1 of Paraescarpia echinospica. Classification (NCBI taxonomy): domain Eukaryota; kingdom Metazoa; phylum Annelida; class Polychaeta; order Sabellida; family Siboglinidae; genus Paraescarpia; species Paraescarpia echinospica. The sequence goes on from CM034537.1 coordinate 14,599,374, forward strand.
CTCAGTATAGTATATAATATCAGTACCACTAGTAAGATAACTTTTATTCAGTCCCAAGGGTGACCTTAAAAGTGAGGTTCCACTGTACATTATTTCAGCTAAAAACCGATCACTTTATCATTCTGAATTAAGCCAATTTCACAAGAAGCATGGATTAGGATTGTCGTTCTGTATTTATCACACAAGAATTATGCCCCCTCTCTATACAATTAAACATAAAGCCTATTAAAAGAACAATTAATACTCCCACACATTTGTTTCGCGGTGATACACATGCAAAGTCGTTACTGTAAATATAATAATAGGGACACAACAGTTAACCTGTTTGGTTTTATCATAGCCGTGGACAATATGGAACTCGGCTCCTGGAACCGTTTTTAAAAGGGCAAAGGTATAACCTTAGGTAATATTCACATAAAATATAAAGCTGGACACTGGACACCGAGCCCACGGCACTGGTACGGAGAATGAGAACTGTGGCTGAGTCTGGACTATCGTGACACCGAGCGATCGACTCACTCAGTCCATGTATTTATTTATTTAAATTATTACCCAGCCCGGACCTCATTATCCTATCAATTACTATTGGACAAAAAACTCCTACTGTAGTGTATTGTAAAAAAAACATATGTTATTGTAGAAATCGCGAAAACGCCGACGGTCACCGTCATTGGGTGTGACCTCATCATCGACTGCTTCAGCATCATCATCACCGAAAAGGGCGTCTCCACGTCACTCACCCCTACCCTCTCCGTCGTCACCTGCAGCCTCTCTGTTACTCCTTCAACAAGATCTTGTTCCCGATAATTTGTTTAATTTTTATAGGAGTCAGTGGTCGGCTATTCGGACACATTATCGTAGTGAACCTACAACATTCGATTAAAACCGGGGGCCAAATAATTTATGATGTCCAAAAATTTCAAAGTCGATGTTTTTAAACACATAAAATTAGTATGACGCATTACTACGAACATGGAGTTTTTAGATTTCTTATTAGATTCATTCTCGTCCGTCTCGTCACCTACGTCGGTTGTCAGGAAGTGTGATGTGATATATTTTTTGATGATGTTCAAATCGTATTTTCCAGAAATAAAGCCAAAGACGGGTAGTTCTTCAAGAAATCCGTGAAGCATACCAATTAAGTTTGAAATGTGTTCTTCTGGGATGATAGGTAAAGGTGACCAGTCATCTACAATTTCTTCTAAGTCAGGTTCGAGCATTCTAGCCTCTGGTGAATGAATATCATTTAGTTGTTGGTTTAATTCATCAAAAACAAACTGATAACGTGTTTTCTGAATTTCGGAAGCGGTGTCGCTTATTTAGAAAACGGTCGACTAGTTGGCTCGGCTCACCTTCGCTAATAAAACAGCGTGGTTCCTTGTACCCGCGAACATTGGATGACACACTAACGCTAAGTATTTCGTGTCGAGCCAACCACTCAACCTTTGGAGTATTTACCGGTAAGTTGGTAGTATCAAAATAAGATTCAAAATCAAAGGTGGCCCGAAACGGATAATATCGGTATTTTTCTTTGACGCCAATACCCAACTCATATTCGTAATTAGACATATATAAAAATAATATTGATCCTTACAAACAAGGCATCCCATTATTAAATTCCTCCACAATTGCATTTATCATCACTTGTTTTTGTCATGTTGTATCTTATATACGGTGTATACATGCAATGGCTGTTACCGATCCTATTACATGGAGAATGTATTACACTAAAATAATTGAATACAGTTGTGAAGTATTCACGCCACCTCTGTGACATAGTTAACACCCTGACAGTCCTGTCCATTCAACCACCACCCTCCTCTGGCAAGTATTCAGCCCCACACAGCATATACTACGAAAATATTAACACTGCCAGGCACTCATTTATATATCCGAGTGAACTGGAGCAACGTGGAGTGAGCAAAACTCCACAAGCTTTGAAATGGCAGAGACATAAGAGTCTGATGATCTAACCACTATGTTACCATGCCACAATATGGTAGTGGGGCTATCATTAGAATGACTGAGGTCAATTTTCTTTACAACTAAATGCCCATTGCAATGTGTGACTTCTGTCCTACCTTCATAGAAGAAGTGCTGTCTTTTGGGGCAGTACTTGAGCAGGTAACTGTGAAATACTTCGTTGTCCAGTGTAGCAGTACTTTGTCAGGTGGGGAAGGGCTTGCAGAACATGTTGTGATGTAATGGTAGGAGCAACCTTCTTTCGTGGAATCTGTAACACATGACATTGTGTTTGTGCACTATTACGGTAATTCATTTGCTAATTTATCACATTACAGAAAAAAGGTAATGTAGAATTCATTTTTTTTCAAGCAAGAAATCAATATGAGTTTCCATGTAAATAATGCAGTACATACCGACTAGATGCGATGATGTGTAGTAGACTTGCTTGATGTAGTAGACACTGGGGACAGCGGAATGCGAGTGGACAACGTAATGGTCTGCAGTAGAGACAGATACTGAATAAAGATCATGTCTGGATTATTTATGGAGTGTTTGTTATCATTAATAATATGGTCATATAGTGGGTCTTTCTATGTGAAGGTAACCAATAATTCTGAAATTGGTTGCACCCATCTCATTAGTTTTTTGAATAATCAATTTGGTGATATCCCTTGAGAAGATGAACATGAAACCAAAATAGGATCCCCTCACCTCCAGTATTTTGTTGGGCTACAGCAAGTTGACATTTAGAACTTCAATTTATAATTACGTTGAGTTTAAAAATTTAATAAAACAATCAGTATTTCAAATAATAATATAGCTTGCCTTATTCAATTTGTAGTCATCTGTTGGTGATGTACTGCTACCATTTTTAACACAAAAATACTTGTATAATTACTAAATAAACTAATAGTATCAACAATGTTACTTTTTGTGTTACTTTCATTCTTGTTACTTTTTCATGTTAGTTTTCTGACAACCAATTAAACCATTGTGCTACACTGCTGCTTGGTTGACAGATAAGTATCAGTTCAAGTACAAATTGCAAATCCAGTACAAATATAATATTGTGAGATGTTTTACACCAATGGGAGTTTAGGTTCAATAGTCTGCAAGCAACCATTAAACCCGTCTTATGTGAAAATGATAGTTTGTCGCAGATATACTATCAAATCTTATTTGATTTGGAATTGATCTGATAAAACATACTCATAAATTTGAATAAAAAATCACAACAGATTGAACTGGAAATGAATGAACTGATCAAAACAAAACAAATTATTTACAATGATTTCTTACATAAATTTACATTTATATATGGTAACAGTCCCAGTACACACACAAAGGGTTTTATCACCTGACAACCCCTGTGTGACATGAATCCAGGACAAAAACCCTTCTGTACTGCCCCTTTACATAACCCAGGTTGATTTCCATTGTTCAGCATTTCTCTTATCTGCTCTTTCTGTCCTTAAATTCCCTATTTACACCAGCTTTATTACCAGCCTAGAACCTGACTGGTAATTGCAATTGGTACCTGTCTACCAAGTGGTTTATGGAGAAGTGGGTTTGAAGGACTTGATCTTTGTTGCATCTCAAATGATGGATTACCTGTATTGCAGATTAGGCATTCAAAGTAAGTATTTTAAAGATTTGTTAAAAGTTAGAAACGTGGCGAATTTGGGAATACAAAACATAACACATTTTTATGTATGTATATTGATTGAATTTCAACATCATAAAAGTGACACTTATTCGCTGGCATTTAAATAAATTACAACATACAAATTAAAAAAAAATCATAAAGATTTACCCCACACACTTTATTTTAACACAGAATACTTTTATAATATATAAAATAGTAATAATAATAATGTGAAAAGCGTGTTACTTTTTATACCGTTACACTGGGTCCGTTACTTTCTTTCCTCTAACTATAACAAAATAGCTGTGCATCTGGCGCCTACGAATGTTTGTAAAATCACATTAAAGTTGATCAATTGTTAATTATCATTCCAAATACACCGGTAGAATTGTCACTCACTTTTAATGAAATAAAAACATTGTCACTGTTATGTAATGGGATCTGATTATTCAGCATTGCCCTACTGCTGATTGATGGGTAGTTAGTTATTTGAACAAAGAAGATTATATCCTGTATAGTCATTCAGCCTTTTGATGATTATTTGATTTATACTCATACATGTTTTATTTAGTAATCTTGGTGTTGGAATCCTTATCAATGGTCATTAGTTAGTGGTTTTTATAAGACAAATGTTCAACAAAATGTATTTACAACAAATTCATTTAACACACAAACACATTCTGCTTTGAAATGTTATTACAAAACATTCTGAACTTCTGAAGAGGTCACAGCGACAATTCCAGTCTTTTCTATCCGGTGACGTTAATCAAAGTGCTATATTATCGCTCACGCGAATAGTTAACTTTTGCTAGTCGTCGGCTTCCTTCTAGTCTTCAACGTGTCATGTAGTTCTAGATTATTTCCAGCATAGCTATGCCTTTGTTCACGCGGCCATGATAACAATCAAAGTAAGACCACGTAAAACTAATAATAATAACCGTTAAATTCCCGGTGGAAAGCATGCATTCCTCAGAGCAAGAGGCTAAGTCTGTCTGAGGCTCAGTTCCTGCCGACACCATTCCAAAACAGGAACCAATTTATCATTTTAAGCATCATTTACCTTCTAGAAAGTTAACTATGCCGGATGTTTATAAACAATATAATTACGTATATAACTGAGATGTAAAATGGTACAAGATTATAATTTAGGTACTGAATACTCAATACTAACCTTCTTGCGATCTGACTTAGCAGCGCGCTCGACGGAGAATGTGCTGCGTTTCGACGGCTGTGGTCTGTAACAAAATATCGTCGGCCCTGCTCCAAGCTTCAAAACCCGACGTCCCCGACGTTTCGACGGTTCTTGTCCCATTAACTGATGAAATGCATCCACTTCAAAACACCTTTCTTCAAAATGAGCCGAACAGAGTGAACTGTAATGCGAGGGCTGTTACGAATCCACTTCTTCAGTTCCGGTCTATCCAACGGGAAATGGAACCAAGACAGCTCTTTGTTTTTCACATTCGTGTTGTTACACCCGTATGCCAAACAGTACGGCATATTGCAAAATCACGTTTTTACCGCAAACCAACCATAACAAAGTCCAACGAAGCGTATGCAGAACACTCCAAACACCAACCGCCGATGCGAACTGAAGCGCCAGCGCAACACGCTCTTGCACGCTATGCTCCGAAAAGTTCGGGATAACGCCTCAGCGAGACTAGACAGGCGAGCGTCAGAAGTTGAACGCCTCCATGACGGCGCAAAAATGTTTCGTGCCGTTCATGAGATGACGAGGAAACCTGCCGCCAAGCTAACAATCGTAGAAGAGCTGCCTGCCTTCACCGCGACTGACAGACCCTACCACGCGAGCGATCGGGAAATTGGAGAGCGGCCGCGTCAGCGGGCACGACGACATACCGGCCGAATTCTTCACATGCACGGCTGGCCTGCTAGCCGACACGATTGCCAGCATCTTCAACCCTGAAAAACCGCTCGACCTAGACAAAGGTGTGCTCGTATTGATACAGAAGCCGGGCAAACCGATAGGTCCACTAACGAGTGTGCGTCCGATAGTCTTTCTATCAGTACTCCGAAAGACACTCTCTCTCATCGTTTTATCGACGATCGCGCCGAAAGTTGACAACTACCTATCGCCGTCGCAATCGGGATTCCGATGCGGACGCAGCACGGATGACGTAGTCTTCGGGCATCGTTGGCTATGTGCTAAAGCGCAGCATCAGCGCGTGTCAATCGAATTCCTGGGCACCGACCTGAGTGACGCCTTCGACACCATACATAGCGACAAGCTGCTTGATACGCTACATACATTCTTCGACGAATCGGAACTTTGGATGATTCGCTTCTTACTCGCCGCCACGTCGCTCGAGCAGCGTCTCTCAATAAGCTATTGTCATTCATTCGCGACATCAATTAGCCTGGCGTTATTCACTATGTACCTCGAAGCGGCACTCCGGTACCTTCGATCGCGCCTCCCGACACATCCAGCAGCCGACGCCACCTTACCGCTGAATGTCGAGTACGCTGACAACACGGACTTCGTCAGCTCTTCTCGTTCGTTCCTCGACGAGATCGAGCGCATCGCGCCAGCTTGCTTGGCGGAATGGTCGCTGACGATCAACGCGTCGAAAACAGAACGAACAAGTATCAGCCGACACACTGACCGCATTCAGGAAGAGTGGCGTATGACACGCAAGCTTGGATCGCTCCTCGGTGAAGCCGAAGACGTCGCTCGCCGAAAGCAGCTGGCCAACGTCGCCTTCCGCAAGCTGTGGACACTGTGGTTTAGGCGATCACAGATCTCTGTACAGCTGCGGCTACGGCTATACGCACCCGTGCTGACGCACAACATGGGTACACGGGGACTTACGAAATCAGAACTAGATCGTCTGGATGCGTACCAAAGTCGCCATCGAGACGCCAGATCATCGGCATATGTTGGCCACGTCGCATTTCTAACGACTCACTGTACCACCGTTACCGATGCCGTCTCATCAGCGAAGCTGTCATAACTGCAAGATGGAGTATATTCGGGCACGTGCTCCGTATGCCACCCGATGCACCCGCTCAACGAACTATCGACAACTGTGTCGCCGTGGAAACAGGTGTCACGACATACGAGGGTCGACCACGAACGACTCTGCCGACGGCGTTGAGCGCGGACCTGCGACGCATAGGTCGTACGCCCTATGTTGCCATGCCAACGTCGTCGAGAAACATCAGAACAATTTGGAGTGGGAGTAGGGCTGAGGCAGGGAAGCGCTTAAAGTCCCCTGCTTTTCATTATGATGATGGATTTGATCAATAGAAAGGTATCTGAACAGGAAGAACTTAAGAAGATACTCTATCCAGACGACCTAGCAGTGATGGCTGAGAACAAAGAGGAACTACAGAAGATTTGCAAGAATGGAGTAACACCTTTAGAAAACATGACCTCCGATTGAATCTGGAGAAGTCTGAAGTAATGTGGACAGGTGAACAGGAGATGGATCTGCATGTAGTTGTTGGCGGAAAGACCATTAAACAAGTGAACAGCTTTGTACACTTGGGTGATACAGTGTGTGAGGATGGAAGAAGTAGTAAAGAAATACAGAGGAGGGTGCAGGCAGAAGCAGCAGCGAGGAAGAAGGTGGAAGGCATTATGTGGGACAGAAAACTAAATAAACAGCTAAAAGGAAAAGTGTTGGAAGCCTGCGTGATGCCTGCATGTATATATGGGATGGGAACACTGATCCTGACGGGGTGACAGGAGAAGATGCTACAAGAGGCAGAGAACAACTGGATTCGAAGAATATGTAGAGTAATGCAACAAGATAGAATCAAGATGACAGAGCTGGGAGAAGATGTTTGCATGAAAAAAACACCTAAAGATGAAAGTATGGTAAAACAGAATGAGATGGGCAGGACACGTGCAAAGAATCAGCGAAGACAGTAAGTAAAAAGAGCATGGAAAGCAGAAGAGGGCGGCAAACAACGAAGAGGAAGACCAAAGCTGAAATGGAACGCCAGCATGAAAAGATACCTTAGGAAGGCAGGTGTGAACAGCCCAGAATGGAACGTCATTGTAAACAACAGACAGAGACGGAGGGAATTAACGAGAAAAGCAGAAGAAGCAACTGAATGACGTGAACCCCCAACAAGAGAGAAAGGGGAAGAAGAAGATTCACGTCCAAAGAATTCCTAAGTGAATACTACGGGCAAAGTAATAACGGGTTTGCATTTCGTAAGAATGCCGGGGTATTTTACGTGAAACATCTATTTTATCTCTAACAAATTCATTAGAGAACAAATCATTTGAAATTTTGTTGATTCCAGAAATACGTTTTTATTTTTCTTATTGCGTGAATATCACGTTGTAGTCATTCCGTCATTGCTGCTGTTACGTCAGTTTCCTTCCAGATATGTTATTATGGTACGAGGGTAAATTACCTTAGTGCATACGGACTAAGTCGATACTTGCTGAGTTTGTCAAAAAAACACCTTATAAATCATGACGTCTGTTATGAAGGGATGAATCATCTGTAGAACTTCCTCAAAGCCATCACGTAACTTGGCACATGCATACATATACAATGTTTCACCTTCAGAATCTGGCGAATGTGTCCAAAGTTTGACTTACTCAAGAGCTGAGTTTGCCGTACAATGATTTGCTTACTGCAGGACAGTCTCTGTTTGGTCAATTGGTGACTTGTCACGCTATACCATACATACGTCAACATCACGACTGTTGCCGTCATGACTGAGAATAGTCAAATTAAACTAATCAATAAGAGTTAACCGTATGCTCTCGCTCGTGCAGCTTCACACCGAGGGCAGCAATTGTCACTATTACTGCATTTCCCCTCGAAACACACATTTCAAAAATAATGTCTCCCCTTGAAACTGTGTTGAACGTGTCCAACAGTAGAATAGCTCACGACCACAGCTTATCGTAGAATGTTAGCATCAGGGGATGAGCTTACAGCGGCGACGGAGTCTCTGTTTGGTCGAAATCTCACAGACGCCCACATCACGAATGTTGCCATGACAGAGTTTGACATCAGTCAACCATGACACTGTAGTATACAAGTTGGTTGCAACGTTTCAGGATTAAGACCAGCTACAGCAAGACCTCCATCAGCTAGCTGAGTGGGAGAAAAACTGGGACATGGTTTCCCATCCTGGGAAATGAACCTTCTTGCCTGTGAGCAGAAACAGAACAGTACTGGAGCACACCTACAAACTCCATGGCCACACCCTCGAAACGGTCGACTCAGCCAAATATTTTGGAGTCACCATCCGCAAGGATTTCAGCTGGAAGGAGCATATCAACAAGTGCTGGAAAGCCAATAAGACATTAGGCTTCCTGAGGAGGAATTTGAAAGTAGGCTCCCAGACCATCAGAGAGCAGGTCTACAAATCTTTCATACGTCTCATCTTGGAGTACTCATCTTCTGTATGGGATCCTCACCAACAACATAACATTGACAGAATTGAGGCTGTCCAGCGGCGCGCGGCGAGGTTCGTACTGAGGCGATACCGAGCGTCAGTTGAATGATCGAGCAACTCTATACAAGCTACAAGATGACCTAGTTACGATAAGTAGCCCGAAGAAGAGATTGCTCTACCACCACCGCGACATCGACGTAGTCACAACAAACAACTGCCCCATATATACTGTAGATTACTGGAATTCCCTACCTCAGGTGGCTGTGGAGGCCAATACTACCGACATGTGTAGATTATTAGAAACATTTTATTTTCCATTGCAGTCGCCATCTTGACATAACAACGCAGACCCCCATACAGTGATAGAATAATCAATAATGACTGTGATCACTATGCGGAAGGAAGGAAGGAACCATAAATATATTTATATGCGGCTGTCATATCCACTGGGATCGTTTTTGTCGGTGGTTAGGCAAAATAAACCATTTGAAGCATAATAAATACTCATGTTCAATTTAATTGTTTTCCTCTTGGGAATGGAAAGGTGCGTGTACTCGTTGACGGTGTAATAAATTAGCGTTATTAGCAAAGTAACTAGTCTGACTCCACATTTTCATTCAAATTTGCTTTTTTCGGGAAAATAGTTTGTTGTTTTTTACCTACATTTTGTAAAGACAAGTAGTAGACAGGAAAGGGTACATAACTAAAAAAATATTCAGCGTTAGCCATTAAATCAGTCACACGTTTGATAATTTCTATGAAGGACAGGTTATACTGAAAATAGTTGAATTCTCGATGCGCTAATGATTCCCGTGTTCACATGACATCTGGGGTTTATTTATGGTGGCAGTCTTGTTCAATTTTGCTTAGTAAATCTGTTTGCAGGAATGTGTAATGACCTAATGTTAGCGAGGGAATGAGGAGCGAGCAAGAATGAAACACAACTAAAATTGTATGTCATGCGACACGTCACGCGTTGTCTAGGTTATTGTTTCTCGCAGTCGCGCTCTCGTACCCTCTCTCCCCTCCCCCTCTCGCTCACCCCCCTACACACACTTCCTCCCTCCTTCCCTCCTTCCCTCCTTCCCCGTTCTCTTTCTCTCCTCTCTCTCTTTCTCCTCTTTCTCTCTCTCTCTCTCTCTCTCTCTCTATCTCTCTCTCTCTCTCTCTCTCTCTCTATCTATCTCTCACTCTCGCCCTCTCTCTGTCTCTCTGTCTCTCTGTCTCTCTCTCTCTCTCTGTCTGTCTGTCTGTCTGTCTATCTCTCTCTCTCTCTCTCTCTCTCTCTCTCTCTCTATATATATATATATATATATATATATATATAAAGTCTAACGCTTCGCATGCGAATTTTTTTTTAAGTTTCCTCTCATGCATGGCATACGTCGGTTAACTGTCACAGCTATAGTGTGACATGCTAGCACGCTACCACGCAAGCATGGTGTGAACAGAGAGACATTTGTTTCATCAGACACAAACACTGAGGCGGCCAGAGAGCACTCTGGGCAAAAAAGAAGGAACTGAGGTAGGTGAATTGATCAACATCATCCACGGAGTTCTATATATTGCCAGATTTGCTTTGTCTATGCCTTTGCTCAATATTAGCCTCCCTGAGACTGAGTTTGAGTCCAAATGCATTACAGGCCATAGCAAACATGTCCAGCATAGTGTGCGGTGTTGTTGGATTGAAGGCACAGAAGGTAGCAGAACCTGTACACAGATGTTCTCAAATACAACAAGCGCTTGTCGAAGTCTTGTTTCATTCTGTATCATATATCAGCCCAGTCCTGCAAGGGCCAGAGGAAGAGCGGTGATGGTACAGTTACTGAGTAAGCACGCTCGCGCGCTCGCACGCGCTCGCACGCGCACATGCACACGCACACACAAAGGGAAATTCGCCTTTGACAACTAAACCTTGTTATGGCGCTGCCAATAATTTACCTATCTATCATGTGACCAGTTGCCTAGAAAAAGCTCCGTGAAGCCAAACAAGTGGTGACCGAACACGTGGTGCGTTCGTGCATTCCATCGTATGGTTTGTTGAACTTCTAACAACAAAAGTGATTTTTTTTATGACAGAAACATAAGGCTAGGTGTTTTGAGACACAACAGTATGCAGGAATGTTTGGTTAATGCCATTATCAACATTGGTGGAACAGGTAATGCTCGGCAGATGTCACGCGCAACATTTTGATTGTGGCGTACGCAAACTGTGACGTACCGGATACATCAATCATAAATAGCGCCTTCCTTGCGTGATTTATGTCAACGTAACCAGCGGTCAGACGAACGCTGTTTGTGACGTCACGACGTTCGGCGCATCTTGGAGTTACGGGAGTTTCATCCGTTAGCTGTTCAAACGTCTTTTGAGCTGACCACTGCTATTGTGACAGCCTATTGTGGTTTGCAGTGAGAAATAGTCAGAATGTGGCTGCGAAATACAGGTAAGTAAAATAAGAGGTTTAGCCTAGAGGACATTCGAAGAAAATCTTCACGCCGCGAGTCAGGGTACTAAATAGGCGAAATGTCTACTCGTTCAGAGTGATCAACCAGTGGATTGAATGGAATAACTTACTTGTTTTGTGATATATAACTCCAAACAGCCATATCTGTGGAATCATGCAAGATGTGGTTGAGTTACAAACATGCAAAGCTAAACTAGATAAGCATAGCAGTAGAAGACATTGTCCAACAAGCAACCATCTTATTTGCATTCATTGCTTACTCCTGTAAGAAAACCTATTCAGTTTCGATCATCTAGTTCTGACCTACTTTTTGTTCCTAGATTCAACACTAACATTGGAACTAGGGCTTTTTCTGTTGCTGCACCAACTCTTTTGGAATATGCTCCCTCTATTACAAAATCCCGTCGTCATTTAAAAGCGTATCTTTACAATCTTGCTTATCCACCGTAGCTCCCTAGCGCTTTGACCCATCTGTTGACATCTAGAAAACTACTTATGGATTTTGAGACTGACCAATCCTTTTGTTTTGATGCGCCTCTGAGCTTGGTTTCCAAGGATTTAGGCGCAATAGAAGTTATCTTATTATTATTAAACTACCTATCCATCACGTGACCTGTTGCCTTACACGTAACTGTAAGTATAACGGATGTTCGTCGTTATTCTAACCTTTCCGTAAGGTTCTACCCGAGAAAATGCTGTTGATCTCCTATTGTCTGTCTGGTGTAAGGCTGGTTTCGATTCTGATCCTTGATTTATGTTTTCTTTTCCCTCACTGATTTTGCACTGCTCTCTCCACCAACCGTCTCCAATCCCCTCTATCTTTCACTGTCCGTCCAAATCTCTCTTTACAGTCTTCCCATTGCAGTCTGGGTTGTCTTTACCTTCGTTTCCCTTCCATTCTCTGGGCATCTGCTTTCTCTGCCAACCGTTCTCTCCACATGGCCCAGCCCTCTTTAGTCGAACCCTCACCAGCTTCTTCTTAAAACGGTGTTTTATGATAACCTCCTCTCTCAGCTGCTCCATTCTTCGCTTATCACTTCTTTTGACCCATTTGTTTTCGCAAACCTGTACCCTTTCCTCTTGTTTTTCTGTCACTAGGCCACCCGTGTATGAGCATCTCTCCTTCGAGCTTCTGCGATATGAGTCTGTCTCCCATCAAACTGAGTGGTGATTAATCCATCCAAATGCGCCAATGTTATCGAGTGGTTGTTTGGTCAATGCTAGGGTGTAAGCTAGTTTTAATAATTTATATACAATATGTACAAACGTGTAGGGTTCATCTATATACAATATTGTCCATTGCTTCACTCAATATATATATATATATATATATATACACATTAGTATATGCATTGTTATATACATTGGTCTATGCAACTGATCCATATAAAGCCAACCCACGGACCGCCTGAATTAAAATCACGATAGTTCAATCGATGATTTCCCCATCGTTATCAGTAATAGAAAATACCTTCTTTGTATCCAAAACTTAACTGTCCCTAATATCTAAACAATCATAAAATAATAGGCATACAGTGTGGCCTATGCTTTGTGAGAATGAGAACATTTAATAAACTTGCTTATTAAACACGAAATCTGCGCCTTTCGTTGGTTTATCGACGTTGAAAGAGGTACCTTCTAAAAAATTTAAGTAACGATGGCGGATAATCAGGAAGAACGTAAGATTTCGACTATCTATGAAAAATATTACGCTAAATTACATCACACACTGGATACTATGAAGAATTTGATAATCCGATAGACAATGTAATCACTGGCTTAAACGAGAGGGGGGCGATGGGGGCAAATGCCCCTAGCGGCACTTTTTGGGGGCGGCACTTTGGGGAGATTATTTTTCTTAAACAGAATTCGTACATATCCATACGTTGTGGTCCACACGAATTTTGAACACATCGTCACGAGAAAGACCGTCAAATGGACCTGAGAGACCCGATGGAGCTCGAGACATGATGCCGTAGACGCATTGGCGTCGAATCTCGAGCCTATCACCGCTGCATTGGAGCAACTCCGCAACGGTGATCACGCGACGGCTGACACACGCTCTGATGCCGCCTACTCCTGTCATGTATCATGTCTTACACCGTCATTGCCTACTTGGCTTTCTGGCGTCCAGTCCTGAGAGAGATCAATGATGTTAAGATATTCCTGAAAAAGTCTGACAGCTGGGACTGGACAGTTGCGCGACCAAACTCGGGGCTCTTGTTCTCTTCTGCGTAGAGGAACGCGAAAACGTCGTTGAAGAAGCAAAGGCGAAGGCCACGGCGTTCTGCGGTGAAATGGGAGTAGCAAAAGGAAGAAAGGTGCGGCGGAGAAGACGAGTGGCGGGAGAAAACGCTGAAGATGCCGGCTTGTCACTGTAAGCGGAGACGAGAGCAGCTGCAGGTCATCGATCGACTACACGGGGAGATAAGAAACAGAACAAATCACACGATGGATGTTAACGACGAATTCGGTTTTCTTACCAAAATGGTACGCCTGATTGACTAAACCAATGACGAAGATATCGACTCTGCCATCTGTAGTGTTCTGCAGTCCGCGATAACCGCTACTAATTTATAGTTTACGATAATCGCCGGGGTTAAAAATAGGGAACGGGGGCCGGTTTCACAAAGTGTACTTAAGTTACGCAATTATTAGCGTCACGTGTTTGCGTAAACTCCTATACTCGCTCATATTTTAACAAATCACGTGATTTACTAAGACAATCATCTTAGCGTTAAGAACGTTCTGAGCCGCTTCATGAAACCGGCCCCAGGACCTTGTACCTAGAGAAGGCCACGAGCATGGCTGGTCAGTTGATTGTAATTGATTGTTAATTACATGTTGTGGACTGAATCCAATGTGTCGTGTGTGTCACAACTTTATACCATCGAACGACTCATTCACACATACATTGATATCGCCGCTGAAGGGATGAATGGGAAAATACGCCGTATGCGACGTCATCTCCGTAGTTACGAACGGCAAACAGGAGAGACGGCTAGAAACTGGAATGCACACGATCTCCTTAAATGGGTAGTGAAATGGGGACCCGAGACATCGTTCCCGAACCTACTCGTGCCTCTTAGGACGTTGCTCACTACGTGCGTGAGCGTGGCCTCGTGTGAGAGAAGCTTCGCAAGGCTTAAACTCATTAAGACATACCTTCGCTCAAGCAAAGGTCAAGAGCGACTGAATAGTCTTGCCTACTGTCGATCGTGCGAGAGTTGACCAATGTCGTGGACTTCGACGGCGTAATTAACCTATCCATCACGTGACCGGTTCCTTAGCAAAACCTCCGTCAAGCCATCAGAAAACACGTGGTGGGCTGGGAAATTCCGTTGTATATTTCGTTGGAATTTTGGTCACAAAAGTGTTTTTATGACGAAAACACAAAGGAAAGTTTACAAAATTATAACTGTATGCGGAAATGAAATGATATGCAGGAATTGGTATGTAATTCACGAATATAACCGTTATCAACATTGTTGTCAGACGCAATGCTTGACGGAGGTCACGCGCAAAACTCGTTTGTGCTGTAACAAACCGCTATGTACTGGATACATCAACTGCCGAGTTCGCGTCATTCAAAGCAAGAAAGGTTGGGCTGTAGGAGAATTTTAACGGAGCTTCTGTGATCGGACCAACAAATCACTCCCAGTCTCGTTGGCCTATCGTTGTCGTCGCGGTGGCAGTGGCGGGACGAGCTCGCAGTGAGCATATGTTGTGATGACAGTTGCTAACTTTGACCACTGCCTGTTCAGTTGTTTGTAAGCTGAACACTCTTGTGGGTTTATTGGAAGGTTTTTATTGGTGTCATTGGAAATGTTGTGAATATCGTGTTGAAGTGTAGCTCAGTGTGGTGTAGCTGCGTTTAATCATTAATGTTTGCTACTTTGGAGCTGTAGCAACGATAAGTATACCACTAGCGATATGTATTCCATTAACGAACTCTATTTGTTGGGGGGCGTCATTTTTTGTGTTCCAGGACATGCTGAATAAAGAAACACTTGTCTGGGAACGTGTACCTTGAAGACTTCAATATGAAGTGAATCGTAAACGTCACATATATTTGCTACCCCATTGCGCGCGTATGACGAATTTTCGGCTGCATCAAACGTCACGCACGCACGCACGCACACACACACACACACACACACACACACACACACACACACACACACACACACGCACATACATGAACAACGCATACAAAATCCTGCATAAATAAAGACATGCATCTAATTATTTGTTTCAGCGTTTCAGGGGTCGACCAGAAAAGGAAGCAGTCGACTCTCGTTATTAGTACACCTGGGTGTTTTGCTGCTCTGTGTCCACTTAACGGCAAGCTGTGGCAGCAAGAGAGAACCAGGTATGACAATAACAAACAACGATGTCAACAGTAAATATGGGAAAGAAAACTAAAATGCAAGCACTTCCAATATAACATTATATTAGTCTGCTTGAGGTTTGCCTGAACTCATTCACAGCCTAAAACTTTACAGTGGACGCGATTGGAACCACGTTTATTTCATTATGTAATCCTCCTTATATTTTCCGCATGATATCCTTATTTTGCAATTTCAAGATACAACCACAACGACACGAAAACCCACGCCACCGATGACACGAAAACCCACGACAACGACGACACGAAAACCCACGACTAGGACGACTACGACGACAAGAAAACCCACGACAACGACAAAAGGTATGCCAAAGTTCATCACTGTTTAATTCTAATGCACAATTATAGGCCAATGCTGATTTCAAGATGAGAGCGAACGGGGGTTCCTGCGTGCGTGTGCGAGAGCATGTCAGAGCGAACGCGCATATTCACCAATTTGTCTCCACAACGATGTGTAATATGATGTGTGTGTGTGTGTGTGTGTGTGTGTGTGTGTGTGTGTGTGTGTGTGTGTGTGTGTGTGTGTGCGCGCGCGCGCGGCTGCGGCTTTTTCTTTTGCAGCACCAACTCTTTGGAATATGCTTCCTCTTACTTTTAGATCAGTTGAAAATATTACAAAATCCCGTTGTCATTTAAAAACTTATCTTTACAACCTTGCTTATCCACCAACTTCCGAGCGCCTTGACCCATCTGTTGACAACTTGAATACTGCTTATGGATTTTGAGATTGACTGATCCTTTTGTTTTGATGCGCCTCTGAGCTTGGTTTCCAAAGATTTAGGCGCAATAGAAGTTATCTTATTATTATCATTATTATTATTATAGAACCATTGAGGATGGCGTGCACCCCGACAGTGATAACATGTAGTGCTAGTTGAATAATAACATCATAATAGCCGCTATTGTATAGATGAGTTTAATTGAATTAACGATTTTGGTGTCAATTCTAACAACCATATCTTCAACATACCTGATATTTTGTCATATGGCCAACTCTGCTTTAAACCGATACCAGTGACATAACACTAAAGACAAAATTGCCTCTTTCGCACTATTGGGAGACATTTTGGTATAATTTAAACGTACGCCGATTTTCATAGGGTAATTCGTATGGGTCTATTAGACCCTAGTCGTAGATTTAGTGACATATTTAGAGTTCATACATTAGAAGGACGTAAATCGATTGTTAACGACCTTACACGTGGTTCCAAGACACGCGATTGGTTCGACACGTTGTACGTAACTTACGTATTGCGCAGTACGTCATATTAAACGTTATTTACGATTGCGTCGGGAAATCGTCTTATTTGTGTATATGTGAATCACTGATCTATATACATAATAATAATTATAATAAGATAACTTCTATTGCGCCTAAATCCTTGGAAACCAAGCTCAGAGGCGCATCAAAATAAAAGGATTGGTCAATCTCAAAATCCATAAGCAATATTCCAATTGTCAACAGATGGGCCAAGGCACTAGGGAGCTGCGGTGAATAAGCAAGGTTGTAAAGATACGTTTTTAAATGACGACGGAATTTTGTAATATTTTTAACTGATCTAACACTAAGAGGGAGCATATTCCAAAGAGTTGGTGCAGCAACAGAAAAAGCCCTAGTTCCAATGTTAATGTTGACTCAAGGAACAAAAAGTATCAGAACTAGATGATCGAAGCTGGATAGGTTTTCTTACAGGAGTAAGCAATGAATGCAAATAAGATGGTTGCTTATTGGACAGTGCCTGGTATGTAATGGTACAGATCTTAAATATTATACGATATCGTACAGGAAGCCAATGCAAAGACTTCAAAAGTGGTACAGAGCGAGAAAAACGAGGAGATCTTGTAACTACTCTTGCTAGACAATTTTGGACACGCTAAAGTTTTGTGATATCCTTGGATAGGAAGTGAAGGCGAATACGTGAAGCCGTTGTTCGCCATCTTGCTTTCCCCAAAGCGTCGATAATAGAGATCACAGGACGATTTACGCGCAGTGACTACGCGTCACATTTGGTGCGTGAATACTTACGTCATGTCTGGCGACAGGTTCAAATTAAATTAGCGGGAGGATTATGTAGAAGTGTGGACACCTATGTGTACGTTTTGTTATAGATACGTGAGACAATGCGAGTGTTGCGTGTGGTCTCAACGTGTACCGTTGTTGAACTAATATGTTGGCACAATCATTATATCTAACAATAGGGAAACAATATGGCGGCCTTCAAATAGACCTCTTAACATTAGGCTTCCAATCCATGATTTCAGTCGCTAGGGGCGTGGCATAATGTTTACTTTCAAAATTTATCCTTCGTTTAATGTTCAATTATAGCATACTAATTATTTTGAATAGATTACTTTTAATATTATGTAACTTGTAAAGCGCTACAGAATCAAGAATTCAACCATAAGCCAAGTATATTTAAATTATAAGCATATTTTAACAAGTTTTGGTCCTGTCATATTCAACTTAATAAAACCGGCGTTAAAGCCGTTATGATAATTGCTCACTTTCGCCGGTCGGCAATGTTTAGTTTTTTGTTTGTTTAAATGTTGTCGTTTGTACCTATTATACTGTTAAATGATTAAGTTACAAAACATGGCGCCTGTGGGTTTTTTTCAATTTACCTTTTAGATTACTATTGGCATTTTATATTATTACAATAAATACGGTATTTAATAAGGAATCATGGTGCAGTTAATTGCCATTGAGTGATTGATACTACGGTCAGTTTCTGCCTATCTAAGATTAAGACTAAGACTGAGTGAATTATAATAAATATAAATAGTTCTTCCTCCCTTAATAGGCCTGTAAGTCTCAATTTAATTACCGGAGTTGGCCCCGGTTCAACATTTTCTAATTAAATAAAATAGGCTTTATTGTTAAAATTGAGACTCTACGGATCTTATAAATATAATTTAGTTTTTTACTTACGCCGTAGGCTTAGCCTTAGCTCTGGGTTTAACATTCTTTACTATTTATTATCTATATGATATAAAATGATATGGTTTTGGTCTATTATTTTCTACTAAATATGATAATAATCTAACATAATTATGTCACCATTATTCTTATTGGGTGTTTTCTGCTTGTCTTGCTCTGTTGCTGTAAGGGATATCGATTTTGTTTTATGCAAACCATTGAGATCTAATCATTTTAATGTGCTTTTTCATAATCACACTAAAATTCATCATTCTATTTCAATTTTGCATAGTTTGCCATGTCTTCATGTTTGTTATAATATAAAGTTACTGCCAATCCCCCGCTCTACGCCAACATTGAAATTAGCAATAATTTTATTACTAGCAGGAGATGTAAGTCTCAATCCTGGGCCATCTGTCAGACGAAACATTCGGGTGGCCACTACAAACGTTAGATCTGTACGAGATAAGACAGCCTCACTTTGTGATTTATTAATTTCAAAGAAAATAAACATTCTAGCTGTAACTGAGACCTGGCTCAGACCACATGATACACATGCATGCATTGCTGACGTTTCCCCTTCTGGTTACACCTTTCACCATCGACCACGTTTAGTCGGCCGTGGAGGTGGTGTTGGCTTTCTTATATCACAGCAGTTCAAAGTTAAATTACATTCTAACCCTGAATACTCTAGTTTTGAGTCCATCTGCGCAGAAATTTCAGATTCTTCTTTCTCCGCACACTTTGTTTGTATCTATCGCCCTCCAGGACATCCGGCCAATTTCTTTGAAGACTTTCAGGATATGTTGCAAAATCTGGCAGTTATTCATTCAGAATTTTACATTCTTGGTGATTTTAATCTACATTTGGATATATCTTCTTCAACAACAACTACGTTTGATGATATTCTGGCATCATTTGATTTGAAACAACATGTTACCTTTTCGACACATATACATGGCCATTGGCTTGACCTCTTGATAACCCGTTCAACTTGTAATAATATCCAAGCACCTACTGTTTCAGATGGGTTATCAGACCACCATACTGTCATTGCCAATATTAACGGTTCTATAGCCCCTTTACAATCGAAACACAATGTGTCTTACAGAGCCATTCGTAGGATTGACATTACAGCTTTAATGGCTGATATCCTTACATCTAACCTTATCACAAATCCAAAAAACCATCTATCTGACTTATATAAACAGTACTGTCAAGTACTCAATGCATTATTTCACAAACATGCACCTATAAAATCGAAATGGGTGTCAGAAAGGCCACCGGCTCCATGGATGACTTCCGAAATTATACTATATCTAAAAGGCGTCGTCGTTATTTAGAGCGTGTATGGCGCAAATCACGCTCGCCATTAGATAGATCACGCTATTCTAAGCAATGTCACCTCTGTAACAGAAAAATGGCTAAAGCTAAATCAGATTATTTTACAAATATGATCATAAATAAGTCTGATAATCCTCGTCAGTTATGGAACTGCATCAATAACATTCTACACAGACGGCCTACTCCATCGCTACCTGATCATGTGTCAATTAAGTCTCTATGTGATTCGTTCTCTAATCACTTCAAGAATAAAATCAGTATTATTCGTTCTGCTTTCCCACGTCATAATATAAGTAATGTCAGTGTGGACTTTCCACAAGTAGATTCTCAACTTCTATCATTTGAACCTGCAACAGTTGATGAAGTTAGGAAAATAATTATGTCCTCCCCAAATAAATCCTGTGCACTTGATCCATTTCCAACAATACTGCTAAAAGCATGTCTCGATACACTAATTGGACCTATAACAAATTTTATAAATGCATCACTTTGCTCTGGCTGTTTTCCTGATGATTTTAAATATGCCCATGTCACACCACTTCTTAAGAAGTCATCTCTGCCTAAACAAGACCTACACAGTTATAGACCTATTTCTAATCTCAGCTTCATTTCCAAAATACTGGAAAAGGTTGTAGCAAGTCGTCTAAGGTCTCACATTAGCACAAATGTCTAACTAATGTGTCACAATCAGCATATAGGCAGTTTCATTCAACAGAAACTGCCCTCTTAAAGGTTCATAATGACATTAACTTGAACATTAATAATGGTAAAGTGACTGCACTTACCTTACTAGATCTCTCTGCCGCGTTTGACACGATTGATCACAGCATTCTCATTGAACGCCTATTAAAGTGGTACGGCATATCTGGCACAGCTCTAAGCTGGTTTTCTTCGTATCTGACTGATAGATACCAAACTATAAAGATTGGGAACTGCTTTACAGCTACACTGCCGGCTTTATTTGGTGTTCCCCAGGGTTCTGTTCTTGGGCCTTTGCTTTTTACTCTTTACACCACGCCACAAAGCTCTGTTACACAAAGACATAATTTAGATCATCATCTTTATGCTGATGATACTCAGACCTACATTTCGTTGGCTACCCCGGATACAAATCGCTCCCTTAACCAACTTAGTGATTGCCTTCAAGATATCTTCCACTGGATGACTGACAGCAAGTTGAAATTAAATGCAAATAAAACTGAATTGATCATTATTGGTACTCCAATACAGCGTTGTAAACTGGATGGTTTTTTTCCTACGCGTATTTTGAATGAGTATATCACGCCAGCAACCTCGGTGCGGAATCTAGGAGTGATCTTTGATAGTAACTTCAATTTCCGACAACACATATCTCAAACATGTCGCTGCTGTTTTTATCATATTCGTGATCTTCGCCGTATTCGTCGGTATATGTCATTTTCTGTTGCTAAGACTATTGCAACAGCGCTTGTTAGCAGCAGACTTGACTATTGCAATTCCCTCCTTTATAATATCGCTAGCAAGGATATCACAAAACTTCAGCGTGTCCAAAATTGTCTAGCAAGAGTAGTTACAAGATCTCCTCGTTTTTCTCGCTCTGTCCCACTTTTGAAGTCTTTGCATTGGCTTCTTGTACGATATCGTATAATATTTAAGATCTGTACCATTACATACCAGGCACTGTCCAATAAGCAACCCTCTTATTTGCATTTATTGCTTACTCCTATAAGAAAACCTATCCAACTTCGATCATCTAGTTCTGACCTACTTTTTGTTCCTAGAGTCAACACTAACATTGGAACTAGGGCTTTTTCTGTTGCTGCACCAACTCTTTGGAATATGCTTCCTCTTAGTGTTAGATCAGTTGAAAATATTACAAAATTCCGTCGTCATTTAAAAACGTATCTTTACAACCTTGCTTACCCACCGTAGCTCCCTAGCGCCTTGACCCATCTGTTGACAACTGGAAAACCACTTATGGATTTTGAGATTGACCAACCCTTTTGTTTTGATGCGCCTCTGAGCTTGGTTTCCAAGGATTTAGGCGCAATAGAAGTTATCTTATTATTATTATGTATATAGATCAGTGATGTGAATGCGTATCGTCATTGTAGGGTGGGCACTGATGCGACTGTAAATCAACCAATGGAAACCGGCGTATATATTTCATTTAACGGTAATTACATTAGTGACAATGTGTCTTTGTTGCCGTCATCGTTGCATGTATCGTTGAAGCTCCCCCAAGAGAGTGTTTGACTACGTCACGAGGCGCCGAATACAGAGGATTCAAGTCCAAAACTAAATCAGGTCGGACATGTCAACGTTGGAGATCACAAAAGGTGAGCATATATGTAGTTACGCAGATTGAAGCTGGTTTTAATATTAAGTCACTTAATGTTTTGCCATTGTGTCGTATACAAGTAATTTATATATGTGTATATATATATGCTGCGTTTGGGGACACTCTGGCAGTATTTTATCCAATGTGTTGAGGTCCACCCGCCTTGTTCTATTTGCATTTTATTCCTTGAACCGTTGCACTCTGTTCTACCAACTGATGACATAATTAAAACAGCAAGTAGGTTAATTAGAGTTATTTAGGTTTATATTTGTTGCTTATACAGGAACAAGTGGATTAACCGAGTGGTGCACCATTCTCCAGAGGGCGCCGTTGTGATGTTATGTGAAAATAATTAAAATAATATCCGTTGTTGGTTTAGTAACAGCAGTACATTGATAAATTTGTTTAAATGGTCGTGACATGGTAACTCGCCGAAGCCAACGGCCGAGCCGACATTTGGCCACCACCCCACTGAATTTGGGGTTCCTAAGTTTGGCAACAAACGGAAGAAAAACTCGTCAATCCGGTGTCATGCGAAATTACTCGCATTGCCAAATTACTCGCAGTAGTACACTATTGCATCATCATTCAACAAGCAAAACTTTAGCTGCGTCTCTCTGAGATAAGACGGTACTTGGTGAGATTAATATGGCAATGGTAATAAAACTAATACAACGCATGCGCTGTGTTATATGAGGAGTAATTGTGAAATCAAGGGATTTGGCACGACACCGGCGGTTGCTGTGTTGTGCACAGGAAAGATAGATGAAGTAATGGCAAATGTTTGAAAAAAAAAAAAATATATATTGTTTTGATGACTCATTATTTAAACAATATGGGCAAAAACCGTCCTGTCATTATTTGGACACGATGTTCTAGATACGTGCGGCAACGTGGACAAGGTGGATTATGGGTTGAAGAGGCGTCGAAGTTGAAATATACGATGCCGACCCGTGATACTGTATTTCCTGTAGTTTAGCATTCTGAAAATAAGAGTTTGCGTGCATACATTGTGGTCTGAATCAAGCAAGTCTAAAGGTCTACTAATTATTAATCAAAGCAATGCTAACAAACTTTATAACATAACATAACGTTTATTTGACCCCATGTAGGTACACAATTCATTGATTTTCTGAACATCACTTAAGCAGTGAAATCAAAATATTAACATTACATTATAAACCAGTGCGATACGTATTACTAGATGCCCTGTGTGTTTGTTGGGCGTCGAATTCACATAATAGATATATCATATTAATATAAATCTTTCTCACCATTTAGTGGCATCCAATAAAATCTGACGGTACGCAACTTTTACCATCGAGTGTTGCATCCAACCACACTACAACTTGACGGAATTGTGACATAATTTGGTACGAACACGAAAGTAAAGGAAGGACAAAATTACATACAAAAGTTGCACAAGCGAGCTGGCATATCGGTGTGGATGGTGTGTTGGCTTGCTTTTTCGCAACATTGATTTACTTCAATATTGAAACGGAATGGAACCTCGCTATTAATGTCACCCTTGGAACTGGATAAACGTGACCGGAATAGCGAGGTGACCGTATTAGCGGGACTACATACCTATACTTTACTGTTACAAAAATAATTTGGGACTGTCCCAGGATGACCTTAATTGCGAGGTGGCTGTATTACCGAGGTGACCGTAAAGCGGGGTTTTATTATATATAGAAATGCTTGGCACTTATCTAGTTGTGTGGTTTACGGTTCTCGTTCTGTCGCCTCAGCCACACAAGCACAGTTGTTTCGTCAACGGTCCCAGCAACTACTGCCGCAACCCCAAACACTACCAGGGAACGAAGCCTTGGTGCTATATCTCAGAAAAGCATCGGGATCGATGGGAGATATGCGACATTCCGATGTGTCCCGGTAAGTTGACAAACTCTTCAGCTTTCTAACACATACACACCCACGCACGTACGCACACACACGCGCGCGTGTGCACTCAGACTCACACTCACTCACGCACACCCATACATACACGCATGCATGCGCATGTGTGTGCATGTATGTATGTATATATATATATAAATATGTATGGATTTATGCATGTATTGTACATTTTACGTCTTTGCGTATTGTTTCCGGCTTACAGTTGAATGAAATATGCACTTTACATAGTCTAACTAAACTAGACCTTAACCAGCACAATTGTGTGAAAGAACTGTGTAAAAGATGCAATATATAAACCCATATAACCATAAAAATGCACACACATTCCATTATAAGCTTTCCTGTGTCCCATTATTTACTTTATGCAGTTCGAGTTGCTAGCAATCGTGCTCGACATATTTCTGCATCTGGTACAACATAGATTTTATATTATTTTATCACTTGTTATAGTACTGTCTTACTATTGCTGCTGCCAATAGGAGTTGTTTAATTAGGGTTGACAGGAAACTGCGGATAAGTTGAGCAATAAAAACTATGTAATTTGCCTTTAAGAAGTGTGTGATGTGGATTTAAGAATACGTTAAACTACCAAGTCTCATTAATAGATATAGTATAAACTACGAAAGAATCACACTATTATGAATTCCACAGATCTTAATTTTATTAGGTTTCTCGTGTGGATTCATATCTGCAACCTCATTGACATATCGACACGAGGACAGTATATACATTCTTTGATATTGCTGATAATTCCATAATCAAGTTTCTGCTGGCAACTATTCAGCAAGTCAACCTTTCTCAACTAAGTAATGTAACATATTTCGACACATTTGTTTAAAAAAAACATCCATAGACGTGTATTTGTCACTATTTGTCACTATCCCCACAGTAATGACTCCCCGTACCAAAGAAATGTCTATGTTGTCCTCACAGAGTTGCAATATAACTGACATCCCGTCAATAGGTCATACACATGCACGCTTGTTTTATTATGTTTACACTCATTGAGTGTGTGACCTACTTAAAGTATGCTTTTCATCATTATATATGGTGTTTTATTGCAGAGCTGCCAGAAGCGACCAAAAAGCAAAGTTAGTGCGTTGTGTACGTTGTGTTAAGATTGTCTACTGTTCTATTTAACCTGTAGGATGTGGACAATTAAGCCTGCATTTTAGTTACACGTCATTGGAAATGTTCTATAACAATTGCTCATACTTGTGATAGTGAAACTAACTTACTTAATTGTTTCTTTTAAATATATTCTTCATCCTACTCGGGCCTTGATGTGCAGGTGTGAGGTTCAGGTACAGATTTGTTGAACCCCTCGTTCTGTTCTTTTTCCCTAGTTTCCTATTAGCAGCCCCGCTTCATCTCTCATCCTCATCAGATATACTCACATCCCTCCTTACGCAGTCCTTCCATCTCACTTACGCGTACCGACCTCTTCCTTCTGTTCATTCTTCTTCTGTCCATCATCTGAACTGACACTTATGAATTTCAAGAAAAACAATGACTGCTGATTCTCGGACTGATACAAGGTAACTGATATAGAGTGCATGTTTTTATGTTACGTTGGCGGTAATCACGATCGGGGGACCATCAGACGGCAACGCATGTACATTTCCGTTTGTATTAATATATGAAAGACCAAACGGCAAGAAACACTATTCATGCTACACAGAGGACATGGATTTTGCTTGGTGCTACACTGGCGAAGACGTATCGGATGATATCGGCTGGGGATATTGTCCCAACGAAAGAGCAAGTAGGTCTCGTGTGAGTTCTTAAGCAGCACTAAGCAAATGTATAATGTCGTGCTCGCACAGAAAACCTTAAGAGACGAAACGTTAAACCGGCTTACGACATACAAATACACGCCACGTGTCCTTTCTACAATTGTTTGAAGCTACTTAATTGTCGTACACGTGAAGTAAAATCGCTTACGCTCTGAGTGAACGCAGTCATTCCGACCATCGCTGCTCGGTGCGACGTACACCGTCTTTCTAAACGCGTGTTTTAATGTTAGTAAAAAAAAACATTATCCATCGTTGACCATGTAAGGCCATGATTGCGTAAAATATGCTGTTTTTTCAACAATAATGACTTGCACTTTTAACGTATTTTGGCGTTTGCGCGTTTTACTCGCATCCTTGACATTGCCAAAACTTCCTTATGTGGCTAAACACGACCGGGTAGCTATCGACGGCCGTATTTATGACTTGTGCATACGAAATGGGAACAGAAATTAAACGCGAATAGCTATCCGCGTTTAACTTTATCCGGTCTTCAAGCACACGGGCCCAGAACAACTAGAACCGGTAGAAGTTGCATCAATATAAATACCTATGTAAACACAATACCTGTGTAAACTCAGCTACTGTTTCTTGCAATTACTGTGATACAACAAAAACGCGAAAACTGCCCAATTACATATATTCTGTCCTCGTGTAATAACGTCTTCTGTACTGTTCGTAGTTTTGCAAAACGTTTTGTTTTGTTTGCCTACCTAGCCCATTTAAGTTTTTAATATATGGCAAGTATATTTTGTGAGATATATACATTTAAATGACTAAAATTGGAGAAAAAAACGGCGTATCCATCCATATTTTCCCCTTTCAACTATTGCCCAAGAAGAAATACGATAGATAGTGCAATAATGAATATGTTTCTTTAATTTAGACATCTTGCAGTAACTATTTGGCAAATATGAAGGTCATTAGTGTATGCTACATTTTCACAGTGTTGGTTTAAGTGGTGGTTCACGTATCATACAATATTCTACAACACTCAGTGGGAACACATGTGTACCTGGAGAACATATATTTAGATATCCGACTGATGTGGAGCGCAGAGGCGCAGTGGATAGAGCCTCGGACTCTCAATCGAGAGAACCCGGGTTCGAATCCTGGCTGCCGTGTCGAACCTTGAAAAGTTCGTTCACTCTACGCTGCTCCAGTTCACCCAGCTGTTTGAAGGCGTACCTGGATTGAACAAGTCTGCCAGGGAGTAAAATGTAAAGCGCTTTGAACAGTCCTGGATACTGCTGTATATAAGAACTTCTATTTTTACTTTTATATGTGTTGGGACGTCGATCACCTGAATAGATATGTAAGTGTCAGCTTCATCATGATTATGAGTGGATAGGTCCTTGTTGACAATGCTGTCCTTCTTAGTGCCTGTTGCTTGTTGGTGTACCAACAACAAACAATAAAACATATCCCCTGTTCACTCCAATACTGTCTTACAGTGACCGGTTTATACAAAATATGCAATGAATATATATATATATATATATATATATATATATTATATATATATATGTGTGTGTGTGTAATCTTTTCACACACACACACACACACACACACACACACACACACACACACACACACACACACACACACACACACACACACACACACACACACACACACACACACACACACACACACACACACATATACTAGCATTACTAAAAACGCACATGTCGTGACCGTTGTGAAAAGATGTTCTTGAACTGTTCATCGAAAGACTTGCTTTCGATGGTTGAACCGGATCAGTGCTCCGCCATCGATTACAATGAAATAATAAGAATCCGGTGGGTTGGAAATGGAAACGCTGTTTTTTATTTTGTGAATGCCAAAGTTGAAAGAATTTGTAGTTTTTTTCTTCTCTTGGAACATTGAACGAAAGTCAGAATATGAATATGAGCATAGCTACCCGGACTGGCATATGGCGGGGATTCTTCTACCACAAAGAAATGAAGCGATGTTTTTTATACGAGAACGTATCCCAACAAACCAGATTTGGTAAATTGAACTGAGGTTTTCTGCCAGGATGATGCATGGGATGGAGAGAGGAATCATGCCAAAATACTCATCCATATCTCCTCCTCGGCTATCGAGCACATATATGATCTGTTAATATAGATCTGCTCGTTTTTTTAAGTGTCAGAATCTGCCGAAGGAATCTGATTCCCCGTGTCATTACACAATGAGAAGTTGTTTTGTTTGATTGGTACTATCAGAGGTAGTTTATTCGATTTCAACGTATCGTTGATGTTGCGTTGTTCCTGTCTTCACTTATTTGACTTAAGTGCCATGCTCGGATTCGAGCGTGGGCAGTTCTGACAAACGTTCTCCAACTGAAGCAGTTCTGGCACATCTGGGTGGCGGTGGTAATGTCAATGCCAGCAGTGGCCAGGTCAAGGACCATTGAATCGGACCACCGGGTCTAGGGCCGTCCTCTCGGTGGGCGCCTTCCTGTTGTTTTTGGATTAAAGTCATTGACTCGGCGGGCCGGGAAACTGCGGTGGGTTGGCCGGTTCTATCATGTATAGAACAGTTGGTGATGTGCTGTTGTCAAGAGATACGTAATAGACGACGCTGGCAACGCATATCGAACACGTCGAGGCGACGGCGATCTGCGAGAGTTGTTGCCCAGGATTCAGCGCATTACAGAAGAACGGAAATAATCAGTGAACGGTACATATTTATCTTGGTTTTGATGCTGATGCGTCGTTTGTGGAAAAGAGGGTTCGATAAGCGGCACATGGCACCGGCAGTTTTGGAGATGCGGGATGTAATGTATTTAGCTGATGATCCATTGTTTGTTATAACAGATCCTAAATAGGTGAAAGAGTCCACAATTTCAACATGTTCGTTTAGGATATGTTCGTATCCCTTCAATTCAAACAGCACACTCTTTTTCCAACGTAAACTACTCCTCATCTTGTTCTTCGAAAGGAATTCTTTGTTCAACTCGAGTTCGACCAGATCGCCAAAGTATCGCCAGAAACACTTAGATGCAAGACGTTCTGCGTCGTGGAGGAGCTGTTCGTCGTTGTTGTCACCATGCCTCTTTTACATCAACTTGAAGCGACTGAGGGTCTGGCGACCCCTATACAGTACAACAGTTTGCGCGAACGAGATGTTACTTTTTACCAATTATGTATACCGTTCCTAACTGTTCAGCGGATGGTTTACTGCATCCTTAGAAATATATGATGTGCACATATATTCAAAGGCAAAGACGTTAAGTTGCACTTATGTAACAATAATACCCAATGATGTTTGGAGGTCAAACTTGTACAAGCTGCGAGAAAACAGTATCGTGACGTCCAAGCACCAACTAGTTTACCCATGACTGATTAAACTGCAAAAAAAACAATTAAATCAGATTACATGTGTTAATATATACGCAAGGGAAATGGTAGAACATCAACATGTGCTTTGGTTGTGTCTGAAGGATATATGTTCAAATGCACGTTCGAGACGAAAGAAGGATTGCCGACCATGTGTGGTATGACGCAGGCGAAGAAAAGAGATTTTAACTGGAAATTGCGGGGAGAAGTTAAGCCATTCGACGGCAACTTTTATCTCTACGCGGACATGCGGCAGAATTGGGGCAGCCAGGGAAGGTAGGCCTATATGAACTAATTGCCTGGTAATACGTAGGCTCTATTCCTATGTTGTGTAATACAGGGTATCGGCATGAACACTATTTATATAAAACTGCACTTTTGCGGCTACCCATTACAGTGTGTGTGTAAGTTTGTTAACGCACGCACGCACGCACGGACACACACACACACACACACACACACACAACACACACACACACAAACACACACCAATCACATTCGTTGTTGATTACCATTAACATTTTCTATTATGTTTTCAGCATTCTCACACCACCAATCTACGACCAGATGGTTTCCGGGAATACCTACGTCAGCTTTCATCATCGAGTGATGGATCCACTTAAGTTTGGAGTAGGCTATATTCGTATATTTATACGTCATAAAGGCAAAGCTGATTGGATATTCAATTCGAAATACCTCAGGAACAGACATTGGGTTTATTGGAAGATCTTTGCGCCACTCGAGGAAGGAGATCAGGTATTGTTTTTGTAACGAACTCGAGTCAGTAATGTTGGTATCTTACTGAATGCATAGACCATTTTGAACTGACAGTTCTGTATTAAATAATCGCAATTATGTAATTAATATCAGGACAAAGAGTAGGTTTTCTCAGTGCTCAAGATTTTCGTTTTGATTATTCAAAATATGACAATGGTTGTGCGTTCTAGACTCAGAATCAGAATCAGTACGACAAATGCACGAACGCATCCATTTTTGGTGGTTTGACGGAGGTTTTGCTACGCAACAGGTCGCGTTATGGATAGGTCAATTCTACATAACGTTTAAAAAAGCAATAAAACATATTTTCAGGCAGTAAATGTAACCAGTGACGTTTCAACAAAACACTCGTATATTTGTGATGCGACAAAACATATTGCAATAAATAGAACATGTCACACAACATTCCTATCTTCTTTTGTTTCAGTTTGGGATTCGCTTTGAGAGATGCCACCTCGGCAGCGCCCGCATCGCAATCGACCACTTAATTGTGTACCTAGTATACTAGAGACAGTGTGGACAATCTCACCAAACGATTGAGTGGCTTTTCATCCATTTGTGTTCATCATGTTCGTTCTCAACAATATATGTATATATATATATACTTGCAGATCTGGTAAAGTTGTTGTGGTTTGCAAATACGCATTCAGCACTCGTGTTCGGATCAAGCAAGCGGTTGACGTAATTTGGTTTATTTCGTTGCGGGGGTCTACTTACCCGCTGCTGGGTTGGAGAGAGATCTGCACCAACAGTATACACCAGAACCTGGGAACAACATAAATTGAATGACGATACCACATATCACAGTGAGAAATCGTATACACAGTAAGCTATCGTGAGCGCAGATGCTGAGATCACATATTCAATGACGGTTCGATTACTTTATTTACATCTGTCATGTTTGCATTACCCGCCTCTACTACAAAATGAAGACGTAATCTGGGCCTTGGACATGACACAGACAAAGAATTACTGAATGACATTAAAGGAGAACGTGACCATTTAAGCGTGTCTGACACAATGCCCGATGGTGTTACAATAAACACAATGCTATATTCACAGCCTCATGATTACTGTGTTTTCACGTAGAATTCGCCATTCATCATGGACCTACAAGATAAAAGTGGATCGGTTGAATCATCAATATTAATTTCATTTAAATGTCAATGGAATTGATTTTTTAAACAATTGATCACCCTTAAAATA
The DNA here is from genome assembly GCA_020002185.1 of Paraescarpia echinospica. NCBI lineage: Eukaryota > Metazoa > Annelida > Polychaeta > Sabellida > Siboglinidae > Paraescarpia > Paraescarpia echinospica. The sequence goes on from CM034537.1 coordinate 14,630,866, forward strand.
GTGATGCTAAGTTATTTATGTTAATGTTAGGCCTACAGAGTTCAAAACGCCAGTTTGTGACGTTCCGGATATTTAGTAATGTCGGCCTAAGTAACAACTAGCAGTTACTCAAAGTGAAAAATAAAGAATTTTGAATAAAAAATAGTTATTATGTACTTTTATATCAAACATTGTCTTATGTAAGTTGTTGAAAAACCGATTTCATTGACCTTTACAGGGAATTACAACACTTAGACTCTATAGTACAAGGCAACATTTTCTTTCTGGGTAAAAAAGACAAAAAACAATCCCAACAAATCGACAGATTTGACTAATACAAAGTTATTACAACTGACATCAATATCGCAATATACTGTGTCAATTTCACTCAACGTCAATTTCACTGAAAAAAGTATTTACATGTTTTTTAAGATATACAAAACCAACAGTCCCTCTGCAGCAGCAATGATGTTAACAATAATTCCCCACATCATCGCACACGTCATTTGGTTTACGTTGCCCGAATCACGACATAACCGACTAGTTCGGCCTTATGCGGACCAAAAGGACACATCCTAATTCGAAATAAAAATTGTATTGCGGGATACAGATTATGTGCTGTGCTCGTTGAAGTATTCTCAAAAGCTCGGGATTCCCTTTGTGATATTTAGTAACTATAAAACACTACAAGCAGAAACTAGTTGGCCTCGGTTTGGATTTGAACTTGGTTCAATTGGAGGTATAAGATAATGTTTCTGCGAGGTTGCCCTGTCAGAAATAAGCTACACTTTTTAGCGTCTCTTCCGAATTAAACAGGCAACACATGGTGGACAAAATTGCCCATGCTTCGACACAGCACCAGGGGGCACCAGGGTTCGAAACCCGGTCCCTCCGAACAACAGTCCAGCATTCTAACCGCTCGATCACTGCGCCCCATGATTATTAGTTATTACACTTATATAAATACTTATAATGAAAAATAAAACGATTACATAAACTGAAATGTATTAATGAGACAACCCACAATACAAGCAACATCTACTTCCTATTACGGACCTACTTCTGACACGATACTACTCTCGACCCGTTATAACGATATTAGGCTACGTCGTTGTGTCATTTAGTGAACATATCATATCTATTTTAGGAAATATATTTGTTGGAATAATTTTGGACCAAGTAATATAGAGATCACTGTTGCCATTTTGTTTTCAGCCAGTTTGGATTAACGGCAGCCATGCTGAATTTTAATGGACGAAGTAGTCCAACAGATATATGTAAGTGTATGCTAAATGCATGAAACATGACAGAATTATATACGAATTCCCGTACTAATACTGTTTGACATCGGCAAAACCACGTCATGAGTTTCACGAATTGACGAGGTCTCCGTGACTAGAGGGTAGCAATCGTGAACAACACAACAAGGAACAAATTAAAATTTAATTAATTGTATTACATATATAAATAACAAAGTACTCATTTATAGTAATGATTAAAAAACAACACCGACCCTCTTATATTACCCTACCTCAGCTCCCATCGACTGCTATCTATTCCGTAGCTATCCCCAGCTAATCTTTGATACTCAAAAAATAATAGAATAACCCGTTCAAAAAACTAAGTACTATTAGCACTCTCAAGGGAACTTCAAATGTCAATGAATTACAAGTTCAGGTCCGCTCGGACTCGTGCTTCTTGACCTGAGTTCAGCTTTTGACACGATTGACCACACTATTCTATTCAATCAGCTCAGCAAACGCTATGGTATTCAAGGTTACGCCCTCCACTGGATGAAATAATATCTGCAAGAACGCAAGCATCTGCACATCACATTCTTAAAATAGGAGTGCCGCAGGTATCCGTCCTTGGGCCTGTACTGTTCTCGCTGTATGTCCAACCAGTCGGCGATGTCATCAGAAGGCACGGTGTAACGTTTCATCACTATGCTGATGATCTGCAGCTGATGCGTGCGTTTGCGCTTAATCCTACATCATTACTCGAGGCCCTACAGCGTCGTGAAGCCTGCGTCATGGAGATTCGGGAGTGGCTGACCTCTAATTACCTCAAACTGAACGACCAGAAAACCGAGTTCCTTCTGATTGTCCCAGTGTCTGCAAAGAAGTTAGTAAACGATCTCAGCATCAATGTTGGTGGTTCTATCATCCGAGCTGTGCATCAGATTAAAGACCTTGGTGCCGTCTTAGACTGTCACATGGACATGTCTGCCAACACATCAGCGATTATCCAGTCCTGCTATTTCCACCTGCATCACATCAGCCAAATCAACAAGTTCCTGCCAAGACAGACTAGGGTGAGAGTAGTCAACGCATTAGTGACACCAAAGCTCGACTACTGCAACTCTCTCCTGTACGGCACCATGGACAAGAACTTTGTACGGTTACAGACTCAAAACTCTGCAGCCAGAATAATCGTACGAGTGCCCAAATACGCAAGCATCACGCCAGTGCTCCAAGACCTATATTGGCTGCCGGTACGAGAACGCGTTCGTTTCAAGGTCCTGGTATTCGTGCACAGAGCTGTCAACAAGTGTGGGCCCGTGTACCTGAGCGAGCGTGTCTGCCTCTACGTGCCCACCAGGTCCCTTCGGTCAGCGGGAAATCGTCAACTTGCGAGACCGCGAATAAGATGCAAAGTCGGAGACGCGAGTTTTACGGCAGCAGCTCCGGACCTCTGAAACGATTTATCCACATCAATGCGTGAATTAAACAGTGAAGCAGCCGAAGTCCCGGATCTGGGGAGTGATCTACTTGTTTTCAATGCATTTAATGAACACTGAGACTTTTAAGAGCACTTTTAAACACTCTTTTAATCAATATTTTAATTGCTATTGTGACTTTTAGACTTGGCATTAAGCTTTTATCAATTTTCCTCGTTTGTTTATATGACACGACAATACTAATATTTAAAGAATCTTTTTTATATTCATTTTTTTACTTAATTAATTACTTTTTTGATGTATTACTATTTTACATGTAAAGCGCCTTGAATAGTGTCTAACTAGAGTTGGCGCTATATAAGTATATTTATTTATTTAGTAACATCGAGGAATCTGTACCATCCTCAGTATAGGGAAAACAGTTTTTTAATTGCATACATCGGGAATCTATACCATCTCCAGTTTAGAGAAAAACAGTCTCTTAATTACATACAATACATTGTGACAGTTCAAAGAAGTCTAGCCGGCAACTTAACATTTAGATATAAGATCGAATTGTCACTACGGTCTCGCCGCGTAGTCAAACGAAAGTTCGTAGTACTCACTCCGATTCGTTCCGTTAGCCCGACTCGGCTAGTTCGCCACGAGATCGTATCACGACTCGACGACCGTCCGCGGTGGAGTCGCACCTGTCTCGATAGCCGTCTGTGGGCGACGCTTGTCCTCGATACGATACTCTGACACGTATCTCCGCCGCACGCTCGCTCTATTCGCCGCTGTACTAACTGTTCCACTGTCGCACCACACTCGTAGCGCTGTTACACCACCGCTGCACCACTCGATCCGCTTCCGCAAACGTCGGCTCGCAACACTCGCAGACTCTCCACACCTCTTTATGCTGGTGAACGTAACCCTGTTACTGCTTCCCACACAACTTTGCAACTTTAAGGGCCTAGTACACTGCTCGGCGGCAACGGAAAAACCTCGACGGCAAAGCGGCAAACAGCGAGCAGAGTCTAGTACACAGAGCGCGGCAATCTTCGACGATGGAAAATCACTTCTGTTTCGATTCTCGACGGTTTGCCGTTGAACAGTTTTGCCGTCGAGCAGTGTACTAGGATCAGTGTTAATCCAATTAAAGTGATTTTTATTTTGCCGCTTGCCGTCGACGTTTGCCGTTGCCGTCGAGCAGGGTACTAGGCCCTTTATTCTGCCTCCCTCTAGATAACAGGGTGGCGGACGCCATTACAGCCCTGTTACCTTTCTCCAAAATATACACGCGTTTTATACATAGTCCTAAACAGCATAACACATGATCGGATTAAGCCAATAAGATGCGCGACAATGAACCATGCCCAATTTATGCATCGTGAAATCACCCCTACAACAATGTAATTGTTCACGAGGATAGTTAATTATAAGCTAATTATAAAATGACAAGGAAATGCAATTCTGAAAATATATAGATATCAGAAATGCTACAGACTGCCATCATGGGTAAAAAAACATGACCGCAACATGAACCATTCCATGACTTATCAGCACTATGTCACATAAAATCCAAATCAGGGACGGAAATTTAAGTTGGAGCAGCCACTTTGAATTCTAAGATGGCGTATTTAATATATGCATTTAATTTACAGAACTCAGAATCAATTTATTTGACCTATAAATACGATACATATACAATGAATAACGTAAGTAATAGTTAAGGTCGGGAGACTCCTATTAAGATATATAATATCTCTAGTACAGGAGCCACCCCATAAATATAAACAACAACAACATTTATATGACACAAATCAGATTAGCATGACTTATTTTTACATTTGATAATAACTCAGTGTATCAACATACATACACACATAATACTATAATTACATGTACTCGTGTACACATTGAAGTACATATAGATATTTAGGTATACATTTCAATACGCATTACGAATTACAAATATTAAAAAGCAATTATGAGTACGACAACTGGATTCATAATCTAAAATAAAAAAGTTTTTATTGTGTATGTTGAAAAACCATATAGACTGTGGGTGTAAATTGTATTAACGATAATTCTTGGTGTATTGTTAACTATCTCTACTATGTTGTGTCTAATGCGTTTTTTGGCAAATTCATGTTTGAATCTGGATATATACAGAGTATTTCTTTCACGTGTGAATTGCTGATGAATATCATAGATGTGTGTGTTTGCAAAAACATTGAAGTAGTAGGGTAAAAGATTGTTAATTAATTTATAGTAAAATTTTATTTTTTGTATTTAAAATTTTACTATAAATTAATTAACAATCGCTTACCCTACTACTTCAATGTTTTTCCAAACACACACATCTATGATATTCATCAGAACTGCACACCTGAAAGAAATAATATGTACAAGAATACATAACTGAAGGTAATAAACACCAGTAGATTAAAGCAAATTAGTATTTTTATAAAATAAATGTTTACTTGTGATAGATATCAACATAAATCAGCAAAGGCAAGTTAATTAATTTATGAAAATTACATAAATATAAACATCAACTCGTTTAAATAATTAAACCTGTCGAAATAGTTTCATTCTGCTATAAAATAAAATAATCATAATAAAAACATATTATTCTGAAATTAAGTTGGTGTCCTCTTTAAGTGTGCGCAAGGATAAAAAGGTACGTAATATTTAAAGTTGTCTTGAAGTGTTCAAAAAAGTTCGTTTTGTTACTTCAGTCGATAGAGCATTCCACACAGTAGCAGTGACGTGAACAAATGCGCTGTCCATAGCTCTAGTTCGTGAACCATGGACCACCAAACTGTTACTCACAGACGTCTGGCCGGTTTATAGATAGACAGAATAAATGTCTTCATAAGAACAGAGATGAAACCGAAAGTAGGTGTGTGTGTGTGTAAGTTGCCTCCTATATCAGCTGAATGAACTTCATCTGGAATAGGAGACAACTGACTCATAGCCGCAAATCAATATATCTTGGAGTTACGTTGAGCCGCGTCTTCAACTGGTGTCCGACACAACATTTCGGAGAAGCTATCCAAAAGGGGAACATACATAGGTGTCATGTCCTTGTTTTGTATTACTCAGCAGCCGAATATGCATTTACGGTGCGCATTACTACATCGAACACATCGTTAGAAATGTTCACAATTTCATGTCGCAGGTAGTCAAGTTGTTCAATTTCTTTCACGTTTGAGGGAGATTAGTAAACCAGTACATTGTTCGAAATGCTGTGGCCCCCTTTTAACCACAATATTGTTTTATTTAAACTATACAAAGTGATAATTAGCTGAAGATCAGAATCAAATTGTCACCAAAGTGCACCTTTTCAGATGTCTTGTCAAAAAACATAAACTCCCACTCACCCACCCCCACCCCTTGTTTCTTGGTGCATTTTTATATATCTATACATATTTTACTTGGCTGAAGACGAGTAGTTATTTTCTAAGTGTTGCACAATGTCACCTTTTGAAGAGACTGGTATAAAAATGAACGGGTGGGTAGGGGACAACCCCACCCAACAGCGTTTTCTCATTTTGGCTACTAAATGATGCATTGGGTTGATAATATATTCTTAGTGTCACCAAATTACACATTTTCAAGTGTTTTGTCTAAACAAAATTAAACAGGTAGGAAGGATTACATTTCTCCCATACCAACCTCGTCGATATTATCCTTTTGACCACAAAATCAATATATATATATATATATGTATTTATAAAATGTAGTTAGATAAAACAATTGCTAATATCATCATAATGCACCATTTGAGTGTTGTGTTCAAAATATTTTAAATGGATGAGAAAATTGACGATACCTCTCCCCAGAATCACCTCTGGTGCTTCCGATTTTGTTCACTAAAATGGCACATTTATAATGCTGTGTATTAATTTACTGCAAAATATGTTTTGTGCTAACAAACTGCTTATTCATTAGTCAAAATTATTGTTTAATTGATTGTAAATCCACTCCCCTCAGGCGCGTTTTATTATTGGACATAAGCCAGTCCAATCATAACTGCAATATGCAAAGTGCGTAAACATCTGATTTCAGGTGTCACCACATTGCACGTTTTTCCTAGATTATATTCAAAAAGGTTTTAACAGGATGGACGCCCTGTCACACAATACCAGTACATTGATAAACTTCAACAACTTCAAAGGTAAGATTGCTAAATGTAATCGTAGTACACCTTTCAAGTGTTCTGCTTAAAATATTTCAACTTCAAGCAGCTGCCGGAGACCCATTTGCCCTTCTCCAAGACTGGTAGATAACTGGTCAAGACGGGTAATTACAACTGATAAGACGGATGAATTTAGAGGGGGTCAGCTGGACACTAGATTAACTGATAGTTCCAAGTCTAGGGGCCCACATTATTGGCTATAATTGAGAAGACAGCTCGCAGTGAAGCCGATGAAGAGACCGTGATGGTCCTGAAAGGTCCATCAAGCACGGATACTTTGAAGTATCTCTAGAACGTCTTCAAAGTAATATAAAAGAATCCAGGATCAACTTATATATTTCCGCGTCTAACTCTGGATCGACGTTACCATGTATACCCATTGGGTCAACATCTCGTTGTTGTAGCTAATCGTGTATATTAGGAAAGGGGACATCTAAGAATCTGGAGCATAGGAGCAAATTCAAACTATAATAATAATAATTGTGTTTATTTTTTCAACATAAGAACAATACACGAAGTGTGATACATCAAGAAATAATTATGTTAGAAAAAAGGGTCTACTGAAGAGAAAATTCTTATATTTGTATACCCCTATGAATTATCTGCTTACAAAACATGACAAAGATTACATAAATATACATTAATAATAGTAATTTTGTGATAATCGGTATTTTATATTGACTTGCAGCAGTTTTTTTAACAGTGACATTGATATTGTTTTACATATATTTGTCGATAATGCACCTTTTTAATGTACAAACAAATGCATAAAATGTGGGCTACATCTAACAAGAAGTGTGCACGTACCGTTCAGGAAATGGCTTTTCCTCTCAGGGTGTGCTCCAGTGCTTTTGACGCATAGATGAACTATAGTATCGCAACTCCTTCAAACCAGATCCAGCCATCGCATGAAATATGCTCCCAAGACTCCGAAAGAACTCATCTCCATGTCAAAGGCACTCGATCTTTATTATCGCTTACATTTTTATCATATTTTGTTTTCCCAGATATGTATAAATAAGCGTACATCGTTGTCTTTCGTTAGTACACTATCGGGGGAGATGGCAGCAACCTTCAAGTGGTCTCCCCTGTCAGTATTAACTCTTCGAATTAGGAAGCTGATGCCGTCAACAAGCCTACAGCCAAACCGCCAACGTGATGATGGTGAACCTGCGCCTGGCATTGCGCCCTCTTCAGGGCGGGCAGAATCATCCGTCGAAGACAAAAGTGTAACAATCCTGCAGATAAACGTTGAGGGCCTTACCAACACCAAGCTCAACATTTTTGAACACCTAGTCTACAACAACAAGGCAATCGCAATTCTGCTTCAGGAAACACATTGCGAAACAACAGACAAGCTAAACATGCCAGACTTCAAACTTGCAGCCTTATACAGCTAGTACACACCACGGCATTGCAACCTTCGTTAATGCTGACACCGAGTGGTCGCTCGTATCCCAGTCACCACCTCAGTCAGAAACTGAATGACACGTCGTAAAAGTACAAAGTACGAACATTGTCAACATGTACAAACCGCCACCAACGAAATTGCAAGCAACAACTCTTCCTATTGTCAGCTAGCCCTGCGTATACGCAGGTGATTTCAACTGTCAACATGTCAAATGGGGCTACAGACACAACAGCAGCTACGGTGAATGTATAGCAGACTGGGCATCTGCCAATGATCTGACCTTACTACACAACCCGAAGGAACCAGACTCCTTTCACTCCGGGCGCTGGTACACAACATCAAATCCAAACCTTGCCTTCGTTTATCAGAGAAGAACCGCAACCAGAAAGACGTGTCTTAGGAAAGTTTCCACGGTCACAGCATCGACCCTCACTCATCTTTCCATCATTCTTGATGGCGCCAAGAGAAAGCACGACATCTGTAGCAGACACAGACTTGGGTACCATGTCCCTGCCACCACCTAACTGCAATAATACAGACGATGCTTATAAAGCAAACTGCGACATGCTAACAAACGCAGCAATGGAAAACACCCCTCGAGGCTGCCGAAAGCATTATATCCCATGCTTGGATAATGAATGTCAAAAACTTTACGATGAACATATGTCATCTTTAAGACCAAACACACATGTGACAGCCATCGCCCTGCTCCAGTGCTACACCTGCATGCATTGCTGACGTTTCCCCTTCTGGTTAGACCTTTCACCATCGACCACGTTTAGTCGGCCGTGGAGGTGGTGTTTGTGGCGATATGTCATTTAAATTTAGTATAATCGCTAGGTAGCGCTACTGTATTTCTATGTTCCCACTAACTTGGCATAGTTTAGACAGGTGACACCATCACGTGATTTCAGGAGTCCTTGACCGAGCCTCGTGTAGCGGGTCTGCATGGAGATGTTCAAATAAACCAGTCGTCTTTATAAAACACGCGTCCGAAATTACTTTACATATATAACAACAAAACGATACATGGTGTCAGATGTCCCGTCATATCGTCGGTTAACGAACCAGGATCAGCATGTGTTATTGACGAACTTTGCATTGAAGCACGCAGCATGCAAAAGTGAACTTTGAACATTTTCGCCGTGACTGTGACATCACGCCGACTGACAGCGCAATGCAGACATCGCGGTAGGCTTGTCGAGCGTTGTTGTGACTCGTGCGACAACCAAAGGTACGTGACCTTTTGATTCTACTACAACACAGATTGTACAGCATGGCCGAGTCAAACACAGCCGACACTACCGGGTGTGGGGCAAGTACAACGGCGATGTTGATACCCCCCGCAAACATACCACCCCCGCGACCATTGATTATGGACAATAATCTGGCCACAAACTGGAAGCAATGGCGTAAAATATGGCAGCGCTATGAAATAGCTACTGGCATATATAAGCAAGAAGGCTTAATTCGCGTCGCCACACTTCTGTCTGTGATAGGAGAGGATGCGGCGAAAGTGTATGACACATTCACTTGGGTGGACAGTCAAAATGAACAGAGTGTAACCGATGTGCTAGCGCAGTTTGATAGATATTGTGAGCCACGCACACAAGTGATCTACGAACGGTATCGGTTTAACAACCGGAACCAGGCGGTCGACGAAACGATATCAGCTTACGTCACGGATCTACGAACCATCGCGAAGAACTGTGCACATGAAGACATCACACCAGACGAGATCATCCGCGATCGGCTTGTGTTGGGTTTGCGTGACGACAAGATGCGTGAGCGGCTGTTGCGCATGAATGACCTTACCCTGGAGAAAGCCATCGACATCTGCAAGGCAGCCGAGCAAACGAGTGCTCAGCTGCAGGTTATGCACGGTGCCACGCAGGATATCAGCTTCGTCAGGAAACGGCAGACGCGACAAGCAGCCAGCACACCACACAACCGCACACAGCAAAGGTTCACCATACCGAAGCCAAGAGCACCAACGGAGCAGCATCAACAAGACTGCAAGTACTGTGGACGCCGCCATGCTAAAAGAGAGTGCCCCGCATACGGCCAAACGTACCGTAAGTACGGAAAGAAGAACCATTTCCAGCTCAAGTGCAGGGCGACGGCGTCAACCGTCCGCACGACAAAGGAAATCTTCTTCGTCGGTCTTGTTGAAGACAGAGCGTCGAAGGCAATCATCACAGTGGAAGTTGGATCTCCGAGACCAAGTAACCGGGTTCTGTTCCAAATGGACACTGGAGCAGAATGCAACGTGCTTCCACGAGAGACGTACTGCAGAGCGACAAAGGACCGCCAAATGAAGAAGCTGCAACACTGTACCCACAAGTACATCAGGACGTACACTGGAGAAAAGTACCAGATACTTGGTTGGGTGACACTTCCGGTATGGCGACAAGGCAAAGAAAGCAATTTGACCTTCAACATCACGAACGATGACTTTATGCCATTGTTGTCATTGAAGACCTGCACAGAGACGGGTTTCGTGACGATCAACGACAGCGACAGAAACGTGCACGCAGTGAGCGACACGTCAGGAACGCGCGTGTCGTCAGGCTACAGTGACAGTCCACATCCAGCCCCACGATCATCGCTGAGGAAAGCGGTGCGAGCAGCAGTGAAATAAAAAAACGATCTACTCACAGAGTTTAAAGATGTCTTTGAAGGTCTGGGCGAGCTGCCTGGCGAATACCACATCGTCACAGACGAGAGTATTGCACCCGTGATACACCCACCTCGTCTCGTGCCAGTGCCGTTGAGAGCGAGAATCAAGGAGAAACTTGATGAGATGGTGCAGCGAGGAATCATCAAGCCAGTCGCCGAGCCTACAGCTTGGGTGTCGAGCATGCTTGTTGTCGTCAAGCCCGATAAGTTGAGGATATGTATCGACCCAAGAGACTTAAACCGAGCGATCTGTCGCGAACACTACCAGATGCCGACGATCGAGGAAGTCGCGACACGTCTGACTGATGCAAAGAAGTTCAGCGTATTCGATGCCAAGGAGGGATTCTGGCAGAAGCGTCTGGACGAGGAGTCGAGCTTCAAAACGACTTTCAACTCGCCCTTTGGAAGGTTTCGTTGGACACGCATGCCTTTCGGAATAAGCTCAGCGCCGGAAGTCTGGCAGAGAACGATGCACGAATTCGTTGAAGACCTTGACGGAATAGAGGTCATCGCAGACGATTTTCTAATAGCGGGATTCGGCAAGACGGAGCAAGAGGTAAATCAGAGTCTAGAAGACAATGAGCGCGCATTCTTCGAGAAGTGCCTAGCATGGAAGCTGAAGCTGAACCGCAGCAAAGTGAAGCGAGGACAAGCAAGCGTCCCCTTCATGGGTCACATACTGACGCCGGACGGCCTGAAACCCGATCCAACGAAAATATCGGCAATCAGAGAGATGCCGGAGCCAGGCGATGTGACCGCTCTGAAGAGATTTCTAGGCATGGTGAACTACTTGTCTAAGTACCTGCCACGACTCTCGGAAATGACTGAACCTCTGAGGAGACTTGATGACAAAGACGCAGAGTTCAACTGGACAAACTCGCACACAGCAGCGTTTGATGCCATTAAGCAGCTTGTCACCAAAGCACCAGTATTGCGCTACTATGACGTCAAGCAACCGGTCACGATCCAGTATGATTCGAGCGAACGTGGTCTGGGAGCCGTGTTAATGCAGAACGGACAGCCAGTCTCGTACGCTTCGCGGGCTCTGACCGACACAGAGACACGTTATGCCCAAATAGAGAAAGAACTTTTAGCAATCGTGTGGTCGTGTGACAAGTTCGATCAGTACATCTATGGGCGAGACGTGGTCACCATTGAATCAGATCACGAACCGCTGAAGACATTATTCAAGAAAGAGATTCACAAGTCACCGAAGAGGCTACAGCGCATGTGTCTCGCTCTACAGAAGTACAACCTAGATGTACAGTACAAGCGAGGTCCACTAATGTATATCGCCGACACGCTCAGCCGCGCCTACAGAGACACAACAGAGGGCGGCCAGCAAGAGAACTGTGAGATTCGCGCACTAGAATCAGTGAGCCACGAGAACATCTCGGTAACCAAGACGAAACGAGACGAGTTCAGGGAGAAAATGGCCGCAGACGAAGAAACTCAGGCGCTGATCACGATCATACGACAGGGATGGCCTGCGAGAAGAGAATGTCCGCAAGCAGCATCGCCATATTATGACGGGCGCAGCAGCCTGATTGAAGCCGAAGGACTAGTGTTTCGAGGCGAGCAGCTGGTCGTTCCGAGGTCACTGAGAAAGGATATGCTGCAGCAGATACACAGCAGCCACATTGGAATGGGAGGATGCGTTCGACGAGCCAGAGAAGTGCTGTACTGGCCGGGGATGAGTGCTGACGTCAGAGACTATGTGTCCAGATGCAGCACTTGTCAGACATTCACGCCACAGCAGTGTCGTGAGCCCCTACATCCACACGAACTGCCATCTCGTCCGTGAGAGAAGTTAGGAGGAGATCTGTTCGAGTTCAACGGACAGTCGTTCATCATCATAGTCGATTACTGGTCCATCTACTTCGAGGTAGCGGAGTTACACAAGAAAACGTCACGGTCTGTAATAAACCAGTTAAAAGCGCAATTCGCTCGACATGGAATACCTTCTGTTATGATGACAGACAACGGACCGGAATTCGCAAGTGAAGACTTCAAGGAATTTGTGAAACTATGGAAGATCAAGCACATCACTTCTAGCCCGAGGTTTCCACAATCGAACGGCAAAGCGGAAAACGCGGTGAAGACGTGTAAAGCACTCTTCAAGAAAGCACGAGAAGACCACAAAGACCCACTGCTAGCGCTGCTAGACTGGAGGAACACCCCGAGCGAGTATATCGGAACATCGCCGGTACAACGGCTGATGGGAAGGCGTACAAGGACCCTCCTGCCGACAACTGAGGAGCTATTACGCCCAGCGATACCACCTTCAACAGAAGAGAAGCTGGCCTCACAGAAGGAAGCTCAGACAAAACACTACAACCGAGGCACGAAGAAGCTCACGGAGCTACACGCTGGTGACAACATCCGAATGAGGTTACCAGGTGATCGACGCTGGTCACTGGGGCTTTGTCGCCGTGTGTTGGGACACAGATCCTACGAGGTTGAGGTGAACGGCGCGCGCTACCGTCGCAACCGTCGTCAACTGCGGTCGACAGCTGAACTGCCAAACATGGACACGGCTATTGATGACATCGAGTCGACGCATCAGGACAAGCCACTTCAGCGAAACCAGACGACCGAACCAGCTGACGTGCACTACGGTCCGGAGTCATACAGCACGCTGCCACAACCCGTGCCGGCACCACGACGTCCCATCCGAGACGGCCCAGGGACACCCAACCAACCCACTCCACCTATACCGATGCTACGAAGATCTACCCGAGATAGAGTTAACCCCAATACATTTTATACCATTTATCACACTTTACGGACTGTAGCAAGTATAGCAAGTATTCACAGTATACTTCAAGGACACTTACTTAATGACTAGTACATACGTACATTGTTGAGAAAGGAGATGTGGCGATATGTCATTTTAATTTAGTATAATCGCTAGGTAGCGCTACTGTATTTCTATGTTCCCACTAACTTGGCATAGTTTAGACAGGTGACACCATCACGTGATTTCAGGAGTCCTTGACCGAGCCTCGTGTAGCGGGTCTGCATGGAGATGTTCAAATAAACCAGTCGTCTTTATAAAACACGCGTCTGAAATTACTTTACATATATAACAACAAAACGATACAGTGTTGGCTTTCTAATATAACAGCAGTTCAAAGTTAAATTACATTCCAACTCTGAATACTCCAGTTTTGAGTCCATCTGTGCTGAAATTTCAGATTCTTGTTTCTCCGAATACTTTGTATTTATCGCCTTCCAGGACATCCGGCAAATTTCTTTGAAGACTTTCAGGATCTGTTGGAAAATCTGGCAATTATTCATTCAGAATGTTATATTCTTTGTGATTTTAGTCGACATTTGGATATACATTCTACAACTACAACTACTTTTGATGATATTCTGGCATCCTTTGATTTGAAACAAAGTGTTACCTTTTCGACACATATACATGGCCATTGGCTTGACCTCTTGATAACCCATTCAATTTGTAATAATAGCCTACTGTTTCAGATGGGTTATCAGACCACAATGTGTCTGCCGACTTTATTTGGTGTTCCTCGGGGTTCTGTTCTTGGACCTTTGCTTTTTATTCTTTACACCACGCCACTAAGCTCTGTTATACAAAGACATAAGTTGGATCAACATATTTATGCTGATGATAATCCTGATGGCCTATACCCAGAGTTCACCATTAACGCTGGGAGTAAGGCTACCACCTGGCTAAGAATATTTCTGTCAACGTGCATGATTCGAAACAAGATACCAAAGCTATGGAGACGAGCGGCTGTAGCGGCTATCCCAAACCCTAACAACCCTAAGGATGACGTTAAGAACTATAGACCAATATATATGCTCTGCTTCCCCTACAAGATCCTCGAAAGACTCATATATGGACATATAGAGCCAATCATCGACCCGCAAGTACCAAAAGAGAAAGCTGGCTTCAGACGCGGAAGGTCGACAACAGATCAAATGACTCTTCTAACACAAGACATAGAAGACAGCTTCCAAGCCAACGAAAAAGCTGGTGCCCTATTTTTTGACTTGACAGCTGCCTATGACACCGTGTGGCATCGAAGCCTGCAACTCAAGCTCCTGCCGACCCTACCAGACAAACGAATGGTTAGCTTCATCATGCAAATGATCTCCAACCGAAGCTTTGAACAGACGACCAGTGATGGACAGCGATGCAGACTCAGACGACTAAAGAATGGTGTTCCACAAGGTTCTGTCCTAGCACCACGTCTCTTCAATATCTACATCTACGATCTGCCCAAAACAACCTCAAGTAAGTACGGATATGCAATCTTAATGAGGCACAGGTATGTTGAGACTAGTTTCATGCGATACATGAACATCCTCTCCACATACCTGAAACAATGGCGACTGAAAC
Source organism: Paraescarpia echinospica (assembly GCA_020002185.1). Lineage (NCBI taxonomy): Eukaryota > Metazoa > Annelida > Polychaeta > Sabellida > Siboglinidae > Paraescarpia > Paraescarpia echinospica. Next base: position 14,646,173 of record CM034537.1, read on the forward strand.
TCAGTGACAAGGAAATGGTCTCTGCCGTTTTCCATCTCTGCAACAAAGAAGATAAACATGAAATGAACGTGTTTGTGAACAACACACGTCTCGTCTGTCAAGCAGCCCCTACATACCTGGGCATCAAACTAGACAGATCACTGACTTACAGGCAACATCTGGAAAACATAAGCTCAAAAGTAGCATCACGTGGAGCGCTATAATACGCTGACTTGCTGGTACCACTTGGGGAGCAAGCACCAAGACACTACGCACCTCTACCTTGGCATTAGTGTACACGCCAGCGGAATATTGTGCACCGATGTGGTGCAGAAGTGCACACACATCAAAACTGGACGTCAGCATCAACAACTCCCTACGAGTCGTCACTGAATGTTTAAAAGCAACAAAAATGAACACTTATCAGTGCTTGCAGACATTGCACCACTGACACTTCGAAGACAGGCAGCTGTGCTGGCCTTGGGCAAGCATGCAAAAATACTGACCATCTACTATACAACGTGTGCTCAGAAAGGGCTAATATACAGCGCCTGAAGTCACGACATCCTTTCAACAGCCAGGTACATAAACTCACGAAATGTCTGGGCCCCAGTTAAACAACAGCACACTGGATATAAACCAAATTGAGAGAGGACTGGCTGGCCAACCTCCCTACATAGGTTCATTCCACAACCATATATGCACTGTGCTGGTTCCGACCTCCGGCGAAAGGCCTGGACGAAGCTAAAGCGCCTGCGAAGTTGGACGTTTCGACGCTAATATGCACAGTTGGGAGTTATGTGAAAGCGCTGTTTGTGAATGCGGTGCGGCCTAACAAACAGCAGACCACATTATCAGTCACTGCACTTTCTACGGTGCTCCACACGCAGAGACTGGCATCGCCGAGCTGGACCTGGCGACCCGGGAGTGGCTGCTCAACAACACTCTGCATGTCTAGGCAGTAGACAAACAAGAGAAGACGAAGTACACCATCGCGAGGAAACGTGTTAAAATCGATTTGACTGAACTTAAATGTTCAATTGAAGTGTAGGCGCCTGTAGACAGTGTGAAAATGGCATTACGCAGACCGGCTCCAGGTGCGTACTCTGTGTTCGTCATGCAGATGTCAGACTGGCTTTTGTTTAGATATAATGTATGCATTCATATTTTATTATGATTGTCATCCCTGAATTTGCCGGCAGATGTCAGCTTCTGCCGTGCGAATGGGTTTATATTCATATTTTTTATTATGAATACCAATCTTCTTGAAACTAAATTGATCTATGCTACTTCCAAAAAATCATTTTTCTAAAACAAACTGCATCATTCCAGACCATGAGGGCCTTGATGATCCGAACATGAACTACATGAACGGTGCTTCTCACAGCACGTCTAGATTTGCCTACGTTCCTGGGCTGTCTGCGTAAATGCCACGATTTTAGGTATCAATGGTATTTAAGATGGGGTAAATGGGAAATATTGAATGATTCCTTATTTTGAGTCACTTCCCCAATTTTCTTTGCACTATACTTTTGATAAGTTTTATAGGTAATTCTAGTGTAATCAAAACACTTGAAATAGCTTCTGTTGCAATTTGTTGCATCTCAAACCATAAAGGTCCTGGACTAAAAGGGTCTGTCGTGTGACATTCTGCCCCATGCCTGGGTTGGTTGTCACAAAATGTTGGGACTTCGATTATGGAATAAAAAGTAATGTGTTCACAAAAAATAATTACACAATGACAGCTCGATGCATTCTGAAAGGTGCCTGGTGGCGTATCGGTGAATTTGTAAAAAAAACATTGCAAGTGGATAAAAACTGCGATATCAAGTGTCACGGTAAGAATAATTAGTTAATTATTTAATCACATACTATATGAATGGTGAAAAGTATTTGTTGGAACCATGGCCCATTTCAGCAAGACATATCTTGACGTGTACACGATGGATACCCAAAGAATGAAATTTATTTTCCAAAATTCGAAATTGTACTACGAGTTCTCATATGTGATCGATTTCACAACCAACCCCAACTGTTTTGTGACAACCTGCCCCTCCATCAAGAGTTGACATACAATAGAATTCTTGAAGTGACACTTGCTGTGCGAATGGGTTTTCTCTTATACATTTGAGAGTTTACAATCTGTCCTATTTGACATGACAGTCTCTTCAAGCAAAACTATATACTACTCGATGCTATATTATAAATACCAACAAGTATTAATTTTAATATCAATACCAACATTCCTATTTCTCACACCATTACTGTGTCATATTATGGTTCCTGCCCCAACAAGTTATTAACACACAGACAGCTAGACAGTCTTATCAGCCCCCCCCCCTTAGCAGCTAGCCTAGTTAGTGGTCAGGTGCTTCAAAACAACGTAGCTTCAGCACCACTGACAAAATTTCGCCGCCGCGCCGCTGCATATCTTCATATCTTCCTTCACTTTGTGGCTGTCTCGGTTGGCTCGACTGTGACACCGCCGCCAATTACTGGGGGGGGGGGGGCAGAAAACCATATGGTCTGCCCTCCAAATGCACAAACCTTTCACAGTCAACAAAAATATACACTAATCGTCTCATAAAATTTTGATTTCTACCCGCCATTGACGCTCGCCACAACAACAAACATTCACGCTCACATTTAATGTCTACCCCCACCTGTTCCCGAGCTTATGGGCTATGCATGTGTGTTTGCACCGTCACATGCGATATTCCGTTGAGTGGAACGGCTGATAACGAAAAGCCACCATAAGCGCAGCCAAATGACAACACAAGATCAGATATGAAAACTATCGCTGATGATGACACAAAGGGGTCAATTGTAGAAGACATATTGAAAATTGCAAATAGCTCGTGCCATGGTGATGCTTCATCTAATATTGATTTGAATTTTTAAATATGATATATATATATATATATTTAGACAGTTAATTTTGCAGTTTAATTATGAATAACTATTATGTATTGCATGTGAGTAATGGTGCAATGTCATGCATAATAAAGTATGTTAATAAAGGACCGCTACCGACAATAAATGATGTAGACTATCCGATCTGTGGTCCATGTTGATTTCCGCTTAAACGCCAATATAAAACCTTTAAATATCTTGGAAAAATTTACGTTTGGAGAACGGGTAAACTTACCACATCAATAGAAGTATTACCAGAAGTCGTCCAGTGTGTTTCATGTGTTGCCCACTACATATTCCGGGTTAATCCAAAAGCATGTCTGTACAACGGCGAACCACCCCATTGTAGAAGAAGTAGGCGGAAATAGCGTATTTTCTTCTAAACCAAGTGCAAATCATCTGCATGCACCTTCAAGCCCAGTATCAAATGTGTTCTTACAAAAGTGTAGCGCAGTAGCGCAGCGTTAACAGCTCCTGACTCTCGACTGAGAGAACGTAGGCTCGAATCATGTGCGGCGGTGTCGAACCTTGGGCAAGTTCGTTTACTCTACATTGCTTCAGTTCACTCTGCTGTATGAATGAGTACCTGGCTATGGACAGTGGTGGATATTTGTGTACGAATAGTCTTCGCGCATTAATTACAGCGTGACTGGATGCTTCCAAGAGAAGTCGAGATGATGTTCGATTGAACAGGTCTGCCAGGGAGTAAAGCTTTGAGCAGTCCTGAGGACTGGATACTGCGCTATATAAGAACTTACCTTTTTTTACAAAAGGGTCAAGTCTCCAGCCACCAGGATCCAGAGTCGTTATTTACGCCGGGAGGACCACAAGGCCTATCCGACATTATACCTGCTGACTTTCTTGAATTCAGGGAGATTCATCAGCGGTTCCGCACGCTTCCGTGTCGCGCTGTCTCTCGGATGTTCAACATCCGAGAGACAGCGCGACAGGGGACATTGTTGACATCGGAAGACGGGGGATGGGGTGCTGTTGGATATTTCTCACTGGAACAACGGTTCAGTATGTCCCAGCGCGTTTCCCCTGATGATGACATCGGAAGACGAGGGGGTGCTGTTGGACATTTGAAGCGAAACTCCGGAAGATTTACCTGCATTCCGGAAGACCGGGATATACACCCAAAATCAGGGAGACTCGCGGAAATTCCGGGAAAGTTGGCAGGTATACGACATCTACCCGCGATACATACACCGGCATCCAGAGGTCCACGATCGCGACTCTATGACGTGTACTCGTCGAAAACTGTTCTCGTGTGACTATCGCTAGATGGATTTTGTATAACCGCTTGGTGACTGCACGTTGCAGTTGTAAGTTCTACTTCTACCATCAAACAGACTAACAATGTTACCATCTTCGAGCAGCGGATTCTCTTATGGGGAAACGAGTCGAGAGTCCCATAAATGCGACGTAATTTTTATCAGAACGAGTTTGCAAGAAGTGCGATTGGTAAATTACATTTCACCGCACGCACAAATCAAGGTTCAACCAAACCACGTGACCATGTGCACTAGCGCGATGTGTCCATAGGACATTTTCCCAGTTACTAAACAGATAGGTAGGCCTACGTTCTGTCTAATTTGTTATTACTTGGACATCGAGGAAGTTGGCAGTCATACCTAATGCGTACTGCGTTCAGGAGAGAGGAGTCAGACCTTTGATGTACGGTAATGTTACGTTTGTTGAGGATGTCAACATTGTTTAACGTTAGTTTCGGCAGTAGCCGTTGACAAAGCGTTGACAAAGCATTAATTTAAGAGGACTGAAGATAACAACGTGGACATGATCAGCTGGTAGTAGCGTGTAGTGGGCTGTTGTGACTCGTGTCAAGTGATAACTTCGCTATATTACAATAAGCTGCACAGGGCAGACATTTTACAACATCATGTATTTTAAGACTCAATCGAGTTAGCACACCAGAAAACAGTTTCATCCACGTTCAAACCTTTAGCGTGATAACAGTTTGCGTATCGCACGCAGTCGGTTTATTAAAAGAAAATCGTCAAAAGAATTGACTATAATTTAATTAAACTTATAAAAGTGTACATACTTTAGAGTATGTAGAGGTAGAGACAGTTTTACCATGTTTTATTCTCGACTCGGCCCAGTAAAACGTTATGTACAGTTTGTTTTGATGTTTTCATCAAAACTAAATGACACATTATCACAAACGAGTGGGCAGGTCGCAGCTGATGGTACGTAGGTACGATTGTTCATTAAACGAGCCTGGAACGAGGAGAATGAAAAGTTGAGGATTCATAATCTTGTTAGTAGTCCGCTTGATGACACAAGAACAATGGGATGGAAAAACAAGTGTAATGTAATGCAAAAGTTAACTATGGTTCCACAGTAGCAATAGTTACTGCTTGTAGCTTAACGATGCTTCATTACAAAACCCGGAGGAAGGAACAATGCGTTTGGTAAGAAAAACGGTAAATAAGCCTCTTAATAACATACAGCTATTCAAATTCCAGCGGAACGTCGTATATTTCAAAATATGTTTAGGCTCCTTAGCCAAATCAAAGGCTGCACAGTGTGTAAACATGTTTTAAAACTACACACTCAGTACATTTCCTGAATAAACTTGCTTTGAAACTGTAATATTCCTGATTCAGAATACAAGCACACTGCTTCCAACTATGAAACAAACAAATAACAACAGGCTGGCACGAGTGAGAGTCGTTTTTGGCAAAATGCATCCATCAATACTTAACACTTTTATTATCGTTATGTGGTCTAACCACCTTCACAAGGGTAGTGTGTGGAAACTACTTCCACATCTGATGCACCAATCAGCACTGAATACGGGAATCAAGACAGTTCAGTATCGCCACAGCCTGTAAGAACAGTCCTGGTGGTCTCAGTTATAGGTCATGTATCGCGGCGTCGCACTGAACTTGGCGTAGGCCTTGACGACTTTGTTTACGGCCTCCAGGAAGTCCTTCTCCGTCGCCATCTTCCGACGTGCACGAATGGCAAACATGCCCGCTTCCGTGCACACGCTACGAACCTCTGCGCCTGCAACATGCATGTGTGTCAATGTACTGTCTAAGTTTTTATCTCCATCATCTGTTTTATACAAAACTGCTTACGAGATGAGAATTATTTCAATTGTGCTGATCGGTTGCTGACAGAAATACAAATATTTTAAATGGACAAATGTATTTAATAATAGGGCTGTATGGACAAGTTTGATGTGTTTATTATGTACTGATTACTACAATAGTGATATTAATTCTGATTAAATGGTTGGTCTAACATTACTGTTGGATCGTTTTCTAATTTATTTCAAATTACCTTGTGGGCAAGATATGCTCAAATGCTTTCAAAACATGACAAAATTGTTTGTTTTTACAAGGCCAGGAGTCACTCACCAGTGGTATTTGGACAGAGTCGTGCGAGCAGCTCATATCGTACGTCTTTCTCAACACTCATCGACCGAGCGTGGATCTTGAATATCTGTGTGCGACCCTGTAGCACAGACCATTACTTCGTGATATTACAAGCGAAGAACGGAGGAGCTGAGAGAGGAGGATGGTGTGAAAGAGTTTCAAGAAGCTGGTGAGGAGTCGGTTAAAGTGGACTGGATACGTGGAATGATTGGAAGGGAATTGTAAAGGTTAACAAAGAGAGCAGGTGCCCTCAGAGTGGAGGAAGAGAGAGAAGAGGAAGAATATGACCGAGATTACAGATTAAACAGGAGTAGTAGTAGTAGTACAAATAATCGGACAAGGGCTGCATCCGATTATTTGTGCTACTATGCCACCTATGAATACAATTACTGAGAATAGCAGGTCGCAAATGTACCATTTGATACTTGTTCACATTCCTAATGATTTAGCCAATTAAATTTAAAATGGAATTTAGCCAATGTAGATAAATCAAACCGACACTGACCTCAAGGTCGGGCAGATTGAATTCGACCTTCCTGTCAAGACGCCCTGGCCTGATGAGGGCGGGGTCGAGTGTGTCGGGGCGGTTGGTTGCCATGAGAACCTTGATGTTGCCCCGTGGGTCGAACCCATCCAGTTGATTAATCAGCTCGAGCATCGTACGCTGTACTTCATTGTCTCCGCCAGCGCCGTCATCAAAACGTGCACCTGGCAAACACAAACACACAGCCGTGTAGGAAAACATAATAATAATAATAAGATAACTTCTACTGTGCATAAATCCTTGGAAACCAAGCTCACAGGTGCATCAAAACAAAAGGATTGGTCAATCTCAATCTTACAGGAGTAAGCGGTGAATGCAAATAAGATGGTTGCTTACTGGACAGTGCCTGGTATGTAATGGTACAGATCTTAAATATTATAAAATATCAAACAGGAAGCCAATGCAGACTTTAAAAGTGGTATAAACCAACACAAATTAGGAGATCATGCATTGTCTAGTAGTGGTATCATATAACAAGGGAAAGTGCTTTGTTGCAATATCAGAGTAGAAATATGTAAGTTGATCCTGGAGTCTTTTATATTAACTTTGAAGAGGTTCTAGAGAAACTTCAAAGTATCCTGATTCTGTGCTTGATGGACCTTTCAGGACCATCACAGTCTCTTCATCGGCTTCACTGCAAGCTGTCCTCTGATGTCAATTGACTTTGGTGACTGTCACGTGACAACAGAGAGCAGTGCACAAATATTCTGAGGAACGGACTGAGATGGTCCTGGAAGCTGCATAAAGCAACAAATTATGATTCTGAAAGTAACCACAACACCTTTTTAAATATACTTGAGTAGTTATTTCAAGTATAATATGGCATGTAATGAAGTACGATTTTCACAAAGTACTTTTACTTGCAACAATTCACCACACTGTATACACTAATACAGCTCTTCCAGTAATTAATATATGGCAACGCAACACAAACAAAGCCAAAGTGAGAATGATAAAAACGAGAGTGCTGCTAAGATCAATGAATAGTTGTATTATAGAATCACTGTCAAATCGGAATTGATCAAAGAAAAAGTGCAAACATTTAATTAAAATACATTGGTGCAGAGGAGTACATAGTATCTACTGACCTCCTATGGCATCAATTTCATCAAAGAATATGATGCAGGCTTTCTTCGTACGCGCCATCTCAAAGAGTTCCCTCACCATACGGGCTCCCTGTAACATAGCACACAACATTCATCTACACAGTTACAGTACTGGGTAAGATTTAATCTAGATAGACAGTGTAATCACTACCCATGCTATGTCAAGTGCCGTGTAGAGAACGGGAATGAGTGTACTAGATTTATTATTATTTAAGTGAGATCATTCAATCTTATGTAGCCTCCAAGTCTGCCCTGACTGCTTCATGCAGTATCCACACTCAATCTTATGTAGCCTCCAAGTCTGCCCTGACTGCTTCATGCAGTATCCACACTCAATCTTATGTAGCCTCCAAGTCTGCCCTGACTGCTTCATGCAGTATCCACACTCAATCTTATGTAGCCTCCAAGTCTGCCCTGACTGCTTCATGCAGTATCCACTGTCAAGTGCATTCAGTAATAACAGTAAACTTCTATAGCGCTTATATTATATCCTCAGGAATCTGTGCTCAGAGGCACAGCATACAAGAATCATTGAGCAAAATCGTGAATAGAGAGTCGGAGAAACACAAGAGTCATCATTACAGCAAGGGATCACTGAAGGTTTAAGGTGGGAATGCGATTTCAAGGAAATAAGTCTTGTGTTTTGTGTGAAATGAGGCTATCAGGCCTGGGATCAATTACATTGCAATGTAATCTATTACTATTATTTTGTTTCCTTCCTATTACTATCACATGCTGGATTATTCCTATTTCTATTACATTTGAAGCAATTACTATTACAGTTTTCATCGGAACATTTTATGGTATAATACACTGTATGCATAAATACAATAAGTACAATTGTTTGACTCAGTCTCAAGATGTTAAACAAGACAGGTGAATAACAAATCTAACTTGCCATTTATTGTTACCCATGCCCACAGTATTTGACATAATATTTGAGAATGTCAAGTACTTTCACCATCATTAGGGAAGTATTATAAAGTATAAAAAAAATTCATAAATATTTACAACTAAATGTATCTATATCTTATATACCATATTTAGTACAGTCTACTAACTACATTGACTAAGGGTAGAACATATATGTTCCATTTTATATTTAAATATCATACTCGAATGAAAGATAAAAGCAATAGTCAATGCCACATAACTAGGAGGATTATATTAGACTAATTAAACCACATTGCTCTACTGCTGCTTGGTGGATATTTAAGTATTGGCTCAAGTACAAATGCATCAGGATGTTTTTCACACCCACTGTAGTTAAGGCTGAATTGTGTGCACTGTGGAGGCAGTCACATAGGCTTACTTGAAAAGGGTAGTTGGCAACTTAGCACTTGGCAGAACAGGCTTCAAAGCAGTGAAAGCCCAGTTTAATCTCTTTAGTCAACACAGCGGTCACACTGTGTCTCTTGCTATGTAAATGCTCATAAAACTCTAGGGTAAAACTTCACCAGGGCCATGCTGAAGTTAACATGTGGGAAACAACCATAAAACCTGGAGAAACTAGTGGAATATAATCAAATGGAATTGTTATGTAGTTGAAATTCGGTTTAAATGTTCAATAGTAACATAAAAGTAATAGGTCAATTACTATTACATTGCTTCCTATTACTATTACTTTGAGTTTTTGCTCAACCTATTACTATTAATTAAATATTTGTAATCGTTACTATTACATAATTACTATTACCCCAGGCCCGGAGACTATTTTTTCGAGATGATTTTAAACTGATAGGAATTTAATTCCAGGTTTTGGATGCAGTCACAGAGAGAGCATGTTTGCCAACTTTAAGCTTCATTTTAGGAACAAAAAGGTTGTGAAAGAGATAATCTCAGATTCCTTGGGATGTCTGGAAAACACAGGAGACTAACCAGTTAGTACGGCTGTTGTGTAGAAAGGGCGTGGTATGTAACAGTGGCTAACATGAATATTACTTGTTGCACATTAGAAAAGACTGTTAAGAAAGACATAGGAGGAGTAAAGGGAGAAGGCATCAGTACAAGAAACAGCCTCATCTCACGACTGTCCGTAGCATGTTACATTTTACCCCGTCCCATGTTCATTTGAACATCTCCACTTCTCCGGGAAGCATTCAGCCACACTACAATTGCTGTACAAAGAATATTTACTCACTTATATATCCACCAGAAATTTAAATACATTTACCTTTATTTACAAGAAACCTGAACAAAACATCACCCAAGCTCCCTAGTATAGCAACCTCACCTGCAGTCATACACTCACCTCTCCCACATATTTCTGCACCAGCTCAGAGCCGATGACGCGAATGAAGCAGGCGTCCGTGCGGTTGGCCACGGCGCGGGCACACAGAGTCTTGCCTGTGCCTGGGGGCCCGTACAGCAGCACACCCTTTGGGGGCTCAATACCAAGGTTCACAAAGCGCTCCGGCTGAAAGATGTAGGGTCATTGAATAAATGTGGTGGAAGATGTTTGGTATAAGGAATACCCAAAATATATGTTCTCTTGGCAAAAATTATTAAGACAATGAAATTGTCATTAAAACAGGTTTGACAATTTTTGTACTTTTCCAGAAAGGACTAATTTGTCTTATCACTGGTTAACCAGGTTTGTTTTCTAGAGTATTTCAGATAAAGTCTGTGAATAACGAATCTGGTTCCCTGAAATCAGTGCAGTTTCCTCATCTGTAAGGACGGTTTAGTCTCATCACAGTTATTTGTGAAACATTATTTTGTTTGATCAGAAAATATCGTAGCAAAAGCATCTATGGCAGCAAGGCACATAATCAAGAAAATCTAGTCAACTGGGCAAACAATAATAAAACATATTGTATGTTGGTCAGACATTCAAAGACCTGAACATACTTCTCTACTGTGATGTACACATTTGTTTGTGGCATGTGACAAGCTGACGACAATATGCTGGTTGACTCACATGTAAGAGCGGCATCTCAACAACTTCCCTCAACTTCTCTATCTGTTCCTTACAGCCACCCACATCACTGTAGGTGACGTCTGGTTTCTCCTCCACCTGTACAGAGACATCAGTGTGACAGCCATTAACACAAACTACCCATCTATTCCTTACAGCCACCCACATCACTGTAGGTGATGTCTGGTTTCTCCTCCACCTGTACAGAGACATCAGTGTGACAGCAAGTAACACAAACTACCCATCTATTCCTTACAGCCACCCACATCACTGTAGGTGACGTCTGGCTTCTCCTCCACCTGTACAGAGACATCAGTGTGACAGCCATTAACACAAACTACCCATCTATTCCTTACAGCCACCCACATCACTTTAGGTGACGTCTGGTTTCTCCTCCACCTGTACAGAGACATCAGTGAGACAGTAAGTAACACAAACTACCCATCTATTCCTTACAGCCACCCACATCACTGTAGGTGACGTCTGGTTTCTCCTCCACCTGTACAGAGACATCAGTGTGACAGCCAGTAACCCAAACTACCTATCAGTTCCTTACAGCCGCCCACATCACTGTAGGTGACGTCTGGCGTCTCCTCCACCTGTACAGAAACATCAGTGTGACAGCCAGTAATACAAACTACCCATCTGCTACCAATGAAGATGCAAAAGTTGCTTATATTGTACAAGTTCCATTTTTAGACAAAATTACACTCGTACCAATTTAAAAAGACTGTGCATTTCAGTTAAAAGTATAATACCATGGAATTTACTCAATGCTGGGTTGACAACTCTTTCATTTGTTGTAAAACCATTCTTTGTTTAAAAAATAAATATACTGCTAACATTTTGGTTAATTATATAGAAAGAGTTTGGCTGTGTAAATATTGATTTATTGTAGCTATTAATAGTTGTTATGCTAGTCTGTACCAGCTTTTATTCTAGAACACAAATGGCTACGTTGAGTTCTAGTCTGAACACTTAAAAAATATGAATTGTTATGATGTAGTCGTGCATGTTGCATGTACAATAATCAGTTGCTTCTTGTTATATTTATGGTAATTGGGCAAGTGTTATAAGTAACAACCTTCTTGCCTCTTTTCAACATCAAGACTGAGTAATAAAAATAACCATATTTGCATGATTGGCATTTTTTGTTCTTGTTTAAATAAAGAAAGATAATGTTATTATTATTATTATCTTAAACATGTTCTGGTGTACACGATGCATTTGTGAAAATAATGACCGTTGGTTCTACCCTGGACATTCTTTCTTTCCACTATAACCAGAGATGCATTATGGATAATCTAAAAAACAAATTGACTGAATATTAGTTGTTACATTAGAGTACCTGCAAATTGTCTGTTATGTAGGTAAATTAAATATCAGCAAAGGATGTATTTAATTGGTTCATTGGTAAATCATTAAAACTCTGATGGGGTAGCAACTGACCTGCATCATAGTGACTGTTGGGTCAATCTTTGGGGGTAGGGGAATGTGAATCTGGTACTTGTTTCTGTCAACACTACAAGAAAAATAACGTAATCATTAGTTAAATTCCAACATGTTAGACATAGTAAAGTTACACGGCACACCACCAAGTTGACTCAAAGCTTATCAAGTGAACCTAAATTAAAACTACCTGCATAATTCAATTTGTTATTTGTTTTTATAAAAACCTACCTAGTATTAGCTACAACATGTTACCATATTCATGCAAACATATTTTTCTGTTGTGATGAAATCATCAGACAACAAAATTCTCTGAAAAGTTAAAAACTGCACCCTGTCTCCTGATACGATAACATAAGGATTCACATTGCCTCAACATGTATCATGCCGTAACATGTATGTCTATCGGGAGTTGTAGTTAATTTTTGCATAATGGTTCACCACTCACCCAACTCGCATGCCTTCCTCGATGTCAGTGGGGGCCACCTGGTCGCTCAGATCAACGACAAACTTGGCGAACTGTTTCACGTTGATGATGTACTTGGAATCGTCTGAGTCAGCATTGATGATCTTAGTGCAGCGAGCCACCTGGAGGGGCTGCTCACCTGTACGAACAACATGATGCCATTGATTACTCAAGTCTTCCTAAAGATGTTCCACAATATACACTGACACAACAATATAGGGCCTATAAGTGTGTCACGATACATACTGATAGGGAGATTCCAAGCGAGTGGAACTGACTGGCGACATGCACAATTATTACCCAATGATTATAGCATTGCGGAAGCCAGGAGACAGTTGTTGACGTTTAGTTCATCGGCTTATTGTAGCTTTGTTAATTGTGTTATGGCGTTGTCATTTCAGTGTTGTATGAACTATGCATCATGGAAATAAAAAATGCAAAGAAAGATATATTTTGATCCCAAATTTTTTTTCGTCTAAATGAAATAGATAGTAATATTTAGTTAATGTAACACGAACCAGTACATATTATTCTTATGTATGAAGTATAACACGTCTTCCTGGGCGAAATGATGCATACTTGTCATTCTCAACAAAGTCAAATCGTGATAACAATTCGATTAAGGTGCACGATTACCACAAACATTCTTAACGGCAAAGTTTTTCTCACTGCTTCAACTGATCATCTGTCGGAAACCAGAAAAAAGAACACGATTTGGAAAAACTGATGATTACAACTAAAAACAAAACACATCCCCATTATTTTAGCTGGCATAAGTGGAGTTGATGTCGCCAGCTAACTCCAGATCGAAAACGAGGTGCGAGACTTACAGGCCCTATTAAAAAGATTTTAGTATTCGTTACAGGCTCATACTATTCTTCCTTAGGCTCCATTTGTTTACAAACCAGTTTGTTTGCTTGCCACCTGATAAAACAATGACAATAAAATGATGCCAACATTGTAACTGATTGTTTCATGTAATTGTAACATTGTTATAACATTAATTATGATTAGTTTGTAGTCATCCCAGTAGTATATTTTATCACAAACTTAAAAACTATCAAAAGTTCTACCTCACAGGTTGAAAATTAAGCATATATATACTAGACTTGTTTAGTTAGGCATTTCAAAAAATTTATTTACTTTTTATTTTAGAGATTTGCCTGTATCTTAGTGTTTAAATCATCAATTTAAGTTTTTAAATGGACTTTTAATTTGTAGGATATTTATAAATTAATCAATTTTTAAAGCAACTTTGAGCAGCCGAAGCTGGAAAGGGTGCTATATGAAAAATATCCACGATTAATGAAATGAAACTAACTGTGTAGGGTGTGTTTGTCTGCAGTGAGATCCCAGAGGGCTGGAGGAGCGAGTCCTGTGTCCGACTCCTTGATTCCTGTCAACTCATTCACTTTCTTCATGACGTCCTGAATGTCATCCTCGATCTGCTTGATGGAGCGACTGTACATGCCAGCACCCTGCACATGAAACAGTACAGTGACTGCACCACTTGGCAGAGTAGGCAGTTTGTATGGAAAGTAGGGTTGTGATGATACAGTGCCCTCATGACATGTATTGCAATATATATGTCACAGTATGATATGTATTGCGATTAGTGCTGGTTCGATACTCGATATATCAAAGTATTGCGATACCTGTGAAAGTTCTATACCGATATTTTGTGGTATCGCGATACTTTGATATATATCGGGTATCGAACTGCAAGTTGTGCTAGTTCGATACTTCAATACTATGAAGTCGAAGTTACATATATAATATGGGACCTACGACGACACCATTACGTCTATGGGCTTCACTTGCCGCAGAAACTCTGGACAGTAGCGTCACGGATGTCTATTGGCTGATTGACATTGAATGACGTCAGTATATTTGGGGAAATCACCAAATCGGCACAAGTTGATTGGTTATACAACGTAGAAAAACGCTGTGCAAATTGAAAACAAAGATCGTCAAATTTTGATAATTTTTGAAGGATAATTCCGTAAATTCACTCCATCCTGATAATAATAAGGAGGCAGACTAGCGGACAGACGCTATGATGTGCCCTTACATGCTAACTGATGCAATATTTGTCCGTGAAAACGTATTCTGAAGCCGACAGCTTCAAAATTGAGTGAACTGCACCTATTTTCGCCCAGCCGCAGGTCGTGCATGAGGGTTTTGGCGGCCACAAACTTAATGTTACTTTCAAAGACGGTACCTAACTCAAAAAATTTATTTATATTGCGAAGTTGACCAAGCTCATCTGTTTAGTTTACTGGTTGGTTAGTTTAAGAAACGAGCCACAAAATTAGAAGGTTGACATAATATATTTTACAAATTTGCATAATTCTGCTCCGTGGCGTGACATGTTGCATTTTAATAGATCTATTTGCGTGGCGGTATTACAACACAATTATACATAACGTGATTATTATCCAAGATACGTCTACAATTGTTATGCCTTTGTTTTCAGGAAATAATGGTGTATAAAATAAAATCAACTTGCTCATGGAGAAACTTTCTCGTGAATAGTAACGTCACAAGTCGACTCACATTTGTGATTTGAATTTGCTGGAAAATGTTTTTCCATATGTTGGCCCACATTGTTACCAAACATCAAATTGGCCAATGTAACTAGATAGTTTGTTTTAATCTGCTTTCTAATGATATCACATTTATAAGTGCAATGGGAAATAATAAAGTTACGTCCATTTTAAATAAAGACCTGTCATTTTCTGATGCTGACAAAATTTTTTTTTTTAAATTGTTTATGGTCAGGAACTGGCTGTGTCTCCTCTGCACAAGCTTAAGTGTAAATGGGTTAAAATGACCCATTAGTATTTGTGAATCTAGTTTCGAAAAGTTAATATAAGTAATTATAGCCTCGATTACCCAGGCTTTGTTCGGTGGTACTATCTTTTGCTGTTTGATGGCGCCACTACTTGGTGTTTTTTATTTTGCAATTGCAATCATAATACATATATTCTCCCTTTGAATTAGAAACAGGCAATCAGTTTATTTGTACAAACATTTATGTGTGCCGACGCTGCTTGTTAAACGGATATGAATCGTGGCTAGTTTGCTGAATAACACAAGGCAGATATAAGTTTGTATAAGAGCTTTATGTATAAAGCCGAAATCATTATGCATGAAATTATTATGCAGATTACATAATTAAAATAATCATTCATTACCTAGCCAACATGATTATAATCTAATTGAGAACACAAAGGTGGGGGAACAGCAAGGTGACGGCAGCAGCTGTATTGCCAAAATTTGCCATCTATGACATTAGCAAGCAGTCATTCATGAAATATCTATATTATCAAGCATGTTTCCTTAATGGAAAAAGGGTGTGTGCTTCTATTGGATAATATGCTTCTATCGGGAATTATACCAATTATACCATATATGAATTAGAATTACAATGTAAGTATCGAGTATCGAACATAATTCTGGTATCGATCGATATCAAAGAAATCAGGTATCGAACCAGCACTAATTGCGATACCTACTAAATTGGAGTTGGCTTTTAACCTTTTATATAACTTGCCCATTAAACAGTGTATTCCTGAGTAAACTGTTACAAGGTGGTGTGGTGGACAAGGCAAGTGCTGAAAGCAAACATGAAGATCTAGGACATACGTCATATTTAAAAAAAAAATTCAAAATGGTGCATTTTGGAATGTTTGAAATGTTCCGTTAATGATAGTAGAAATAAATAAACAATACGTGCAAGGTATTGCTAGTATGTAACAGTTTCTTATTGTAATATTGAAAACAACCAAATCTAGTACAAACAATTCTCTTCCTCCTCCCAATTTCCCAAAGTGAAGCTGAAATAAATTTTTAAAATAGGCTGGCGATGCATCAGTACAGTCAAACTGTATTGATAGATTTGATACATTGTATCATAGGACATCAACTAATCATAAGCCTAACCGGAAGGTATATGTTCAATTGGTTAAGTCACAACATCTACATCTTAATCATATAACGTGACAGTATAATATGATCAAAGTGCAGTCGACAGGAAAAGTTTCACCAAAGATAATCAACAATGTAATAAACACAAATAAAACAAACAGTGCTGACTTTTCTCAACATCTTAATAAATAAGCACTTTTACATACATGTAT
The DNA here is from genome assembly GCA_020002185.1 of Paraescarpia echinospica. Lineage (NCBI taxonomy): Eukaryota > Metazoa > Annelida > Polychaeta > Sabellida > Siboglinidae > Paraescarpia > Paraescarpia echinospica. The sequence goes on from CM034537.1 coordinate 14,663,096, forward strand.
GCTTTATAAGCGGACAAAAAAAATGAAGCACGAAAGAACAAATATAATGATGATTCTCAAAATTATCTTTCTTCTCTCTAGAAAGAGACCAGTTACACTTTTAGTATAAATACTGCATATATACACAAATATGACATGGTTCTCACAGAAACATACACACAGTGCTTAATTTAGTGATGCATAGTATATACTCAAATGTAAACTACATACGTAAGTCTTGAGCAGTGCAATGTCGCCTTCATCCAAAACTGAAATAAAAATCACATTTCCAATTATGAGTTTTCACCATGTTACTGAATAGCTTGCTATGCTAAATCGGCACAGCTCTATCACTGACTATTGTACATATTACATAGTTGCTGTACGTATGTGACAGGCCGCAATGATTCAGACTGTAAGAAGCACATTTCACAAAGCTGAGGAAAACACATTCATAGGGTGAAACCCAGAAAGTATCGATTTTTATGCAGTTTCAGAAATAATCAACAATTTACTCCGTCTGAATAATGCAATTTGGAAATGTAATCTTAAAAAAATGCATTTGCTGTGTGTTTTGGATTTAATGGTGTACCACCAGGTTTTACTAAAAGGCGCACGACCACGTAGTCGACGAATGACCATGTAATATAATATGTTGGTGGATAGTTTGGCCGTTGATGGTATACATATTTGGTTTGTGTGAGCATTGCTTAAAATTCTGAATCTGTATTTCGCCCAGGAGTTACACAATTTTGGAATTTTATCCGATCTTCCGGACGAGTATTTAGTCTTGGCCCAGTAGTGCCACCTGGCGAATGGAACCACCGAGTTATCACAAGCGATAATAAAAGTTGTGAATTTTGTTACTGCAATGTGAAGAACATATCTGAAATTTGGCGAGCTACACACACATACCTCCTACGTGCCACCAACAGCCCGCTTGGTTACTAACAATACATACATGTTGGTCGTGCGCCCTTTAGTCACACTGGTACCACCCATAACTTTGCAATAAATTGACTTAGTTAGGCAGATGTCACTGATAATCTGTATTCTGACTGGCAAAATGTCCTGTGGACACATCACGCCAGTGCACATGGTGGCTCTTATGGATTAATTTTTTTATATGTTGGGCTAGGCTAATCTGGAATGAGTTCAGTGATGTACTTGATACAATGCTTGGAGGTAGAGAATTCCACTCTTTTGTTGTGACTGGGTAAAATATGTTTCCAAATATGTTTGTCGCGTGTCTGATTTGTACTGTTTATTATATTTACGTGAGCATCTGGTGTTGCGTTTGATGTACTGATCTAGTGGGATATCTATGAGGTCTTTGGTTTTTTGTTGTTGATTGGAGGGTATCCCACTGGAGGTCTTTAAGGAGTTGTGTTACCATTCCTGGCTCTCCAGAATAGTTGTTCTTGCAAAATCTGGCAGCTCGTCTCTGGGTTCTTTCTATGAGTTTGATGTTTCTTAGGCAATGTGGATCCCATGACGCTGATGCATATTCAAGTATAGGGCAGACAAGGGTTGTGTAGGCTATGGACTTGATATGGGTTGGGCATTTATTTAAATTTCTTCTAATAATTCCTGTTGTGCTTTTTTGTGACTGAGTTGCATTGTATTGTCCAATTTAATGTATTTGATATATGTATGCAAAGATAACAGTGTGATTCAACAGATTTAAATTGTTGCCCGCAGAATGTGTAGAGATTTGATGTCGGTTTTCTTGGGGCTATTGTGATTGTATAACATTAAGTGGGGTTAAATTTCATAAGCCAGGTGTGTTGCCATTTCTCAAGTTTGAGCAGATCGTTTTGGAGGACAAATGTGTCTTGGTCAGGTTTAATCAGGGAATATAATAGGCAGTCGCCTGCAAAAAGGCGAACAGTTGAGGAAAGATTGTCTGGCAGGTCATTTATGTAAAGTAATATAGTAGAATTAATAATTATTATTTATTATTGTACCTTTCTTAATTTTCATTTTATACGTTGCGCACAATACCATACTGCCAATATGTAGCCAAAAGTTTGAACTGTTGCCACAGGTGGGTCGAGATGGCATACAAATAAGGCCGTTGCTATTGGTCCGGACCCGGACATACTGTAAAGTAGCTATAGCTCCGGCACTTCATTTGCGCATGCGCAATGCGAAACTACCGGTAAACAATAGCAACAGTGCCGACTACCGGACAGTGACTGTAGCTCCGGCAGACTGCCGGAAAACGTATAAATCGACTACAGCTCCAGCACTGATTGTCGGACGCCGTACGAACCTGCTATAGCTCAGGCACTAATTGACTGCCGGACGCCGTGCGAATCTACTATAGGTCCGGCACTGACTGACTGCCGGACGTATCTACTATACAGTACAGGATGCTAGTACATTTCAGGCACTGCCTGCCGGACGCTGTATGGTTTGGCTATAGCTCCGGCGATGACTATAATATAATTAACAGTAACAGTGGCTCTGCTACTACTAAGTCTAAGAGGACACCGTAAGATAATTCGCTATATGGGTGATTCCATGTGAACGCAACAAAAGTTCCTGAAATTTGTTCCCCTCATCTCTTAGCGGAAAAGTGCCGGACCAATAGCTGAGAAATTACGCTTACGGATCCGGAGCGCTAGCCACTTTGTACAAATAATTAATAGAGATTTGGAATAATCAACAAAACTGTGGGCGATAATATATGAATGTTTGACATTTACAATCCACAAGAATGTTGCTTCAACTATTATGATGTACATTACAGTCTTAATAGCATTTATACTGAGACTAAATATAAGTCTTCCCTTAGACTTTACACCACGAAGGCTATGTGACATTTTTATGGTAGGAATTATTGTTAGTTGTTCATCTATAAATGAGTAAACATGAGACGAGTCATGATTCAGCAAAACCCAAACAACGTACACATGGATTTGAATTAATAGCGGTTAATTATCTACAGCTGAATCACAAACTTCATACCTTGGATAGGTTTATCTTCTTCATCGTCATCTTTTGTTTTGCGTTGGTCTTTTCCGAGGAAATCTGGCATTTTGACGGCTACGATGATGGGAACCCCTACGATGATACAATTTAGTTTTTAGCCTCGTTATGGTGTCGGACAGAATTAGTTAATAAAAGTGGCAGTCGTACATCACAACTTTGCAATCAGTCATCAGCCCAAAATCGTTTGGTCCTAAAATATAGAGAGGGATGTCGAAAAAATTAACATTATAGCAAAATATTTTGCGAAGATTTAGGGTGGAAATGCAATATGGAACAATTATGATACTATAAATATTGCAAATTCTCACCTCGTTTACATAATTAGTCGATTATATATTACAGAGTGATTGTAGAATCTGACAAAGTTAACTATGTTGGAACTAGGACATTTTCTGTTGTTGCAAAAACTCTTTGGAATATGCTCCAACTAACTTTTAGATTAGTTAAAAATATTACACAATTTCACCGTCATTTTAAAATGTCTTTTTATAAACTTAGCCCCTTGGCGCATCGATCTATCTGTTCACGAATTTAATACGGCTTATTGATTATGAGATTTACTAGCCATTTTGAATTGTTATTATTATCATTATTAATTGTTTTGAAGGCAAATTGTGCAAACAGGTTTTTCATAAATTATGAACAGTGTATATAATTGTTGTTTGTCTGTCATATATAAAAAAATATATATATGGTGTCCCCAACTCTATTTTGCCTTTTGGGATTGCAACGAAACTGTGATTCAGTTTCATTATTTTGATATAAAGTTTGACTTAACTTGACTTAATTGTCATGCTCGGATTCGAGCGTGGGCAGTTCTCTTATTAACGTTCTGCAACTGGAGCGGTTCTGGCACATCTGGGTGGCGGTGGTAATGTCAATGCCAGCAGTGGCCAGGTCACGGATGATTGAATCAGACCACGTCGCCATTATGCTGTTTTTCTTCTTATTCTACTTCTTCTTCTGAGTAATGTGGTAGCCCGGATTTCCGGGTAATGTCCCACAGTTTTGTTATTTTTTGTGCTGTTTTTTTAATAATTAAAATCATAGACTTCGCGGGCCGGGACGGTGCACGTCATGCGATGAAGGTGCCCATACCAGCATAGACGGTGTTGCCGTAGGAGGGATGATGCGGTGCGTTGGCCGGTTCTATCTCGTATAGAGCAGTTGGTGATGTGCTATGGCCAAGAGATACGTAATAGACGACACTGGCAGCGCATATCGAACGTCGAGGCGACAGCGATCTGTGAAAGTTGTTGCCCAGGAACGGAAATAATCAGTGCAGCGGGTTACAATGTGTTTCAATGAATAATTTTTGTTGGTGGAATTGTTATGATACGTGGTTACTAATTTCCGATGGTTAACGCAATTGCATTTAGGGCGTCAAATTTTATCCGGGTGCGTTTCTGCGCAACCGCATATCTAGGGGAAAATATTTAGCAACAGCTACGTCTGTCGTAGTAACATTAAATTTTATCCGGATGATGTTTCTCCGCGTACTGTTTGGTATCAATAGATCAGGTGGTGGTAAATAATATTCGGTCGTTAATTATGTTCCGTTTGTCTTAAAAGCACGGACATTACTAGTTAAAGTACATTATTGCTCATTGTAAATTGTATATATTAATAGTTAGCGCATGTACATAAATAAAGCACAGGACCAATCACGTGATCACCACGGCGCAATATTATAACATGACTTTGCTGGGTGTGTATGAGTGTGTGTGCGTGTGTGTGCATGTGTGCGTTTGTGTGTGCGTGATGTGTGGCGCGAGTGTGTTGGTGTGCGATGTGTGTGCATGTGGTGTGTGTGTGTGTGTGTGTGTGTGTGTGTGTGTGCGTGCGTGTGTGTAGGTGGTGGTGGTGTGTGTGTTTGTGTTTCGGTGTTTGTGTGCGTGTGTTTGCGTGTGTATGCGTGTGTGTATGTGTGCATGTGTGTGGTGTGTATGTGTGAGTGTGTGTGCGTACGTGTGCGTATTTCCCATGGCTTGCACATTGTTATGATTAATTATTTTGTTACCTAGGCGTCGGGACCAGGAGGGGAGCTTGGGGGTTAGAGTTAGCGCTATACTTACTGTTATTTATAAATACACGTCAGTGTTCAGTTACCGCGGAAATGACAGCCCGGAAGGAAATTATTTAACGGAAGGTGTCGCGGGGTGGGACACTGACGACAACGTAAACGTACCCAATGGCAACTCATGTCAACAACTGACTCGCGCATATGCAGAAACCGGATACATTTAACGCCGGATAAATGTAAGCGCGCAAGAGCGGCGATTCTTATAAACATTGAACGGTTAAATTCTAAAGCGTTTTTAAAACATATTTGGGCTGTCCGTACGTTATAATAGATACTATTTATACTATATAACAGTATTTTAAAATAAAAACGAACAGGCTATGTTCTTTTAAAATTGAGCGGTTGTGCAAGCGAAATATTGTGGCGCCACCTGACGGATCCTGGTTAGGCTAGTGACGCAGCTTGATGTCCACTAGTAAGTAATGTGCTGCAGTTGATACTAAACGTAAACTGTCAACAACATGGCCGATAGTAACATCACATGAAAATAAAACAACTAAAAGGTTGTCATTACAATTCTAAGACGAACATAATCGATATGTTGTATTTATGTGGCCATTATTATTGCAACTATCCTGTCTCACATCGCAAAGAAACGTTGTTCTTGTTGGTGTTAGAACTATGAAGAAAAATTACAGATGCACATGTCGCCGGTTGCACTGGTCTGGCGATGCCATGCCCATGGGCATGGTGTTCCCAGTTGAAATCTGAATGTCTTAGTTTTTTACTAACATAGGCAAATTCTGATTTAAGAAGTGTAGGATTTGTTTTAAACAATTTAGAGAAAGTGCCGAATTTTCCTAATCATAATGTATGTCATCTGCGCTCGAATTCAATCCAACACCAAGTTGTTTTCAGATGGGCGTCATGCTATATCCAATAGGCACTTAAAAAAAAAATTAAATATGCTAAAACATTGGGAATGGGCTTAAATTAAAGGTAATAGGTTAATGATCACATAACTGTTTATTTTATTAAGATACCTTTAATAGATCAAAAGATATTGCGATTTTAAGACGGAAAAACAGCGGCATTTTTGTGTATCTCTTACAATGGCAAAATGGACTAATTTTTGTGTTTTCTATAGGTAAATATTTGCTTTAAAATGTAATAACTTTTTTATTTATACAGATATTTAAATGCTGTCTTCAGGGTTTTCAAACACATTGACAAGAGTAATAAATTTATAATATTTAATATTTTTAGTATTAATTATAACCAAATTAATGCAATTAATTAGTTAATTTTAGTTATGTAGCATGCAAAACTCAACAGGCCAAAATGCTCCAATTAAAGGCCATAATGTCCATGATTATGAAGATTTTATACATATTATGCAATGTGTATAACCACATTAATAATGGTAATAAATATGCATTAAAAAATAATTATTATTTAATTAATTAGTCAATATTGGGTAATTAGCGCACAACCTCGACAGACCAAAACATATCAGTAAAATGCCATAATGTCCATGACTATGAAGATATTTATACATATTATGCAATGTGTATAACTACATTAATAATGATAATAAATATACATTAACAAACCATTTAACAATTTAATTCATTAGTCAATACTGGCTAATTAGTGTGCGACTTTGACAGACCGACACATTTCAGTAAAAGGCCATAGTTTCCATGATTATGAAGATATTTGTATAATTTATGCAAGCAGTAACTCACATTAATTATGGTAATAAATATACATTAACCAGTCATTTCACATTAACAGTAACTTAATTAATAAGTTAATATTAGCATACTAACGACTGACCACTACATTTCGAAAGAAAGGCTGGAATGACAATAATTATGAAGACAGTTATATAATTTATGCAATGTTTACAACCACATTAAACATTATAATAAATATACATTAACCAGTCATATAACATTAACAATAACTTTATTAATAAGTAAATATTGGCTAAATAACTCAACAGATCAATACATGACAATGAAATACAATATTCATACTACTAGTTCACCGTGTCTAAGTGTGACTGTGTCATGACAGGTTGGATGAATGCTGCAGGCTCTGTAGAGACCAGTAATCAATTGTCACTGCTTCATAATGAAATGTTCTGCATTTTAACATGAACTTCATGAAGTAATGTTATAAATTGTTCACAGTATTCCGTCACTGAACCCAAATGCAAGATTGCTTTCTGCATTACTCCACATGGCCCACGGGAGTCAAGCCATGAAGAAGAAGTCTGCTCTGCTCATAATACAGTCTTTTTGTGATATTGGAAGTTGATTGTCTTATAACTGCCAGTAGGCTGCAAGATCTGTGCAGCAAGGTTCATATTTTAGTATCCTGTAAAATAATGTTGTTTTCATCAACATGATGTCTATAAGTAATGTTCGTGTCATGTTGAATGGACACTGTTCAATGTAGAATCAGATATATAATCTGGCAGGTGACGGGTGTCATATTCAGACGACTGTGGCTTGGTATCTTCAGAGTTAACTGTCAGACACAGATCAGTGTAAGATCAGTATCACTGCATGTAGTTGTGAACAGCATCTGAAATAAAAAGGCCATCATGTATCATATAATGTGAAATATATCATGAAATATTTTTCATATCCCTGCCTCTGTTACTCAACAGAGCAGTGTGAAATTCTATAATACGTCACACATAAATTAATAATAATTGTGATACTTGAGAGGTATAACTGTGGTGTTTAATGTATTGCATGTTGTCACACAATTAAACAAATGATGCTACAACTGATCAAGCCTCAAGGCGTTTAATATTTATATTACAACATACTTTTTACTATGTGTATTTTACCTAAAAAAATGTGTCTAACAAATTGTTGATTTAATAGGTAACTAAGAACAATTAATTAAAGTTATTGCATAATGAAATTTATACTATATAAGTCTAAATAAAAGCATAACCGTAAAATTATAATGGCACATCACATGCCAAGACCAAGGCAACGGCACCCAGGGGCCAGGCCAGGCAAGGGCCAAGCCCAGGCCAAGGGAAAGGCCCGCGTATATTAATCAATGATTAATAAAATCATTGATATCTAAAAGGTAAAACAAGTAGTGTTCACTGTTGCTTTTGTGGGGATTTAAATTAAGATAACCAAGATATGATCTGATACTGACTCCTGTGACGCGCTCTCGGTCTGACAGAGCCAGATCGGCCAAAAAAGTCACATTTTGAACAGCGTAAAATCGATATGTCGCTATCTGTCGGAACAACGAAATTTTCAACACTGAATGAATAAAACCTATAGATGTGAATAAACACAAAATCATTTCTGCCAATTTGTGCCAAAACTGTAAAACTTGCAAATGAATCACACCTCTGTCGTCTAATTGACAACAGTTCGCTTAATTTTGGTCAAATTGTAAAAAGAAATCGACGCAAATAAACTTCGACTTAACGTCTACAAGAATCCCGCAATGAATGACGTATACGACCGTTAAAAGCGCGCGAAACGACGGGTTGAAACAAAACTCTACAAAGAAGCCGAGTAAACGGCACAGCGCAATTGCAACAGAAAATGACGCACGCGAAAAAACGGCGCGAGCAGAATTCGTTGAAGTGCCTATATCCAAGCGGCCCTTACTTCGATGACGTCATCATCGGTCGCTACGTAGCGCAACAAACTGTGCAGAAAACGCGTCCAAAAGGGGCTTTAAACAGGGTAACAGAGAGGGTTAATACATTTGAATAATAGGACAGTATTTTTAGAGTATATTTTATTCAGATTGAGAATAAAAAAGGTTTATTTAACTCAGTTTTTAAGTTCTAGACCACATATTGGTGGAGTGTGGTGATTTGAACCAAAAGAAAACATAATTTTTTGGACTTTACAAAGTTATGCGGCAACACCTAAGTTAAGTGGGACCTAATGCTTCTTTGCCACTACACAAGAGAAAATTCCATTTGACAAAACAAAGCCCTACTTTCAGAAACTGAAGAAATATAATTCTTGTTACAGATACACAAAAATGGATGAAAGACATTAGATGTGATTAACATGATTAGTGCTAGACTAACGTGTCTCACAAGAAACATGCCTGTACAAGAGTTGTTTGGAGGAAACATGAGTATATATCTGCCGGCGTTCGCTGTGGATGTCAGGTATGGATATCAACAACTATTAAACATAAAAATCAGATGGGCAGTATTCTATCAATATAGATTAGAATAATGCATTATTATCATTAATGCTATTTTAACGCAATATTTGTTTAAATCTCCACAATAATTTTTTTACAATATACATGTTATATATCAATTGATTTCATGAGATATAACAAATAATATGTGAATGCCTCCTTAGACTTGGGTTGATGATCATCTGCAGAATTTAAGCAACACAAGTCCATAGAATGTAATTGGTATACAATTACATAGTAAACATGCCAATACTTTACAACAGTACCGTGTTAGTGTATGACAACATGTTTTGAAGACATTCTGATACTCGCCTTCAGGATTCCCCTACAAAAATCTACATACTGACATCCCCGCATCGTGATTACACTATATTGCTCCAAAAACAAAATGAAGTCAACAGTACGAGATATAATCTTCAAAATATGCAAAATGTAAAGTAAAGTTACCGGTATACAGTTTTTAGGGTAGCAATACAATGTAGTCAGTAAGAACCCTGAAGTGGGCTTTTTATAATTACTTCAATGATAATTGCAGTACTAAAATATTTTTGTTTGCAGCACACTGAGAGACATCCCAGACAACCAGGAGGTGTTTGTTCACTCGACCACAGACCAGAGCATCATTGTAGAGATACTGCAGTACTTGGATGAGGCTGACGAACAGGCTGTCAGGTACCTAGAACTAATATCGTCACTTTTCTATTCACGACACTAACTCAGTCCCAATGGTGACCTTGACAATAATGTTCCAGTCAATGTAGTATGTACATATATTTTTATAATTTTTTTGTAATTTTATGAATATATGTATATATATGTATATACATATATATTATAATGGAACCTGTATGTAATTAGGTACTTTTTGTGTTACTGGAATCCAGTGATTATGATTGAAAAAAACTGTTCCCTCTTTATGTCAAAATTAAGTAAAGAAAACATCTCAGAAAGTGGGATTGATTCACACTATGTCATCTTCGTTTTGTCCGCCAGATATAGTGGAGAAGAAGATAATTCAGTTGCATTTTAATGACTGATATTTGTGTTATCTGTTGAAGAAGTCACTTTGACAGTCTCGCCACTGACAACGAATGTGAACCCAACAACTACGAAGTAATGAGCATCAACCAGCTCCAAGACATCACGATGCACCAGTAAGTGCCATTTCCCATTGGCTGCCAGTATGGGTTCAAATAAACAAAATTAACAAGATTGCCATCCAATTGCTTTAACCGGAGATGGCAAATTTACTTTGGCTTATCAAGATATTTGTAAATTTGGTCTTAAAACATATTCACACTGTTGGCGTTTACATATTTACGGTACCAGTAGATAATTTTTGCACTAATTTCTGGTCCTCTGAAAATTACTACTTTCTGTTATCTAATATACCTTTATCGTTCCCTAGTATTAATTCATGTCCTCCCGTTTTATATTTCTGAAGTGAGAACAAATATTTTCATAGCAATTCAATATTTTTAGAAGTTGTATTTGATCTCCTCTTAAATGCAGATAATCTCCCCACAGTTCAATTTGTTAGTCGACACTACTCAATGCTGGCAATATCGCTCTGCAAGAATCAGTCAAGTAAATGCTCGAAGACGACCGGAAGAATTGGGACTGGTCTTGATCTTGCCAACAGTTGGCTGAGACTTTTAAACATTGACCAACCAGTTATCAACAACCAGTGCATCAATTGTGACCCTTCATTAAAACTCAAATTGGGAGTGGCACGAGTCAAGATCCAGGACACAGTGTGTAGATAATTGTTCAAATACACACATAATTTGATTGCATGTTATGCTACTACAAGATAAATTTCACAAAAATCGCTCATACATAGCACTATTAATAATACTAAGACATCAGGAAATCTTTTAGGTTGTGACATAAATATTAATACAAACATAGTTTTACTTATTTCTTTGAGTGACAACGTGGCTTGTGTGTAGGTGCCAGTCTGCTTACTCACTGGCTGGCACACAGAGAGTGTCCAAGTTCCACGAGTCGGCTGACAACCAAGTTGATGTTTACATGGGGGTGTTCAGACTGCCCCAATACCAGGCCGACATCATCATCACATTCAACGACCCTTGCACCATCAGGTACAGCCACCATCTAGTCACATCTGGTCATCAAGTATATATCAAATAAAAACTGTTTACTGCTTATATTCTCAATGTGAAAGAAGGTAAAATGTATATCTTATATAAGGTTTATCAAGTATAAACAGTGTTTAATTTATGTACAAAAGATCTGATGTATTAAATAAAACATTGTCTTAATACATCACTAGGAATTTGAAACTCACATCAACATTTTCTGCTCACCACACCATCAGGCCTTGCAGAGGAAGAACAGTTCATCATGAAGGCCTTCGAAGGCTGTCAAAATGCTGATGTGAGCTTCCAATTCCTAGTTATGTATTAAGAAACAATATTATGTAATTAATTTTCCAGCTTGAACATTTTCATGAAGGTCTGTTGTACTTTTGTTTAAATAGTAATAATAATAAGGTAACTTCTTTTTGTGCCTAAATCCTTGGAAAACAAGCTCAGAGGTGCATTGGTCAGTCTCAAAATTGATAAAGAATATTCAAGTTGTCAGTAGATGGATGTATAGACCATTGAAATCATTGAAAGAAATTATGGGTATCATTAGATTGGATAGCTCGAAAGTGTGAAAAACCTTATTCTATGTTATATTGATCTGGATGGTCTGAGCCATTTTTTCTCAAAAAGAATAACTGAAATCACCAAAACTAAATAACAAATTTGTAAAATTAACAAATGAGCTTGTATGTCATAGTGGATAATTAGATAGGTGCAATTGTTTGTGAAGTGAGTTGGATGTGAGATGAACTAAGCAAGTTGAATTGAAGCAGGATCTTTAATAATCTGTGCTGAGCTCTGAAAACTAAGTAGAAGTAGAATATTGAGAAAACAACTCTTACAGCCATTGCATTTCTTTGCATTCCAGACAGCTAAAAAAGTTGAATTGAGGCAGGGTCTTTAATAACTTTAAATAGAATATTGAGATATTAACCAATATAAATAACTTTTACAGCCATTATTGTTTCTTTGCAGTCCAGACAGTAGTAGTCACAGTTCAATAGAAGAACCAACAGGTGACCAGAGGTGGACAGTTGAACAGTTCAAGGAATCACTGACCAGTATGAATCTGCACAATCCTGGCTTATTTGGCTGACCATTGGATTGACGCATTGACCACTGGCTGTCCACTACTGATACAAATGGACCAGTATCTAGACCACCCAGGTTCCTTCCTGCCATTTCATTAGGAACTTTGGATGATTGTTGCTGGTGGAACATTTGAAGACATTGACTCAAACTTCAGTGCATTTGTAGGGCTCGTATCTGTATAGTATTGTAACCTATCATATCCTGCGATAACAAGGTGATACTGGACTACAGAGAAGAGAATTTCACAAACTACTGTTAGCCTATGTGTGAACATTACCTCTCAAGAAACTGTTTATTTTTTGTTAAAATTGACTGATGTTGCAGACATTTACTGCTGATACATTGATAATCTGCCAATGAGGCAGTTATAATTGTCTAATGCAACATGTAAACAATCATATTTCTTTTTTGTACAATAAAACATTCAAATTCCATTGAAACTTATCAAATACATCGACAAGATAATACAACATGATGATCCCTTTGGTGTTGTTTTTATTTTGTTGGGAAATGTGAAAATTAAACTACCATATGCCTTTTCTTCTGTTACTTAATTTGAGATCATCAAAGGACTAGTGTGATATTTTTATAAAACTGCAACTTTGCACATTGCATTCCGCTTTAATAAAATGATCTAGTGGTGTAGTAGCACCAGTAATCGGTAAAGGCAGCAGTATCAAATTCAGCATAATGCAGGTCGTAAACGTGCTTGTTAATATTTATTTCATACTCTTAATGAATTGAGCAAACTCAAAGTTGTGGCTTATGTTCTGTATCATCACACTTGATTGTCAGTTGGTTTTAAAACAACTGAAATGTTCATCTGCTGTTGTGTACACAATGACTTGAACAAGAGTTTAGTTTTCACCTCAACGGCTCATCCTGGACCACATTGGATGCCTGTGTAATGATACACCTACCAACACTGATAGACTTGTTTTTCATACGACAACAAAACCAACTTAGATCCCGTTGACCATTTAATTCCAAGTTGCAAGAAGAAAATGTTTTGCATATTAATTATGTAGTTCATGTTAAGAAGCAGTGGTGAACAGATTTGTTTTATGTGCTTCTCAGAAAGATTTATGTCTGGATTTTGTTAATGTAACCAATAAACATCACGTATTTTAAAATGTAGTTTTAGTTAATAATAATATCAGCGTAAATAATAGATAGCCAGCATCATGCTAATTGGTCGAACATGTGCAACATTTTGAGTGAACAACAATACTCACCAACTTGTGCTAGGTTGCAAATAATATAATTGTAAATACACATAGATGGCGCCACACGTTTTCAATTCGCCTGGAACAATGCTATCAGCTTTTGTTGCATAACGACAAGACTTACGTGTTTTAATAACATATATTAATAACCAAGTAATATTAATGTTTTAATAAATTTTACAATAAATATTATTTACCAACGAAATCGACAAGCTGTATGCAAATGAAAGGTTGGCAATGCACAAACAGCTCAAAGTACTTAATTCAGTCTATTGATATATTATTTGATACACATGCACACATAACGTGTGGGTGCGCGCGTGTGTGTGTGATACAACCAGTATTTTTCAACTTGGCTACACAATGGGTAGACATCACATTAGCACAACGCCACACTCCACTTGTAATAATCATGAACTTTTCACAGACCCTGGGGAAATGAAGATTTACATGTTTGCCAACATTACATATTTCACGTAATTGCAGTGGACAGTCAGTGACCGCTCACGTGGCAACACTGGATATTTATATACCGAATGCGGTCAACAGTTTTTAATAAGTCCGAGGCATTTGGCTTGGTTAAAATTTAATATAGTTTTGGTAAGGGATTCTTTAAAGAATTCGCAGTCGAATTTCCTGCATATAACAAGTTGATGTATACTTAGTGTAATAGAGAACGCACAAAGAAAATTTAAACCGAAGAAATATGGTAATATTACCCGTTAGAAAAACATTGAGTTATCCTCCCTGATAGCCCAAGAGTGGGATTAGCCATAAGTATGGGTTATCAGTCCTTCGTACATCAGAGTAATGGAGATTGTTGATCAAAAAACGACAAGTCAAAGCTCACCAGACAACCGTGGAAGTGAGCACTGGTGTTCAAAATGGTTATGTTTATAGTTAGGTTGTGAAGTGACCTTTCACGACATAACGACCAGTAACATTTATTCGATACTTATTTATTCGTACAAGGTACAGCCAGCCGGAAGAGAGCGGCACTAACTTGTTACCGTAAAGGTGGTATTACAACATCGCTCCGGTTTTAACACAAATAAGAAAACATAAGTGTGAAATTATTACGCATTGCAATATGCAATTGCAAAAGTACAGACTTTGACAATTGTATAGATGAATTAACGTCTCTGTTTGCTAGAAACTAACACGTGTAAAGCGGTCATCGGATTAGACTGTCCTATATCGCCTTGGGGATTATTTTGCCCCTAACAAAACAACTCGTTTAAATGTCATATCGTGTTGGACGTCTGACGACTCTTCCACATCTGGTTCGCACGTCATCGTCCACTCTGTTTCTCTGGGCATGAACGTGTGATCGGTCTTTCGCAAATGTTCAGTTCTTTCTCATTTGCTGTGTTGCGCGTATCACTAGCCCTTGACTCCCGTGTTTGGTGTTTGTTTTGCCTGCTTGATTGGGCGTTGTTGCTGTACTCTTCATTTGCAAAACTCACTAACACTGACCTTCTCTGTGTGGTCATATCACGAAGGTGACTTCGGTTGCGACTGATGCGGGTGCCGTTTGGTGTTTCCCCAATGTAAAGTCGTTTCAGACCTTCATTCCCTATGCCCCAACGCATTTACCATTGGCCTTTGCCACATCGTCTGTGATATTTTTATCGTCCAGGAACAGAGTCATTTTCTGCTTGAATAGCCCCGGTGCCTCAGCCATGTCACCACTAGACCAGTCCATGGTCGGTATTGGCGACATAAACACTGCCATCGTGTTTGTTATTTATCCGTAAACAAATAAATGACAGCAGGATGACTGTTGATTAAATTCGGCACTATTATCACAGTTCAGTTTAGCATGATAATGTCATTGACAACACTGATGTGTAGCGACCATGTGCGCTGCGCCGTGAGCGATATTCGGGGTCTCAGTAATGTTTGGGTTGGGTTCGTGTGTGTTGTGTTGTGTACACATTTTCACCTGTGCGGTTTCTTCTGTGTGTGTTGAATCCCTCCGTAGCCACCATGAAGTGACCTTTCACGACATAATGACCATTAGTAACATTGATTCGATACTTATTTATTTATACATGATACAGCCAGCATATCCTGCCGGAGGATTGCAACACGAGACCTGCTCCTAGAAGTGGACACGGAGGCTGTGCAATTGTAACAGAAATATAACTTTGAGCAACAATAACAATTATCCATCCCTGACAGTCCTTTGGCTAAAAGTATCGTGATGATAGGACGTCTCGAGCTGACCTTTATTTCGAGACCCTCTCTTGTTCGTTATTCTTCTTTCTTTTTAGGACTTAAAGCTGATGCAATGTTTTGCACACATACGCACACATCATCACATACGCGCACGCAAACACGCAAACACGCATCCGTTAGCGAACAGATGTTAGCGCGCGCGTGCACATACACACCACACACACACGCATGCACGCACGCACGCAAATATATAGGCGAACACACACACACACACACACACACACACACACACACACACACACACACACACACACACACACACACACACACACACACACACACACACATTCTCGGAAGGCAGCCCGAACGCTTTAACATTATAATCAGCAGAGCCATGGTACGCAGTGCTTCACCTTGCCCACACATTCCCTGGCTAAGCTCATTAACACGTCCATGGAATCCATTTCGGTGCATGTCTTGTCAATAATTGACAATACTGGTAACGTGACAACATGGGAATGATTGTTTATCGATTGTCAACAGCATGCCTATTCATGCTGACAACAGGTGAATATCGCAGTGCCACGCTACGCTGTATCTGATGCACTGACCACACATGTAGGTTCACGTCTGTCAAATCATCGCAGTCAAAGGCTTGGATTAGTAACGCCCCGCTGGATATAGGAACAACATCTTTGCTGTTGTAATCAGACCGATGAGTAAAACTGCACTGATACACAAACGTTAATCAAGTCGGACACAGATGATCTCGCGCATATTAACTTGCCGCTTGTATTTTATAAACACTTATTCGAGCACAAGATAAGCACAATATGCCTTGCAATTGTCGCAATTTAACGGACTATCAGATTATCTCACAAAATATAACTTCTATTATATCACATCATAGTATCGTTATTTTGTCTTTGCGTGACAATTTTGCTCTTTCAACCAAATGCGTCACGGAGACAGGTCTTACGGTTTGTTGTGTCTCGTTAGAGAATGATATATATATATATATATATGCGGCCGAAATTATACAGAAGAGAAATCAAAAACGTTTCTTGTGAGGTAAGTATACTAAACATGATTAACCAAGAAAATATATATACCTATTTCGAAGCTCCTTGAATGTAGTAATGATCCGGTATATATATATATATATTGTATATTACGGTCATGCACTTAATATATATATATATATATTGTCACGCAAAGACAAAATAACGGTACTATGATTAACTGATCACTACATTCAAGGAGCTTCGATATATATACCTATTTAGAAGCTCCTTGAATGTAGTGATGATCCCGTTTCTTGGTTAATCATGTTTAGTATACTTACCTCACAAGAAACGTTTTTGATTTTTTTTCTGTATAATTTCGGCCGCATCTCAGCAGACTGAATTTACGGTCGACTCACATGACCTGCGTCATGTTACACAAGCTGGAGCATGACTGGCGGGAGCTCCTGGCCAATGTCTCTGTTCAGTGAATGCTTCCCCTTGTATATGTTAATGGCCTCCTTGATCTTTCTCCTACGCCAGTTCTCCTCGAGGTCCAATATTTTTTACATCTTTCATTGAACACTGTTGGCCTGTGTTCAACTTGTGTTCATTTATTGCTGATAGGGGTTGGCGACAAGATAGAAATTTAAATCGTGTGCCCAGTGCCCTCGCTGTTTCTCCTATGTAATGTTGGTCGCATTCTGGGCCTTGGATGTCATATACGACCTCACACTTTGCTGCCTTGTCTGCTTTATTTTGGATGTACCAGCAGGGACACAAGGGTGTTGACCGGTTTGTGGTACACAGGTATGTCGTAGGACTTGAAAATCCTTGCCAATTGTTCAAACAACTTACTGATATAGGGTAGACTTATGGCATGCTGTTTTTGTTGGTATCTTTGGTGTTGACATTCTCCTTATTTATCTTTGGTTGTGTTGTGTTAAACATCCAAGGTTTGTAACCGTTCATTTTTAGGACTTTCTTGATGTGCTCCACCTCTTTGGTCTTATCCTCCTCGAGTTACCAAACTGTCTGCCCTTTGGAAGAGTGTCCTCACCATTGATCGTTTGTGTTCTAATGGGTGGTTTGAATCCCAGTTCAAATACTGTCTTCCGATATACCTTGACCGTGGTTGATCCATCGTCCTTCAGACATATACATGTGTCTAGAAAGGCTAAGGTGTTGTCATGTTCTGGTTCTATGGTGAACTTGATGTTATTGTCCATTGAATTCAGAAGATGTGAACTGCTCTACTTCACACTCTTGTAGCACTGTGAATGTGTCATCCACATATCTCAGCCAGATGTCTGGAGGTTGAGGTGTTTCTCTGGTGAATCTTTCTTCAAAATGTTCCATGTACAGGTTCGCCACTATCGGGGACACCGGTGAACCCATGGCCGCGCCCTTCTTCTGCTTGTAGAACACCCCATTATAACTGAAATATGTTGTGTTTAGACATATTTCTAACAGTGTGGTGATCTGATCTACTGATTGTTCACATCTGTCTTGCAGTGTCTTGTCCTGATTTAATCGGTCCTTGATTACCGATACTGCCTCTGTCACCGGGATACTAGTGAACAGAGCTGTCACATCAAATGATAAAAAATTTCTCCCTGGTGGAACTTCCAGCTCTTTGATTTTGACAAATTGTGCGCTGTTTTTCACAAAATGTTCCGTTTTTTCAACCAGTGGGCCTAGAATTGTAGCTAAGTACTGTTGTGTACGTTATGCTGCCTATATTTGAAACGATAGGTCTTAATGGTACGTTCTCCTTGTGGATTTTCGATAATCTGCTTCTGATGTGGGGTAGATCCTATGGTATAGGGCATCCGATATAGTCTTGGTCGTCCCTTTCTACTCTTTCATGGTGTTGACTAGTATATTTTTGTATACTCTGGTGGGATCCCTTTTCATAGGTGATGACATCTGCTTGTAGACCCGCTATCTTTGCATCATATTATGTGGCCTTCATAATCAATGTTGCCCTACCATTGTCTGCTGGTAGCATCTTGATCGTCCTGTCCTTCCTCAAAGTTTGTAATGTTTTCCTCTCTTCCAGTGATATATTAGATGTTATGCTTGGATCTGTGTTTCATCACGGCTTTGGCTATATCACTTCTTAACCCGTCGGCCCTGTGTTTCCCGTTGATGTCTTTACATGTCATTTCTGTTGTCGTGATCAGATCGTCAACGAGGTGGGTGGGGGGGGGGGGCTCTGTGGGGTAACCGCAAATTTAACCCTTTCTTTAACAGACTGACTTCGCCTGTCTAACTGTCTATCCGCCAGATTAACGGCCCACCTCTCTGTGATGTTATCTGGGTCATCGCGTTGCAGACTGTCCGCAGTTTTTAGTATTTCTAAATTTGTGCCGATGAGCGGCAAACCAATTAGTCAGTTCGCCATTTGTTGTTATTTATCTTGTCAACTCTTTTAATGATTGTGATTTCTATTTTGTGACGATTTAACAAGATTTAAGAAGAAAGAAAGGACTTAGGGTTTTTTGTTTCTCGTCAGAAAAGACGCAAACCCTACATAGGGGGGACGGGGGCACCATGGGTTCTTTTCTGTCAGGAAGTGATAACTACACTATACTCTATCTCCCCTATCCAAACTCGAAAGAAATGGTACACAAATGGTATTATTAAAATACCAGGTTTGTATCGATTGACGAACAACATACTACTCAGTCAGTTCCCCGGTTGATGATTACGATCTCTAGTCGAAATCGGAAGGATCGCGACAGTTGACAGTACACACAGTAACCACGCCCGTCGCGTTGCCATGACAAGCAACAACGAAGTCAATACCATCCCCTTCACGCGGGCATCCAAGCGGGCCGAGTCAACAGCATGAATAATGCACACGCCTTTAGCGAGCCGCCACGACGATGTACATGTTTCGACGGCCCGAAGGAAACAACCGCATTGTCCCTTTGGCCGATAGCGTTTTGTTCTCTAACCGGTTCTCGTTCGTCATGCTTGATCTGACGTGATCGATATCTCCGTGCGTCTGTAGTTTCCCGTTCTCAGCGTGTCCGATGCGATATCTAGGAAAACAGCAAAAGTGCGCACTTGGTGTGAATATTTTACAGCATGTTGTGTATTTTGCTTAGTGACATGGACATGAAACAAACATAGCTGCAACAAAAATAAACGAATACAAAATGATAAGTGACTTCGGTTCATTTGAAGTGTTGATGTTTTGACATTTGACTTACACACGTAGAGTAAGGTGGGGCAAAGTGCCCATGTTGGGGCATAGGGCCCATGCCACTATCTTGACGAATATTGCATTTGTTGGCTCCACATAGCGATCAAATGATTAATGACTGAGTCCTGACGACACATCAACGTGCTTTGGCTTTACAGAATCGAACACGATGTAAGTACAGCTGATTTACCGTTTCTTTATTATTTATTATAAGATCGCTTCCATATTAATCAATAAATTGCCCCTAAATGGTTACGAATTTTGAAACGCTTGGTATAGCTTTCTACGCTATGTTGTATAACCTGCATTTTCATGCCTTCAGTTACGGTGAGCGATAAAAGAAAATGTCATGACTCAAACGTTCTCAGCTTAGCCGCCAGTGGGGCATAGCGCCACCTGTGAATTGGGGCAAAGCGTCCATGCCTGCGCGCTATGCCCCATCTGCAATTATTGATATAAAAGTAACATTGTGAATATATTTTAGATGGCATGTCGTTGTGTAAATACAATATACATTATATATATATATATTATATATATATATATATATACACACACACACATATATGTATATATATATAATCATTGTTTGTGTTTAGCGCGCACACACACAAACACACACACAATTATTTATAATATTGTGTGTATGTGTGTGTGTATGTGTGTGTGTGTGTGTGTGTGTGTGTGTGTGTGTGTGTGTGTGTGTGTGTGTGTGTGTGTGTGTGTGTGTGTGTGTGTGTGTGTGTGTGTGTGTGTGTGTGTGTGTGTGTGTGTGTGTGTGTGTGTGTGTGTGTGTGTGTATCCGTGTGAATTTTAATGATACAATTTTATCAAACGTTCTTGTGATTATTATAAGGATAACAGTTACAGCATGTTCGTTTCAGATTGAGAGACAGCATGGTTCGAACGTACAAAAGAAAGTCTACACAGGGGTCGTATGGGTCTGAACGACTGGCGTTAGCTGTAGCGGCTGTCCACGAAGGACAGAGTATACGAGGTGCAGGGGCAGATTATGGAATACCAAGGCACACACTAAAGCGCCATTGCTCTGGTGTTGTACAGCTCCCTGGCGTTATTGCTATGGGTAGCAAGCGTTGCGTATTCTCAAGTGCCTTTGAAGCACAATTGGTAGATTATGCAAAGGAGATGGTCAAGAGAATGTACGGATTGACAACTATTGATGTCAGGCGTTTGGGTTACGCTGTTGCCGCAAAATTGAGCATACAGCACAATTTTGATGACGAGCGTGGGCTAGCTGGAAAGGACTGGCTGTCAAATTTCATGAAGCGCCACCCAGAGTTGTCGATTCGTGCGCGAATTATTTCCACTAGCCTGGCCCGTGTCGAATGTTTCAACCGCGATGCAGTTATGGCGTTTTTTGCTTTGTACAAAGATGTCCTGAAAGGAGGGGATCACACAGCTACTGCCATTTGGAACTGCGATGAAACTGGCTTCACGACGGTAGCGAAGGCAGGGAAGGTCGTATGCGAAATTGGAACAAGGCAGGTGCGAAAGGTTTCGAGCGGTGAGCGTGGAAAGAACATTACCGCGCTGTGCTGTATAAACGCTGCCAGTTCTTACATTCCTCCGCTGTTTGTGTTCCCTCGCAAGAGAATGGTGGAGGCCCTCATGAACGGTGCCCCTACTGGTTCGATTGGTGCAGTGAATGATCGCGGTTCAGGCTATATCGACTCAGCTCTGTTCATGAAGTGGCTCAAACACTTCGTCGCGATGGCCGGCTGCACCAAAGACCATCCACACGTACTTCTGTTGGATGGACACGAAAGCCATAAACACGCTTGAGGCAATCGACTTCGCCCGGGAACATGGGGTCATATTGCTTACATTTCCACCACACTGCACACACCGGCTCCAACCACTCGACCGGACATTTTTTTAAGTCACTGAAGTCTGCGTTCAGCCGTTCATGTGACAACTGGCTTACATCCAACAAGGGACGTGCCATCACCCAGTATGATGTGGTGGAATCACCCAGTATGATGTGATGCCATCACCCAGTACGATGTGAGCAAGCATACAGTTCTACTGCTACAGTGCAGTCTGCCGTCAAAGGGTTTACAACGTGTGGCTTATGGCCATTCAACGACAGCAAGTTCGATGCAGAATTAATGTACTTGAATTGCCTGTCGATACTCCTCAAGTCACAGCCTTAATTGGATGTGGTCGTCACTTAAGTTGCCGGCACCCGAGTCACCACCTCTCCAGCTACTGTCCCGGCAATCTCAGCACCACACCACCCCATAGCAATCAGCTCTCGAAGCACCAGTCGCTGCCACCCATGTCGTCACCGGACACGTTGCCCCCCACTGAAGCAGCCAGCGCTCCAGATGTCGCCATTGGTGTATCTGCACCGGCAGTTTCTGTCGAACATCCTACAAGTCCTGCAGGATCTGAAGGTGACATTCGCGCTATTATTAAGAGCTGCTCGCCACCACCGCCGAACAAGAAACGTAAACATGTAGCGATAAGAACCACCAGTGTCGTGCTGACTTCTTCGCCATACAAGTTAATTGCTGAGAAGAAACGCGACATGAAGAAACCAAAACGTTCGCTGGTGGTAAAGAAAATCAGCGAGATCAAGCTGCCCAAGTCAGCACAACAGCCTACTGCTGGTCCGTCTGGGATGTCAAACAAAGAAAAGAACACCGACGAAGACACAGAATGCGTCGTTTGCTGCGAGCCTTACGCCAACAACAAGTCCAAAGAGGATTCAGTGTCTGAGCTGCAAGAAATGGGCACACGCCGCGTGCACTGCAGGCGACCCATACTACATTTGCCTCAGACTATTTGGATGAACAAATTCAACCGCACGTCGTCATAGCACATGTCGCTACACTGAAGCCACCAGCGAACTACATTCAGGTTCCCTGGTGAGATATATCGTTCTTTGTTCGTGTTTCATTTGGTTTGTAGGCTGCATTTTGTAAGTGCATTAAATAAAGTTCTGTATTCTTGTTATTAGATAATCATTTTGTAGCCTTCTGATAAAAAATACATGCAATTCCACATGGGGCATAGCGCCCATCCCATGTGCGCTTTGCCCCACCTACGGGACAAAGCGCCCAAATCGGGTGCATGCACATAATTAATCACACTACAAAAACATATTATTCGAATCATGTCAGATTTGCACGACATATACTCAATATAGTTAACGACATATTGCAGATATTTGTAGTTATATTGCATTAAATAGAGCCAACCGTTATGACGATATGTGTTACCCTGGGCGCTATGCCCCACCCTACTCTATGTCCGCCACGGAAGCGGTCAGTCTTAATCTGGTAGACCGCTTGACTCTAATGGTCCGACGAATCTCAGGGGACAGACTTAGTCCTAATCAGGTACGAAGTATATTTAATTAATCTCGAAATCGCCAAACATCGTCTCCACCGAGACCTGCTTGTGTTGGCGACGCAATTTCTACCTGGCTTACCGCGTCTTATTCTGAACAGTTCAAGCGAATATAAAAGCGATGATCGCGCGACACCTGCGTGTGACATAGCGAGGGTAATCGGGAGCGTCTCTGCGGCCTCTGTGAGTCGCCAGCTGTCACGCTGAGGCCGAGCCAATAGGCAGGAGAGACGGCACTGCACAGCGTGATAAAGCTCCCGGTTGGTTCAACGGGACGGTGGTCGCAGACGAGGCATACGACCGAGGCTCTTAACCCACACCATTAATGGACCATCGTGGAGACCACACCTGCGTGTTCATTTAATGTGTACATATACCCATCGCTTCGCATTACCGGATTATCGACTCCGACGATTGGATTTTTGATGGTAACTTTTCACTCGCATGAATCGTCGTTCAATCAGGTATTCGGTGCAAGAAACGACATCTGCGAATCCGATGACATCGATTGTCGATCTGTTTTCCAATCATCTTTCCATCAAGGATTGAAGAAAAAACGGCGACTAGACGACCTGTGGCGTGCAAGGCTCGGATCACATCGATTGCCCGCGGGTGTTTCTCGACTAGCCAACGGTGATTACATGCACTCAACATGAGCGGCCGTCAACACGGGCGTTTAGAATGACGGTGTTGGAATCTAACGAGCTCTCCTGGAGATCGATTCAATAAAGTGCGGCGGGCGGAAGGTGGAGCTGGCGAGACGGCGGTCTTCCTGGTCTGCTGCGGTCGGGCCGAGAGGGACATGGCCAGACTGCTGAGGTTCGTGCGTCTCGACGACAGCTTCGACACGCAGGTGTTCACCTTCGCTTTGCCCGAGTCGCTGCCCTGTCTCGAGTCGCTGCCAGCGCCCGCGAAAACGTCCGGGGAGTTCGTTTCTCGCGACTTCAACTATGGACATCAGCGCTGGCGGTACGGTAGGGCGTAGCGGTCATGTTACTGTTTTGTTCTACGGCTGTCAGTGCCAACGGCATGTTAAGGGAGCATTAGACCATAATATGGCAATTTAAAATAACAGTTGTTCTATATGTTTTTCGGGGGAGACGTCAGGTCTTGTTATAATGTTAGCAAGGGGCTATACGTACACAGACTAACTTTACGAACAGGTAGCGTATATGTACGTTCATCCAGTGTATATTATTTAGCGTTAAATTTTGACTGATACTGATTAGGACAGTCGCGAAATCCATCAGTTGTAAATGTTGTCATACTGTTTTCTTAACACATTGTAAACACGAAGCAAACAGGTGCAATGTGGAACAACAGTTACCTTTGCATTTATATAATAACATTCTAGAACATGCACAAAACTAATAACTAATTAATGTAACTTGAATCGACCTAGCGTATCATGGAACACTTGGAATTATTTTAATTTTTTTGGTAATAGCACACACACACACGCACACACACACACACACACACATACACACACACACACACACACACACACACACACACACACACACACACACACACACACACACACACACACAAACACACACACACACACACACACACATATATACATATATACATATGTATTTGAAATTATTCAAAAATATAAGTATGGTATCCAATAAATGTACATGAATTAATGCAGTGTAGGTGGATTGCGTACTTGGGTAGCAGGGGCGTACACAGAATTGACATGTTGGGTGTTTCCAAACTGGTATTACCAGTGGCGCGGGAACGAAATTCATATTAGGGGAGCTACCAGAGCTTCAGCACCACTGACAAATTTTCGCCGCCGCGCCGCCCGTTATATCATCACATCTTCGTTCACGTTGTGGCTGTCTCGGTTGGCTCGACTGTGACATCGGAAGACGGGGGGTGGGGTGGGTGTAGGGGGGGGGAGGGTGGAGGGGTGATTGGTTGAATTTTTTCGGCGCTGCGCCGCTGTAACTTCAATTTCTCCGCTGTCTCGGCTGTGAACTCATGACATCCGAACACGGGGAGGGGGGGTGGTGGTGGTGGGGGGGGGGGGGCTACGGGTATTACCGCCATCCTTCAGTGTACTCACGTACATTGCCATAATTTTGATCATACAGCGGTGCAGAAATTTCGAGGGATTTCCGGGCAACCAACCCCCCGGGTATCCACCTGCTGTACGTTACCGTATGGATCATTCAAAAGTGACGATTTTTTTTGGAGGGAGGTTTCCGGGCAACCAAAAACCATATATATATATATATATATATATATTTACATACATACAAAATTGCAACATTCATCAATGTATACACACACATATAATTAGATTACTAATATAAAACACATCACCATCACGACAAAAGGAGTAGCCAAATTACTTCACGTCTTAAAAACAAACAAATCAACAGGACCCGACCAGGTGCCAGCCAGAATCCTGTGTAGGTGCGGCAAGTTTTATAGCGGCAGGATTTTCGCCCCTTGCTAACGTATAACAAGCCCGGCCGTCTCCCCGCGAAAAACTGTACTTCGGGACATGCGCATTAAGGGTCGGTGCGGCAGTATGTTTCAGCGGCAGGATTTTTCGCTACAGCGCCACTATATCTTAGCAAGGAAAACTAAAGGTTCACAAAGCCTGAGCATTCTTTCCAGAATGCCACTGGTATTGAGGTATATGTTACCCATGTTGTTAGAAAGTCTAACTCTGGGTCATTTCAGATTGAATTGTCTTAAATTATCAAACATACCGTATGCAGTTCACACAAATGCCTGCTGATTTGTACAAAACAATGACCCAATTTTAAGTGCATGACCGTAATGATCACTATTTGATGCGACGATAAATAGGCAACAATAAAGTCATGTCATTAGACACGAACATAATAACATTGACAGGCACTAAGAAAACTAGAACATCATTGGCCACTGTCATAGATTGTAAACCACTAAATAAGGGACATCCATATGTTGAACCACTCTCTGTTCATGCAGCGTGTCCTTCTCGACGACAAGTTCCCACCTCAGTGCTTCCCTTGCGCTCGCTCACGTCACGCCCGGCATGACCTGCACCGTCGACTTCAACTTCACCATGGTCAACCGCGAACACTTCACGAAGAACGACGTCTATTCGGAGAGGAGCTGTCCCTTCACGGCCGAGTCCCCGGTCAGTGGCGGCAGCTAGTGCATGCAACTGCACTCACAGGGAACTTAGTTCGGGACAGATTTCGTAACGTTCTTCTAAGGAACATGTTGGGGCTTGAGCAAAATGTCCCTTATATCAGTGGGTCCATATGACAATGCAGGCCAGGACAGGAATGTTAACTTCCGGTGTCCTTATAGTGATTGTTCACTGTGATTATTTTGCATTGGAAATATTTCTGGTTAACATATCCAAGTTAATCTTTAGACTTGATAACAAGTATATACCTAATATGTTCGGGACCAGACTATCAATATAATTACATATTTGTATCCGCCATTATCGTATCACCAGCGAGTATAATTATACAGTCTTCCACATCTTACACCGATAGCCAGAACCAAGTAAATATAACTATTATTGGAGAGTAAAGCACCTATGCCATATATGACTCCTACAAATCCACAGCTTAATGTTTCTATAGTATCAGGAAGAATGTACTATTAAATGGGAATAACAGGGCCTATGTCATAAATGACTACACCTAAATCTATAGAAAGAGTATTTTTACTTTGATAACCAACCCCGAATAAAAGTATTCCTAGAGGGGAGTAACAGCCAGAGTAAAATTACTCCCACAATGGATTTGTGGTAAGTCTTTTTTACCTATTTTTACATTTACTCCTTAATGGGGATAGGGCACCTAAGTCAAAATGACTCACACAAATAGAAAATGACACACCAGTATATATAAAAACCACGCAGATATAAAAAAACGTTGAAAGCTACGTCTATCTGGGACAGCGATAA
The DNA here is from genome assembly GCA_020002185.1 of Paraescarpia echinospica. Taxonomy (NCBI): domain Eukaryota; kingdom Metazoa; phylum Annelida; class Polychaeta; order Sabellida; family Siboglinidae; genus Paraescarpia; species Paraescarpia echinospica. Next base: position 14,690,450 of record CM034537.1, read on the forward strand.
GGTATCAGAGATAACAACCAATCAAAGAAGAATCACCGCCGGTGTAGCGTGACACAATACCTCGTGCGGGAATATCTCGAGGTATTCTATCACGGGCCATTTAAGATTCATAAATTTGTCTTCGTGGTTTCATATTTGCAAACACCATGCATAATCACACATCACATATTTACACCCAAAAAACTCACACACTTACGACGTACTGGCTATATATGTGCAATGAAGGTGCTGCAATATCTAAGGGGTGATGCAAGGTGAAATATCACTTTTTCTTTATAGCTATAGTCCTTATCAAAAATACTGAATTTATACGAGAATACAAAAAAATCATATACATATTTTTGAAATATATAATGGTTAATTTAGAAATAAAATTATTTCTTTGCCTAAAATAAAGATGAGGTGTTTAAAAGCCTCGCTGGCCAAAACCGCCATGGCTGATTTCTTGCGGCTGGCCAGGGCGCCCTATAGTTTAACATGGAGCGAGGTATTGTGGCACGACGTGGTTTTCTGGCACGCAACACCGGCTGGACAGCATTCGCCAAACACCGCGACATCTTCAAGGGTAACTTTGGAACCTGCTTGAAGAGACAAGTCTACAACTCGTGCGCATTTCTAGCGATGACATACGGCACTCACCATCCAGGCAAAGAACAAGCTAGCAGCCGCACAAACAAAGATGGAAAGAAGTATGTTAAACATCACATATCGGGAGAGAAAAGCAAACATCTGGGTAAGAGAGAAAACAAAGGGAATAGACGTGATAGAACAAATCAGAAGACAGAAGTGGACCAGGGCAGATTACGAGATAACCGATGGACATCGCGTATCACAACTGGGAGACCTTACGAAGGGAAGCGATCTAGAGGAAGACCGGCGAGACGGTGGAGAGACGAACTAGACGAGTACTGGAAGGGCACCATCTGGCAGAGAATAGCGCAAGACAGGCAGTTTTGGAAATGACATGCTGAGGCCTTTGCCCAACCACGGGACACTACGGCTGATGATGATCGATGATGATGATGTATCAACTTATAAAATACAACAATATATTTCCAATGTTTACTGTTCAACAGCACACTGCCATACATACAGACTAACGCTATTTTAAGGGCAACATTTCTACTGTCTGTGTTTTGTTATGCAGCTAATATGGTTACAATAATACGAACATGAAATGTTTTGTATACGTACTGTTTCTAAAATGAATAATTAATAGGTTAGTTGTCAGTATCCTTCGCACACACACACACACACACACACACACACACACACACACACACACACACACACACACACACACACACACACACACACACACACACACACACACACACACACCACACACCACACCACACCACACACGCACGCACGCACGCACGCACGCACACACACACACACACACTGAATCCGCAAAATATACATCCAACTAACCCCGATTGACTCTCGTTTAAGCAAGACCCGGAGAACGTACGTCCCTACACCCCTAGATTTGCGCCTGAAGTATGTAGGTAATATCATTACACAAATCTCACAGGTACGAAATGTAGCGAACAGTTGTTTTGTCTTGTAGATTCACAGTCGCCGTACATTCGTAGCTCTGAGCGATTTACGGCAGCGAGGCTTCAAGCAGGAGAACGGACAGTTCATCGTCGAGCTGGAGATGAGAAATATCAAAAACACATTCGAACAGGTAGGAGTCCGTGTGTCCGAACTTCAAACATACTAACAATAATGATATAATATTGCACAGGCGTTGGAGCCGTAGCCGAAACCACCCAATATTTTGGTTGGTTCGGACATGAAGGGGAAGGTGGCTGTTTGCTGCCCCTTCACGTGCATACGCATGTAAACACCTGATGTTAATCTTGTCAAACCATCAATCCTCCAACATATATTGGCCTCTATATGCCTTCAACAGTCTCCGATGCCTACCTAATATGATCCACGTGCCTTCACAGTCAATCACCAAAACAGTTGTTTGGAGAAGAATGTCGTATCCATAACAACGCGTGTCCGAACCTACTCCGGAAATATTTAACAAACGACCGTGTCTGCAAATAATACATCGCGCCAACAATAACTCCTACTGCTTTCAAACACAAATCATAACTCATGCTTTAGAACGCAAAATGATTGACGTTGGAATAAATTTGGCGCGATCCAATACGTGTTGAAATAGAAACGCGATTATTCAGTTCCTGCGCACGATCAAAGAATTGCGGGATATTTTTTAGCTGATTAATTGTTCATTTTATTTAAAAAAATATCAACTACTCTTCGATATAGATATGCCACGATACGTAATTTTAACCGGCGAACAATGTGCTGCACTGAAATGCATATTCGTATCATCATAGCTTCGAACACATCACTGAAAATATACAAACCACACGAACATCCCACGGAGACTCATAGTTTGACAGGATTCTCAATTTATGCTAATAAATACATGTTACAAAAATATAACGTCGCGTGTACTATACAATTTTTTTACATATGCCAACTAAACTAAACAAATCATGAATTTGTTAATCACATTTTACAACAGTACAATACAACATTTCATTTTGTATATTTACACTCATGCCAACACTGGTACACAACACACAAAACACATATACAGAATACACACATTAATTAACAGACAGACAGACATACAGACAGACTGAAAAAAAATTATTTGGACCAAAAACGATTTGTTTTGTTACATAAAAGGTAGGAGCATATGCATAAAGAATATGTTATTTAATACTTTGGGTAGCTCCCACGATATCGACCAATGTTGGTCTTAGTGTGGAGTCTCCCATCCCACAGCGATTTGTTTTGTATTTTGTTGATATTATGTAAATTGTTATTGTAAAATTTGTATCTTAGTATTAGTATGTACATCTGTATAATTTATTTTCTGCTGTTGTGATAAATAAAATGCAATCAATCAATCAATCAATCAATCAATCCGCATTAAGACGAACGACTACTGCCTACGCTATTTCGGGTAGTGTCTATTGATTCTATTTCTATAGCTGGAGACAGTTAACACCACCAGGTGACGTAGTTGTTGAAGTCGTAGGTGGTCATGTCCCTCCAATTGTTTCACACGTTGTCTTCAGTTAGTTATGGTATGGTCTGCCATACACAGACTGCCATATAATAGTTCACCGATGTTTTTGTTTTTTGTTGTCATCTGCTTCTTAAGCAATTTGCAAATTCTCATCCATGCATCTGCACTAGGGTTGATACTTGTTAATAATATTTATTTACGTCCACCTGTTAGTAGATATACATGTTACTTCAGAAATTGGAAGTAATATAGTAAGTATGACGATGTTTGGGTACTAGTACTTTATTACAAAACTTGTACGTGACAACTCTAGATCTACAACAGGTGATCGCACTGTATTGATTACTATAAACATCAGACATTCAGGTCAGTATGGGTTCGTACACACCCACTAGCCCCCGAGGTAAAATACTCCCGCTTCAGTGAAAAGAGTTCCGATCAAGGTCCCAAGTGTAGGTGCAATTGTAAGTCTTTTGAAGCCTCAGCGGTGTACAGTTGGAGTTTTCAAAGGGGTACAGTTAGATTTTTGGGGAGCTACAAAAGGGTGCAGTTGGAGGTTTCAGGGGGAGCATTTGGAGGTTTATGGAAGCTTTCAGTCGCATTTCAATAAATGCAACTCCCAAAGATCAACCACGTTAGGAGTATGATTGTGACATACGTTTCTAAACCAGATATTTTGCATACTTATACGTTTGCATTAGCGTAAGTTCCATGACAAAACCATCGGTGTCTCTGGTGACCGCGAGTATTCCTCTCGCTGCCGTTTGCATCACAGTGCAATTTCCATTCGCCTAACAACTATTATTCGGTGTGAATTAGTACAGGTACTTGACAGTGCGACTACCCGTTGTATGTCATTATCTGCGGGGGCCGTTCAACGAAACAACCGGTAATTAAACCGAGAAATATTTTCCTCGAACGGAATGAGTCGTTCGCGTACGATCGATATTTCTTCGCGCTTGACCTTTTGAGCGTCTCAGAACTTGTCCCCTCCAGCGACGGCGAGAGCTTTGGACGCCACAAGAAACACCTTACAGTAAACGAAGCACCAAAACGTGCGACGACAGCTCTGTCTGATGAACCTACACGAAAACGTGCGACGACAGCTCTGTCTGATGAACCTGCGGTTCTGTACGGATTTGATTGGGTTAATTATGCTGATCAACTCTTGCTTTCATCAACCTGTAATGACGGCTGTTTCGAAATGAAAAGAGCACATCGAGGCGAACATCTGGATCGATGTTTGCTTTTATTCGCCTTTCATTAGTTGTGAATATGTCGCTGTCACTGTCACTTAAGTATATCAAGATTCGTTTGCAGCGTAATTTTCTTTTACAAAATGAAACGCACTTTTCTACCGCTGTCTCTAGATATTAACAAAAAATGCGCTCAAACGATCAATCACATTTATCAATCAAACGTATCTACTGCACCGCCTACGTAGGACATGACAGTAAGCGGAAATTCGTTTGGATCCGTTTAAGTTACCATCAAAGGGGAAGACTGTTAAGCATAGGCTTTTATTACACACGGCTTTGCTCGATTACGTGTGCTACAACGTCACCTATTCGTAGGATAATAGCAGCGTGCCATTTTCAAAGGTGCTATTTGATAGACTTGTTTTGTGTGTGATATATCGAATACATGTGTAAACAAACTACCCAAAAACCAGAAACACAATTGTATAATTAAATGACTCAGTTTTTCAAAATATTTTGTGCACCTTGAGGAAAACGCCATTTTACAAATCATGCGTTATCAAATCGTAATGGTGTCTTTGTACGAAACCACTTTACGCCGGTTCTCCATCTCTTTGTCTCTCCATCTCGCTCTCTTTCAGTCTCTCCGTCTCTCCGCCTGTCCGGCTCTCCGTCTTTCCGTCTATATATATGTCTGTCTATCTGTCTGTCTGTCTGTTTCTCCGTCTCTCCTCTTTCAATCTCGCTGTCTTTCCGTCTCTCCGTACCCCTCTCTCTGTTCATCCGTCATTTCTTCTCTACATCTCTCCGTCTTTAAATCTCTCCGTCGCTCCATCTTGCTTTCTCTCCATATCTACGTCTCTATGTATATATGTTTGTCTGCCTGTCTGTTTAGTTGTATGTCTGTCTGTGTGTCTGTCTGTATGTCTGCCTGTCTGCCTGTCTGTCAGTCTCCCCCTCTCTCTCCTCTCTCTCTCTCTCCCTCCCTTCTCTCTCTCTCTCTCTCTCTCTCTCTCTCTCTCTCTCCCCCTCTCTCTTTCCATCCCCCTCTCTCTTTCCCTCTTCCCTCCCTTCTCTCTCTTTCTCTCCCCACATTATAAACACACATCAAAACTTCGCACAGCCATTTAAAGGTATCGGTCAGGGTTGTACTAACAAGGCAAATTATTTATGAAACGATTAACACATTTTGGATTATTAGTCTCCTGTCTTAGGGGTTTGAACGTTCATTTTTGGAAGAAATCACAAAATTTGGCACAGGTGACCTTTCATAGATACAAATCAAATCCTGACATAGGACCCCTAATTAGCATAAATCCAAAATGGCCACCTCCGATGTAGGCTAAATCCCGATATGGTCACATCTCAGCTAATAATAGGCCGATTGCGATGAGTTTGATATGCATTGTGATAGTTTTGGATACGCTCGATCGATCACAGAAGTTTTCGTCAACATCCAAGGTCACGGTCACTGGGTTTTTCCATAAAGTAGCTATAGTTTGCCAATGCAATTGACTTTGGAGTTATTTATCGTATGTTAGACGTATTGCATGATACATCAGATCATGCTATACTAAAATAAATTACTCCTTTTGTCTCCATGATGTCAAAATCAAATCCGGAAGGTCATGGTAATGGCCTCTAAAAGCCGTACAATCCGTATATTGTTAACAAAGTTCAAATCGATTATGTCAGAATCATGAATGTCGAATCTATCAACATCAGCATTCAATGGCGCACATTTTGAGATCAACCACAAGTTTATTAAAGATAATGCAATCCGAAATGACAGAAAATAGTATAAGGAAATACCCTTTTTAACATAAGAAGCCCACTATTGAATTGGAGGTTAACAAAGTCAATCATGTCTATAGTGTAGATAGAACAATCAAATCAAGCGTGGAGCAACATTGGATACGACATGACTCAATTAAGTACAGTATGGTGTTAGTTGGGAGTTGGTGTCGGAGGAAGACCGGGGCGATCATGGCAGCTTCCTCCACGTGTTCATGTAGCTGTGCACACAAGACCCTTCTTGTAGCAGGAACACCATCCTCTATGCAAGTAGTATATCCGCAATCTGGCCAGCTCTTCCAGAGTTGTCTCTGCTTTGGGGAGGGGAGTCCAAAAAGGTACCCAACCTGGTTCAGGCTCAAACCCCCCCCTGGAGCCTGTGCTCCGCAAGACTTGTTCGACCACGAGATATTGTGTTATATGAAAGGAATTTATATAAAAGGGAGGAGTATATGCATAAAGAACATGTTATTTACTACTTTGGGTAGCACCCACGATAACGAGCAATATTTGGTCGTAGTATGAAATTTCCCATCCCACAGCGATTTGTTTTGTATTTTGTTGATATTATATAAATTATTACTGTACATTTTTTATCTTAGTATTCGTATGTATATATGTATAATTTATGCATCTGCTGTTGGGATAAATAAAATGCAATCAATCAATCAATCGTTCAATCAATCAATCTGCATTAAGACGAAATACTACTGTTTGCGATATTTCGGGTAGTGTCTATTGATTCTATTTCTATAGCTGGAGACAGTTAACACCACCAGGTGACGTAGTTGTTGAAGTCGTAGGTGGTCATGTCCCTCCAATTGTTTCACACGTTGTCTTCAGTTAGTTATGGTATGGTCTGCCATACACAGACTGCCATATAATAGTTCACCGATGTTTTTGTTTTTTGTTGCCATACATGTTACTTCATAAATTGGAAGTAATATAGTAAATATGACGATGTTTGTGTACAAGGTACTTTATTATAAAACCTTTACGTGGCAACTCCAGAACTACAACAGGTGATGGCACAGTATTGATTACAACAAACAGCACACATTCAGGTCCGTAGGCTAGTATGGGCGATGTGCACCCCCTAGCTCCCGAGGGAAAATACTCCCGCTTCAGTGAAAAGAGTTCCGATCGAGGTCCCAAGGGTAGGTGCAATTGTAAGTCGTTTGGAGCCTCAACGGAGTGCAGCTGGAGTTTTCAAGTGAGTACAGCTGGATTTTTGGGGAACTTCAAGAGGGTGCAGTTGGAGGTTTCAAGGGGTGAATTTGGAGGTTTTATGGAAGTTTTCAGCTGTAATTCAATAAATGCACCTCCCAAAAATCACCAACCACGTTAAGAGTCTGATTGTCACGTACGTGTTTTAACCAGAGATTTGGCTTACTTATAAGTTTGCACCATCGGTGTCTCTGGTGACCGCGAGTATTCCTCTCGCTGCCGTTTGCATCACAGTACAATTTCCATTCGCCTAACAACTATTATTCGGTGTGAATTAGCACAGGTACTTGACAGTGGTATTACACGTTGGGTGTCATTACTTGCGGGCGCCGTTCAGCGAAACAACCGGTAATTAAACCGAGAAACATTATCCTCCAACTGAATGAGTCGTTCGCGTACGATCGATATTTCTTCGCGGTTGACCTTTTGAGCGTCTCAGAACTTGCCCCTCCAGCGACGGCGAGAACTTTGGACGCCACAAGAAACGCCTTACGGTAAACGAAGCACCAATGGTGCAACGACAGCTCTGTCTGATGAACCTGCAGTTCTGTACGCATTTGATTGGGTTAATTACGCTGATCTACACTTTGTTTCGTCAACCCGTAATGACTGTTTCGCAATGAAAAGAGCGCTTCGAGGCGAACATCTGGATCGATGTTTGCTTTTTATGCGGCTTTCATTAGTCGTGAATATGTCGCTGTCACTTAAGTATATCCGCCGGCCTTTTCAAGATTCGTTTGCAGCGTAATTTTCTTTTACGAAATGAAATGCACTTTTCCACCGCCGTCTCTATATATATATAAAAAATGCGTTCAATCGATCAATCACATTTATCAATCAAACTTATTTACTGCACCGCCTCCGTAGGATATGAGAATAAGCGGAAATTCGTTTGGTCCCGTTTAACTTACCGACAAAGGATCAAGCTTGACGCAAACACCTACTCAACGTCACACTTGAAGACCAAGACAACACAACAGCACTTCACGTGTGCGAGGCACTCTGTGCTGATGATGCTGCCTTCTGTTCCCATTCCGAGGTACAGTTACAACTAATCTTGAACAGCTTCGCAAATACTTGCACAGCTTTTGGCCTCAAGATCAACATCAAAAAGACTGTCACCATGAGCCACGGGAATCAAAAAGCCAAAATCACTGTTAATGGTGAACCCATCGAAACTGTGGAGAATTTCTCCTTCTTAGGCTCTATAATGTATAAACACTTTACACTTGACAAAGAATTGAACACAAGACTTGGCAAAGTAGCAACATTCTTTGGAAGACTCACGAATCCTGTCTGGTCCAACAAGAGCCTAACATTGCATATCAAGCTGAAAATGTGCCATGCTTGTGTTGTCAATACTCCTTTTGTCTCCATGATATCAACATCAAACCCGGAAGGTCATAGTGATGGCCTCTAAAAGCCGTACAATCCGTATATTGTTAATAAAGTTCAAATTGATCATGTCAGAGTCATGAATGTCGAGTCTATCAAGCATGCATTGGCGCACATTTTGAGATCAAACACAAGTTTATTAAAGGTAATGCAATCCAAAATGACAGAAAACAGTATCAGGAACTACCCTTTTTAACACAGGAAGCCCACTATTGAATTGAAGGTGGACAGATTCAATCATGTCTATAGTGTAGATAGAACAATCAAATCAGGCGTGTAGCAACATGGGACACGAAATGACTCAATTAAGTACAGTATGGTGTTAGTTGGGAGTTGGTGTGGGAGGAAGACCGGGGCGATCATGGCAGCTTCCTCCACGTGTTCATGTAGCTGTGTACACAAGACCCTTCTTGTAACAGGAACACCATCCTCTATGCATGTAGTGTATCCGCAATATGGCCAGCCGTTCCAGCTATTTCGCTGCTTTGGGGAGGGGAGTCCAAAAAGGCACCCAACCTGGTTCAGACTCATCCCACCCCCAGGAGTCTGTGCTCGGCAAGACTTGTTCGGACACGAGAGATTGCCCCATACGTATCCAGCTTGATGCGTCGTTCTCTTGACATGCTGTATTTAGACTGCCTTAGTTGGTGACAGGTACTCAGACATGCGAGATGACTGAGCGAATATATGATGGCGTGCGTGGTTGACTTCCATCAGAGGGCAGGGCACAGAGTACAGTGAGACAACGAAGCTCTCAATGATACCGACATTCTCCAAAGACTGTATGAGATGCCTTTCAATCGGGTTACATAACGCGATTGTGAGCTATGGCTAGTGTTCCACATTCTATACGCTGATTTCTTCCCCGATCCGGAAATAAAGAATTTGTTGTCGACATGAAATGCGGGGAGAGCGTGTGCCTTGGCCGGAGACGTGGTGTTGCAGATGTCGTGGATGGAAATATATCTAAACTTCTTGCCCATTCTAAACGACACCCACCTTTTCTCCGCACCAATCTCGGTGGAGAACGTGATCAGTGTCGTTTGCAATGATCAGTGTGCGCTTGTAGCATTGTGACACTGCATTTACCGCATCCAACGTAACTCTCGTCTCGGCGATCATGGTAAATACTAGAACAGTTCCATCTTATTGATTTCGTTGGGCAGATAGCTGTTCCGGTTCTCCAGCATCGACTCATTTAGATCGCTTGGTAATCGCTGTCGGATTCCAGCTCCGTTTTTCTATCTGGCCGTCGCTTTCAGCTTGTTTGATAGATACCGGTACCAGATGATATCAAGACGTTTAGCCATGGCCGGGTGAAGGGAATCGCATACTTCTCAGCATAATCGCGCAATCTGTTGATGCTTCTCGCCATTCCATTCTGAAGAACTGCACCATACCGTCACCATCAATCAGTTTCGCGTCAGCCTCATCGAAGTAAGATGGCGAGTCTGCTTCCAGACACGGCAGCAAAACGGACTTTTGGCCACTTCGCAGATTGCCGTATTCTGATAAGGACGATTGGTCGTCAGCATGCTCGACTTCAAACAGGTGGTCTGCATTGCCTTCTCTGACGTGCAGCGCGATGTAGACCTCTCCTAGTAGGTGCAATACTTCTTTGGTGCTATTGATATACGTTTTTTGTCGATTGACGGAAAGAGGGCTTTTGTTCATCTTAATTGGCTCATGGAAGGCGACTGCTTGAGACTGTAGGCGCACCTTCACAAAAGCTAAATGCTGTTTCTTTCCCTCTTCATTGGCGCACATGATACTTTGGGCGAACTCCTCTGATATGACCTCTTTGGAATCGAAAATGATAACCTCGTCGCTATCCTCGTCAAAGCAGTTCCCACCTCTTGGAATGCTGCGACGAATGCCTTGGTGTCTGCCAGAAAGGTTCAACGAAACCAATAAGGTGCACCAGTTTCTCTATCTATCAGAATTGATCGCCCAGTACGTTTTCTACGAGGGGAAGGTCGTTATTACAATTTGCGATGAGAACATTCTTCAGAATCCTGCACCATGCAATGACGATCCGGTGATTCGAATGGAGTATCCTCTCAGTCCATGCAACAATGAAGAGTTTGAAGCAGGAGTTACTTTCAGCAAATGCAGTGTCACAAGCGCATACTAATCATTGCAAACGACACTGACATCGTTGTCCTAGGGATCATTTTCTTCACTTAGATTGGTGGAAAGAAACTGTGGGTGTCGTTTGGAATGGGCAAGAAATTCAGATATATTTCCATCCAAGACATCTGTAACACAGGGTCTCCTGCCAAGGCACACACTCTCCCCGCACTCCATGCCTTGACAGGGTCCGACAACATACTTCTTTTCCGGCACGGGGAAGAAATCAGCGTAAGGGAAATGGAGCACAGAGCTCACAACCGCATTATGACACCTGATGGAAAGGCCTCTCACACTGTCTTCGGAGGACTTCAATATCATTCAGAGTTTCGTTGTCTCACTATACTCTGTGTCCTGCCCTCTGATGGCAGTCAACCACGCACGCCAGCACATATTCGCTAAGTCATCTCGCACGTTCGTCCAGAGGGCGAGCTATCAGTATGAATACATGTTAAACATGTGGTTAATCTAAGAATGTGCGCCATTGAATGCTGATGTCGATAGACTCGGCATTCGTGATCCTGACGTGATCGGTTTGAACTTTATTAACAATATGCGCATAGTGCAGCATATAGAGGTCATCAACTTGACCTTCAGGATTTGACCATGACATCATTGATACAAAAGGAAGCATTTATTTTAGTATAGCATGATATGATCTAGCATGCAATACATCTAGCACAATATAAATAGCCCAAGGTCAGTGGTATTGACAAATTATAGCTAATTTACATAAATACGTGTGACCTGACCTTGAATTATTACAAAAACCTCTTCCATCGATCATGCATATCCAAAACTATTATAATGCACAAAATCCAAAACTATTTTACTCACTGAAATCGGCCTATTATTAGCTGAGATATGTTCATATTGGGTTTTAGCCTGTATTGGTGGCGGCCATTTTGGATTCATGTTAATTAAGGGGTGTTAACGAATCCTAAAATATGTGTATCAGGATTTGATTAGTACCTATCAAAGGTCATCTGCGCCAAATTTTGTGATTTCTTCCAAAAGTGAACATTTTGTCCAAAAACTTAAAAAACAGAAAGTAGAAGACCAAACACAGTGGAGGAAGTTGATTTCCTGTCTCACTGACAGGAAATCTAGAGCAGATTGAGTTCTTGACTGGAGTGAGGTGAACATACGCGTGAGAGAGGATGCATAGTTTCACGCGATCACAGTAAAATCATTCGATTCCGCGCACGTTTTCGCGCCATTTCTGTTACTAATTGAGTGAACGATCGATTAATTACGCACAACGACAGAGGCAATATCTCACCATTTGCATCAACGTTTCAAGCCACCTGCGATGCGTTTCCGAAACGCTTATCTGTGCTTCAAGCGCGGCTCAGTATCGACAACGACTTGCGAGCGAGGTATTAGTTGCGTAAAATGTGAAATAACAACACATGCCGATATTGATTGTGAGTACTCGGAAAATCTGCGAGCGACACGTTGTCAAAGGACGCCCGCGGCAGTTTGCATTAGTGACGAGCCACTGATGTCGTCACCGGAAGTGCCACTCCCAGGGCACTTATCGTGGACGGCTGAAGGTTTAGACAAACGCAAGACAGTCAGCTTAATAGACAAGTACACCTATCTAGTGGTAGACACCGGCGGAGCTGTACGAACGAACAACGTTTGTGCTTTGATTGCAAGATGGCTGAACGCTTTCCGAAAAAGTGGAATTATTGGCGAAGTATGCATATCGAAATAAATATTTGAGGTGTAACATGCTTAGGTTTAATCAAAGACAAGAAAGGTGAAATGCTATAGAAGATAACTAATGTTTTCGGTTAAAATATTTTAATAATAAAAGCATTGACGCGTCGTTTTATAGATACCTGCTACCGTGGTCTATCTCTAAAACTGCAATTACCATCTGCTACGTGACTGACGTGCATTCTATCACATCAACACGTTTTGACGACGATGTTTCTTTAATCTATAACAATTCAGGTCAATTAATTTTCTTTAATAACAAGACTGGGAATTTCTATGGAAGACAGCCACATTAGACAACTCGTGCATTTTCTAAATTGGATATCGATCGCCGAAAACATGGCTATCTATTTTTGTCTTCTGCAAATTATAGCTTTGGGAATCGCCGGTTGCAACAATATTATCATGATAGACCTCTGGACCTGCCCAGTGATTCATCAACCACGCGCCAATTTTCAAACACGTTCGTTTTAACGGATGCACTAACACCCCTTAAGCACATAATTCTGACAGTTTCCTGGATCCCGATCGAGCGGAAGAACTAGCACAAAAAGGCTAGAAAGGTCCCTCGTCAATTGGATCAATTGAAAGTGTCTATCGACTGTCACACGCCAGTTCGTTTGTGAAAATGTGTTATTTAGGTTTGATGAAATAATCTGACAAACTACTACGTTATCTCTTAACTGGATTCGGTCAACATGCTTCGAAAAGGCCAAACGTCGTCCTGCTCTAAATATAGAGACTTACTTTAACATAAGGATATCAGCAGTTTTTGCAAGTTCTGGTCCGCCGTGCAATATGGATGATGCGCAAAATATTGGTAAATATTATCCCTTAGTGATTCTGTGTCAATAATGAATTTTTAAACGACACGACACCACACCGAGTCGATTTAATACATATTGGTGTATATAATGTAACGTGGAAGTTAAAACAGTAAGCGCAAAATGTAAGCGCAAAGTGAAGCGCAGTGGTGCAGTTGCTAAAGCTTCGGAATCTCGACCGAAAGAACCCTGGTTCGAATCCTGGTATGCGGTGTCGAACATTGGTCAAGTACGTTTACACTACGTTGCTCCAGTTCACTCGGCTGTATGAATGAGTACCTGGCTGTAGACAGTGGTGGATGTTTGTGCACGAATAGTCTTCGCGCATTAATTGCAGCGTGGCTGAATGCTTCCAGAGAGGTCGAGATGGTCTACCAGGGAATAAAATGTAAAGCTCTTTGAGCAATCATGAAGACTGGATATTGCGCTACATAAGAATTTACCTTTTTTAAACTCACGATCAGTCAATCCGATATATTACCTATTCAAACACGCAACACTAACAGTTAGATAGATGCTGGCATGCTTGCATACAGCCAAGCAGAGAGGCAGACAGACAGACAGACAGACATGCAGGCAGACAGACAGACAGACTGACAGACAGGGAGGCAGGCAAGAAGGCAGACAGGGAGGCAGGCAGGAAGGCAGGCAGACACGCATGCACGCATGCACGCATGCACGCGTACACATATACACACACATGCATACTTACACACATACACACAAACACACAAACATACGTACATACGTACATGCGTACATACGTAAACTCATACACACACACACACACACACACACACACACACACACACACACACACACACACACACACACACACACACACACACACACACACACACACACACACACACATACATACATACATACAGACATACATGCATACAAACATACATACATAAATACATACATACATACATACATTCATACATACAGTTTATGACAAGCACGTACACGCACATACGCACGCACACGCGCACACGCGCATACATGCACACATGCACACTTGCACACACACACACACACACACACACACACACACACACACACACACACACACACACACACACACACACACACACACACACACACACACACACACACACACACACACACACACACACACACACACTCTCTCTCTCTCTCTCTCTCTCTCTCTCTCTCTCTCTCTCTCTCTCTCTCTCTCTCTCTCTCTCACACACACACACACACTCGCACCAAAACATGATCTACTTGCAGAAAGATATGTTATACGAGGAACTAGTGTCACTGGTGTTTAAGTTTCATAGTTGTCTTCGTTAAGAGTGTTCTCTCTGTCGGAAAATGAATACCCAACGTGCATTAACCACTAACTTGTTTAATGTTTCCATCGAGAGTTGGTTTGGTGTTGAAATAAATGGAGTTGTCAGAGGAAACTTCGTTATGGTTTGCATGCATGCTGCGCTATACAACGCCTTCACTTTGCCTCAATATCGGAAGGCGATGCTTTTATTGTCGGCTGATCTGGAGCCGCTGTCTACCTGAACAAACCAACACACATGTCCATCATATGGGAGGGTACATACACACACACACAGAAGATAGTTTCACGGAATATTCATAAATTATGTTAATTTATGTATCCAGTACGTCGCAGTTTGCTTACGTCACAATCGATATTTTGCTCGTGACCTCCGTCAAGCTTTGCCTCAGCCAACAGTGTTGATAACGGTTATATACGTGAATTACATTACTGTTGCTGCATGACATCTCATAGATCAAACATTCCCGCATACAGTTGCCACTTTTAAAACTTTGCCTTATGTTTTTGTTATGAAGAAACACTTTTGTGACCAGAATTTCAACAAAATATACGACGGAATATCCGAACCCACCACGTGATATCTGATGGCTTGATGGAGGTTTTCCTAGGCAACAGGTCACGTGAGGGATAGGTTAATTATGACGTACATTTCAACAGATTTTCGCGTTAGCGTTCGCAAAACGTCCCAACTGATCAACGGTCCTCGCGACTTCGGAACAACCGGAGAACGTATGCGTACGCACGTTACGAATAACTAACGGTACGAACGTTAGAACCGGTAAGCACCCTTACCAACGGGGACTATCGAAAAATTAATAAACCCGTTACCTTACATCCGAAGGGTCGTACGCAGGCACGCAGGCTCGCGCGCACACATACACACACGCGCACACACTAGCTTCATTGTAGTTGGATTGTATCAACTCTTATGCAACTGTTGTGCAGTTGTCATGGCGACATAAACCACGACACATTTCAGCCATTGTCCTTACTGAATACAACTTTTGTGGTAGACTTGTTGTAGACCAAACACTACGTCGATCTTCGCTTTGTGATATCGCCAGGGGAGTTGTTTAAATAGATTGCTTGAGAATTGCATCAATTAATTACTTATAAAAATGCCCATTCCAATGTCTACTCTGTATATTTGTGTTTAATCTACCACGAGGCGATGTATGGTAGATTAAAAACAACAAAAAGTAGAGTGGGCTCGATTGTAATTATTAATTAATTACGGCGCAGTGGAGTGCCTGCAGATGAAACAGTACCAGCACTCCCTCGAGGCTTGTGGCCGACAACAAGTCATCAACGTTGGCCACTGCTAACGGGTCTGGCAATAACCACGGACCTTGTCCATTTGACTAACGTCTCGGCGAGCAAGCTGGGCGCTGTGCTCCTTCTATCGTCTCTTGTCACGGCTCCGTTAGAAAATATAGCAGGATACAAGAAAGTGATGAAACGGTGGGAGAACGGTGGAGAGACATCTTCCGCGAACGGTGTGATGTCAGAGATGCAGACTGGTGGAATCACGACCACTTTGATTGCACACGGAACACAGCTATCCTTTGTGGTGCTATTCGATGGATGTTGATGGTTTATGGTGGCACGCTTCGCATGGGCGTGTCTAGGGGGGCCTGGGAGGAACGTGTCCCACTAGACCTTTCTTTTGAATTTGGCGTTCCCCCGGACCCTTTTGCATGAACCCCCGTGACCGTGCCCCTAGACCCTTTTTAATTTGCCTCTGTGGCACTGAAGTTAAAGCTTCAACAGCACACCCCCACCCGTCTTCCAATCCCATCAGTCGAGTCGAGACAGGGAAGAGACAGCGCGAGACAGCGAGAAATAGGTGAAGTTACGGCCGCGCAGCGACGAAATTGTTTCAACAGTACTCCCCCTCTCCGTCTTCGAGCCGAGACAGCTGAGAAGACACTATTTGACATTTGGTTCGGCTGTCAGTGGATGTTTTCGCCCCCCAGACTACCCTCTCTGGACACGCCCCTGCTTCGCTGCAGCAGCTGTCGTTTGTATAGAGAGGAAACTTGGAACCATCAGCAGGAGATGGGAGATTTATCACAAAGACAGTGGCGAATCTTGATGGAGAGGGAGAGCAAACTGGGAGGGGGAGAAGCCTAGTAATCTCTTAGTTTTTTATGCTGGCATGTAGTGGGACAACAGGTTATGTGGGGAAATAAACACGAAATAAAATGCCCAGTGCCCCACAAATACGCCATACACAAGAACATGAGCCCGATGATGGTTCCATCTTTGAACTGTTCCGCTAAGAATCATGAATGACCGACAATTCTCAGCAGAATTATTCGCTAACGGTCTTATTCATTCACCAATGCTTATATTAGGCTAATTGTACACAGTCGAAGGTAATTTTGACACAGTTGGTCCGACCGAGATACTGAATGTGAACCGTGACACTGACACACATGTCCGACCTTTTTCACCCAAGAGTGGCTTGTGCTAATGGTCAATGCTCTCAAATGTCCCCAGTAGAAGGAACGTGGACTAGGTCGCACAAATATTTGTATAATCGCGGACAACCGTTGCATCGTTATTGTAGGTTACAATGTGAGCATTTGCAAACAAACCACGTGTCGCATTTCTTGAAGTCAGCCAAGGTTGGATGTCAGTTAAGCCACCAATATTTGCACGATCTAACTTATGTTTGTACATTTCACAGTACCGAGCATCTATATCTCTATCTCTATATCAAATGGCAAGCTGCGGATGTTTGCGGGACATGTTGGTTTGCCGACAAGCCTATAATAAAAACGTGTCCTGTAGCGTCCATTCAGACTTCCCCCAAAACCGATAGGTCGTCTCCTGGTGTGTACGAAGAAGCATTTTAAAGATAATTCAGCGAACATAAACACTTACTCCTAAATAGACAGGGAAAAGACAGACTCTAGTAGCTGTACCAATCCACCTAAAAACCAAGCATTATCGATCCTGCACTTGCGGGACGATTACCGTCAAGCCAACCTTCGTTAAACTGACACGGAAGGCAGTGTACGGGGTATCGGCAGAAACACTGTAAAAGCAACGATGATATTGCCTAGGGTGTTGGCTAATCCACGCGAGACGAACTGGCAAAGACAGTATACCTACTGCGTTCGGTATAATATATTTTTATTTCAAACTTGCAGGACCCGGACACCTATTAATACAATAGAAACGCATGTTTTATTTAAGATAAAACCATAAGCCCGTACATAGAAATACGTATACAATATAAATGAATAAACAAACTAAAAACTTAATTAATTATTTAATTGATAAATACATTAATAAAAAGTATAACAAATACTTAAATAAATATGTGTTATCGTTGACGTGCATTAACAGCCCACTGCATCCTCGCGCTGATGATATCAGTCTCAGGAATCACCCCTAGCTTGCGAGGAAGGTTCCCTTGAACATACGTAAATTTCTGGTCCCGAGCTGACCTGGCCTACACAGTTAGCCGATATTGTTGTATATTATATCTCACAGATTAGAAATCGTCGCATGACACACAGCTAAAATGTAAATGTTCTGAAGTGCTGATCAGTTTTTTCCTGCCAGTTGATAAATGCAACAGCATGATACAAAAATCCTCGTTCAAACACCACCGTATTAAATATCGCCTGCCCTCGCAAAACCAAACCACCAGACACACACACACACACACACACACACACACACACACACACACACACACACACACACACACACACACACACACACACACACACACACACACACACACACACACACACACACACACACACACACACACACACACATACACACACACAGACACACACACACACACTGATTGACCTTATTTAGGCAAGACGTAGTCATTTGTTATCGTGATGAAAAGTACAATCTTTAACACCGTGTGAAATTACCCGTTCGGGTCACTACTCACAGCTAAGTGTCCCATTTATAAACACAATACACGCAGTTTTGTTGGACATTCCCATCAATGCCTTCCCGTTTTATGGAAAGTAAATTTTTGAAATTTCCCTTTTGGGAACATAGTCTCTCTCCAGACATTCACATTAATGTCTTAATAATAAGAGTATAACTGTTATTGAATAACGGTCATTATGCTAACGAGAATTGACTGACGGACCAACCTAAAGGACAACGTATTTATAAAAAGGTCTAGACCCTAATTGCAATGCCCCCAAAAGGACAAAGTGTAAAAAAGTCTAAATGCTAAGCATCCAGTTTACATGAAAAATGGGGCCTGGTCATAGCCGCAACATGACAGTCCGTCGATTAAACCATTACAGTGGTCAGACTGGAGAGCGCGCACCCAATAGATAACGCTGCACGCGTGCACGGAAACGGATGCGGAAATTGCATTTCCGACAGAGCGCGTCGTTGTCCGAGTTAGCGGTGTGTCTCGCATTCCTAAGACGTTGTGACATGGTCGAGAAACATTGACATCACCGAGTCTGATGTTGGTCTTCTGATTGTGCATAATTTCGGGATGAAATAGGCGTGAATAAGTGCAGTTATTTAAATTCTTCAATTATTGTCTTTTTCAGCCGGCACGAAATGCATTCATAAGCAGGTGTACAATCCAACCGCTCGCACGCAGTTCGTATATAAATTGCTAGTTCCTATGGTCCGGTTGATGACGTGCATATGTGCTTTACAGGCTTCTAGTTTAACTTTATATATTAGGTCTATGTAGTTGACCGTTGCCGTACCTCGGCGAAGTTCCAAATCGCCGCTAGTAGTCGAATTCGTAGCTGTTATAAAGTTGCAGACTATCGGCGAAGTTGTGATTACCGACATTGTTTGTCAAACTAATATACTACAGCTGCAAAGAGCTACCAGTCATTTTAACAAGTACATTCTGAAAAATACGACAATTGGCACACGTGTATTTTATGATGTGTAGCTTCATATAAAGAAGGTAAAAGGTATCTGGCCGTCATTTTAATTTTCAAAATGGCCGCCATAAAAATATGTTTTCCATCATAGTTCAATTAATGTTCATAAGATAATCGACATTGTGTTGTCCAACCCAACATTATTGGAAATCCGTACATATCAAAATATTTGTCTGCTGATACAACGGCTAATAGTTGTGTACGTTTTGATAAAGGTATGAACTTTGGCATGACATGGATCCCTGTTGTACGTCATAGCTGAACCAAAGCTAGGATCGATCGAAGCTGCCGGTCACATATATATACAACCGATAGATGTACTCACAGTTAATTATTTCGAGTGCACTTCTACTTCGTTGAGTAATTATGCAGATGGCCTTTCATAGGATACTTACGCGACGGGTTAATCGCGTTTCAGTGTTAACACATCATGTGATTAGCTTCGAATCAAATCTACAACGATATTGATTTTGTAGTTGCAGAATGTTCGCCTCTACTTTTTTCAGTTCCAGTACGTCAGAATCTTCAGTAGCGAGGCTGATGGTATATTCCAGAGTGTTCTTCTCTGTAGTTCGTCAGTCCACAGCACATTTGTTCCATTTCCTTGCGTGAGATCTATTAACTTTCCCGGGAATGCACCTAAGGTAGAAAAGACCAACGCCAACTGTTTTCACTTGTTTGACGATGTAATTTCCTATGTTATTTGACCACGTAATGTGACTGGAATACGAAGAAACCAACTACAGCTTTGTGGATGCCTGTTTAATGAGTTATCGAGTGCAATATCACTGCAGACGTAGTCAAACCACGTGCATATACTACATTAATGACGAGAGAATGGTGCAACAAAGTTAATGGAATGTATCACTGACGCTATATAGCCAACAACTGGGAAAATCTATTATTTTGAAATGTACATAGGTTATTGCTACCCTATAGAAATATATAGTTTGCAAGAGACTATACATTATAACCTCAAATATTAATTGCTGCAATTCACTATCGTCCATGCCTGGCATACATTAAATATTAATATTATGTTTATATTTCATTTATGTTATGAGAGTGAAAACTAGAGACATATGTATATTGGAACATGCATACATTCATGCGTGCATACGTACATACATACATAAATACGTAAATACATACATACATGCTTACATAATAGACAGATAGACAGACAGACAGACAGACAGACAGACAGACAGACAGACATACATACAGACAGACAGACAGACAGACAGACAGACAGACATACATACATACATACATACATTCATACATACATACATACATACAAACATACATACATACATACATACATACATACATACATAGACAGACAGGTGATGGACGGACGGACATGCATACATTCATACATTCATACAGTCATACAGACATACAGACATACAGACATACAGACATACAGGCAAACAGATAGTCAGTCAGTCAGACAGTCAGACAGTCAGACAGAAACCAACAAAGAAAGAGAGAGAGAGAGAGAGAGAGAGAGAGAGAGAGAGAGAGAGAGAGAGAGAGAGAGAGAGAGAGAGAGAGAGAGAGACAGAGACAGAGACAGAGACAGAGACAGAGACAGAGACAGACAGACAGACAGACAGACAGACAGACAGACAGAGACAGAGACAGATACATAGGCAGATACACAGACGGACAAACCGATAAAAAGATATACGATGGATTGAGGATGTGAATAGCGAGGCCACACCATCACCCATGAACCCCACACACCCGTCCTCCGTGTTCCAGGTAGTGCAGCTGCCGCCGGAGCCGAAGGAGTCGACACTAAACGATAACACGCGCTGGCCGAAGGTTGAGACGAGTTACTTCTCGTTCGGTGGTTCCGACTGGAACGTGGCGATCCTGCCCGGCGGGGACAGCCCGGACACGGACGGCCGCTCCCTCGTCTGTCTCGCTCGGCAGACCAGCTTCGACCACCTGTGTCGGGTCCGTTACCGCGTCGTCTTCAGGCGCAGAGACCGCGTCTTCGAGTCGGACACCATTGAACAGGTGAGGGCGGACGTCCAGTCTAAAGGCGAAGTGACACAGTAATGGAGCACCGTTCTCAATCGACAGACCCCGGGTTCGAATCCTGTGCTGCCGTTTGGAACCTTGGGAAAGTTTGTTCACTCTACGTTGTTCCAGTTCATTCGGCTTTATGAATGAACACCTTGTTATAGACAGTGGTGGATATTTGTGTTCAATCGAACACCATCTCAACTTCTATTTTCAGCCACACCGCAATTACTACGCGAAGACTATCCGGACACACATATCAACCACTGTTTATAGCAGGTCATAAAGCTGAGTGAAGTGGAACGACGTAAATTGAACGAAGACGTTTCGAATATGGAATCTCTAGATTGAGAGTCCGATGCTCTAAGTACTTACTATACCACCGAGCTCCACAGCGTACAATGCCCGAGTGTGTCGTACGGTACAGTGTGAGTATGACTTAATCGGACACACATTGTTGGCCACTATTGATTTGTAGATTAATGACTGGTTCTAAATTGTACGACAGTCGCATACGATTTTCGACGCAATGGCGACACAGTTCAATGTTTCCCTTCTGCGTCTAGTGGGAGGTAGAATGAATGTGAAGTTTCCGTTGTCGGACTGACCAAGTGCTAGGCCAACTGACAGGTCTGTGATTGGCCAATCGTTACAAATGCGACATGAATTTACTGAATTATTGTTTTACCGATTGATCAACCTGGTCTCCAAGTTTTAAAGACGTCGCCACATTCTACATGTTCTTTATTCGTTGACCGCGTGACACATATATGCAATTATTTAACATTCACGGCATACACCAGAACAATGCTAAAAACACTAATTCGATAAATCTAAGCGATCAGATAGAGAGTACAATCACATTTTTATTTTCATTTTACCTAGACGAATGCATTGACAATGTTCTTCTTTTCACAGATGTTCGACATTTCCGGTAACGGCGCTCCCTACGACGTCAACTACAACCTCTACGGGGTCTGCTCCAGCAAAGGCAAAGTGCTCATACGTCTCGAACTGCTTTCGGTGGCAACAATCAGTGAAGTGGAACTGTACCCGCTCAACCGTGACCGCAACCGCGCGCACCTTTATGACCGGGAGAACCAGGCCTGGCTACTAGAGACTGACGTCAGCATGGAGAAACTGAAACTGAGGCTCTGTTACACGGACGTGACGAACGTGCCAAGGAAGTTCACTCGCTTCGTCTGCTGGAGGTAGACATGTCGTACTTTACTGCTGCTATCATTGTAGCTTTGCCATTTTAAAGTACATCAAACAAGAGAAAATATAACTGTTTTTTAATGTAAATTTCTTGTTCGGTTATGTGAAACAAAATCTCATATTTTTTGTCAATACCAGTTTTTTTGCACACGGCACACTTTACAGTTATTTATATCTTAATGGTTGCATTTATACGTGATATTAATGTGATCCTGTAAAAATGGCTCTTGCATTGACAATAGCATTTGAATAAATTAAAACATTTGCATTTGTATTAACATGCATCTGTTATATGTCTAGAACAAGACATCAAACTGAATAGTTCGTTGTAATCTTTGTTGTCAGAAACAGGGTTTGTCTGCTTAAATGTCACGTTCAACACACATTTCCTATATATAGAAACATGACATTTAAGTGCGAGACTGTCCGTCTCCGTGTGTCTACAGTGTTGCAGTGGTGCCGCCCAGGAACCACCGACGACCCATCAAGACGGCCGCCTCACCCCTCGCCGAATACTACACCCAGACGGACACGGCCGCAGACTGCTACGAGGTGACGACTGACATCTCCAGTGACAATGTACGTGGACTGGCGCCGTTGTGTGTTGTGTGGTGTGTGGTGTGTGGTGTGTGCTGTGTGATGTGTGCTGTGTGCTGTGTGCTGTGTGCTGTGTGCTGTGTGCTGTGTGATGTGTGCTGTGTGCTGTGTGATGTGTGCTGTGTGCTGTGTGATGTGTGCTGTGTGATGTGTGCTGTGTGCTGTGTGATGTGTGATGTGTGCTGTGTGCTGTGTGCTGTGTGATGTGTGCTGTGTGCTGTGTGCTGTGTGATGTGTGCTGTGTGCTGTGTGATGTGTGCTGTGTGCTGTGTGATGTGTGCTGTGTGCTGTGTGCTGTGTGATGTGTGCTGTGTGCTGTGTGATGTGTGATGTGTGATGTGTGCTGTGTGATGTGTGATGTGTGCTGTGTGATGTGTGCTGTGTGATGTGTGATGTGTGCTGTGTGCTGTGTGATGTGTGCTGTGTGCTGTGTGATGTGTGCTGTGTGATGTGTGCTGTGTGCTGTGTGATGTGTGCTGTGTGATGTGTGCTGTGTGCTGTATGCTGTGTGCTGTATGCTGTGTGATGTGTGCTGTGTGCTGTGTGCTGTGTGATGTGTGCTGTGTGATGTGTGCTGTGTGCTGTGTGCTGTGTTCTGTGTGCTGTATGCTGTATGCTGTGTTTTGTGTGCTGTGTGCTGTGTGTTGTGTTTTCCTGTCCGTTTCCCTTGTGTTTTTATAATGTCAGTCACTGGGATCGAACTCCGCTCGTTCCAAACATTTGTATTAAGAAATATATATTGCTCTTTGTCTGCTGTAATGTTGTGGTTCTAATCCATAATAATAATAATAACAATAACAATACTAATAATATAGTAATAATAAAATAATAAGATTAGGTATTCTCGTGATCGTCAACAGACGGATGTTGTAAGAAGTTAAGCAGTATTAAAAATTATATTGGCAATATTAAAAAGAGAGGTTTTAGATGACGGCAAAATCAAACTATATTTTCGGCTGATTTATTGCTGACATTTCACAGAGTTGGTACGGCAACCGAGAAGGCTCGAAAGACACGGGGAACATGCAACAGATTAGAGTCCATCCATCTTTATACTGCCATAGACACCTTTATGGAGAAGCAACGATAATTGCTGTCCTAAACATTGCCTGCTCGCCTCTCACATGCCCAACCAGGTAGCAGCTCTAGCTGCAGGAGCAAGATCCAGTGGGTTAGAGATAGTGGTCACCACTCTGTGAATCAATAACCGGTATCACATTGTTTTTTATTTTTTTTAGTAAACATCTGACATAAAGGTCCAAGTGCTTCTTTAGAAAGAAGGCAGCGTGGGTGAACAAAATAGTCCAACAGCCAGACAGTCAGTACAGTTGTCTTCTTGGTCGCCAATATATTGGTATAATATATCAACGATATCGCACAATTGTCACATCTCTTTCAACCAAACACTAAAATCATATTCTGATATACATCACATTAACCAACGTGCATGCATTGATCCTCACCTATCCTCTTCGGGCATTGTTTCCCACAAAGCTGTTGTGCAACTTCCTTATTCGTACTGTCTTTTGCCACGCGTTTTGCATCACTACACGTTTTCCATCCCACTTTCCACGTCCCTTTGCGTAATATGATGTTTACGTAATGAAATAATCGAACTCACGTGACGTGTTACCATTACTTCGCGTCGTATTTAAGCCATCAATATATATATATATATATATATATATAATGATATCGATGTCACAGAAAATCATCAGACAATTTCGGTTTTTCGCAATTGATGGCATTGCATTTTGGCAACATTGGATACAAGTTAGTTATATATTATATATATATATATTTCGTATTTAAACCATCAATATCTATATATATATGTATATATATATATATATTGATGGCTTAAATATATATATATATATATATATATATTTAAGTCATCAGTATATATATATATATATATATATTGATGGCTTAAATACGAAATATATATATATATATATATATATAATCTGTAACTAACTTGTATCCAATGTTGCCAAAATGCAATGCCATCAATTGCGAAAAACCGAAATTGTCTGATGATTTTTTGTGACATCGATATCATTATATATATATATATATTCAATTTTAGCAATACTACTGTGGCCTTGACACAAATCTCCCCCGCCATGCTGGCGGTCTCAACAAACCATAAGCTCTTCAATGTGTGCACGTACAAAGCGAAATCAATGCCACCATGTTTCATGTTATAAATTTGTTTCTCATATCGCCAATAAAACGCACTTACCACATGTTGTTGCCATGACAAATAAATCGGTACCAGTTATGTATCGTGTCACCGGAAGCAAGCTATAGAAACTGCGATATCGATCTTGTCGTTCGCGACATTGGATCCCATTTGTGATAATTAGCCGAAAGAGTAAAACGACAACAGTTTTTGTTGGATTTGCCAAGGATTTACCAAGGATTGTGCAATATTTCCACTCAAAGTCGCAAGATTCAGGTGCAAGTGGACGAATAGTTCATTGAATTATTAAGAGGAAATTTTTTTATCTATCATAATTATTCGATATCAAAAATCCGTTTTTACCTTTTCTTAGTCTACCGGTCTCTAATGTTTATAAACATTGTTTGGCAGGAGTCTGTCAAAACTAAGTTTTATCAGTCTTGGAATAAGCTTACTTGCTCTTCGTTGTGTGTGTTCCAGCTTATGTATGTATGCTTATGTATGCATGCAGTATTTCAAATGAGGCATCATTATTACTTTGCACTGGAGTACAATTACCTTTCTCTTTTTATATAATAGTTCTCCTAATTAGCCCTAGAATTGGTTTGATTGCGCTTTAACGCAGTAATTACACCCGGCATAATCGTTATACGGCTTTCTTCGCCTGTTCTCTCTACGCACATAGCTGGGTTCATTCCGTCAAATGGCCTTTGGTCATGTTTATGTACAATACTCGCGAGAGAACTCTAGGCGCATTGCAAAATACCATCGGAAAAACGATTATCTCGTTCGATAAATTGGCTGTTCTGTTCTCACGAGAAAACCAAAGTTGTACGCTACAACTCATTTATGTTATCAGTTTCACTTGCCCGTCTTTTGGTCACCGTCCTGCTTGTAAATATTTGAATAATTACAATAGTTATAAGACACCGTTTGACATTTGTTTAAATTTGCAGTGATGTGAAAGGGTGCAGATAAAATCACCGTTTTGTTGACAATATATCTGACAGTTGGCAGTGAATGTACCAATTTACAGCTACTACGATGTTAATGACTATCAATGACTATGATGATGTCATGACGACAACAACTTGTTAGCGACATAAAGGATACGATGTATTACTACGTGACACTAGCAATGGCTGTCAAATGTTTAATGCCTCTTGCTTTAGTCCATCGCGAATACCGTTCGTCGTTGTTGGTCATATCTGCAGAATGTGTACTGTTAAACCATGCAATAAACCGTTCTCGGTCTGTTACATGATTGAGTGCTTTTTATTGCAATCGTCGAAAGAACGATTATTTGCGAAATTGAGTAGACATGTATTACCTATAATGTCACTACTGCCTCTTTTACAGAATTTAATTAATATAATGGGTGGTGTGTCCGATTTTGTACCATCAAAACTAAATAACACACTTGCGTGAACGATCTAGCATGTCGTACGTAGTTGATATTAATAAAGTTCGAGTTTTGTTGCGCAGTAAGTCTGGCACAAGACGTACGAACGAACGATCGAGCTGCGGAGGTGGCGTTGACCTCTGGGTTACACCCGATGATATGTTTCCGTTATGAAGAAACATGACGCTTCCACATAAAATCCTCAATAACACGGCAATGTGTCATCCACGTACATCGTGTTGTTGTTGCCAGTTGAAGAGGTCTACTTTTACCCGCCTTGGCGCCAAAACGGCGTTTCCTTACGCAGGGGAGCTCTTCAAATGGTCTAGGCATCTCGCAATAATCATGTTTGCGGTAT
Organism: Paraescarpia echinospica; assembly: GCA_020002185.1. Lineage (NCBI taxonomy): Eukaryota > Metazoa > Annelida > Polychaeta > Sabellida > Siboglinidae > Paraescarpia > Paraescarpia echinospica. The sequence goes on from CM034537.1 coordinate 14,717,833, forward strand.
TTTCGCGACACCAGGATGTATTTTCATGTGGCGCTGGGAACGTTCTGGCCATTTGTTAACTGCGGTGCTGAGCAGTTAGCGTGTGAAGCTGAAGTGGTCTGGTAATTGTGTTTGTGACATCGGCGCTATTACGGATGGGGAATTTGACGAATGCTCAGGTTAATCAAATCGTACTGATGTTCGTGAAATCCCAAGAAGTACATCACGTGACAATTGATCTGCCATATTCCAAATAGAAATTGTTATACAAAGAGCGTAAATCATGAACAATATCCAAGACACCGGAATGATCGGTTATTTAAGACAACATTAAATTTGTTCAACCCAAATCTAAAGTGTGGACATCTTCAGTGTTACTCACATCTCAAATTACAATTGCCTAGTCTTTATTGCTTGTGTCATATCTACCACCGGGTCGTGTTACATGCACGCCAAACGCCCGCCACCTTTATGCAATGATACCTCCTACTCGGCGAAAGAATCGCGATGACATGCAGCCGTTAAGGTAGCTATACTCTTACTGGGTATAATCGCATAAGAGAAAACGAATTGACACATTACTAAGTTCTTTGCACTGCTGATGCAGACCAAAGACACCGCTATATCCGCTGTCCGACTGATGCGCTTGTTGTCATCCGACCGCACGATACGTCTTCGTCAACTGTCGTCTCCATCCGGAATATTGGCGGGCCTGGATCTCATGCAGGCGACCTGTCTTCCATTCCATGTCACTGTCTCGTGTTACCCGTCCATTCACCAATGCAGTGTCCATCACCTTTGCCCTTCCTTTCAACCACACCGCCTTCCGGGAGGTTCCTTTGATGTTTCGGCCACGGAGGATATGTTCTTCTTGTCTATCGCACGATGTGTTGCCATGTTCTGCCTTTGCGCGGACTGTGGCGTTGACTTCATCTTGAATAGTACACGGATCGTCCAGTAGTCGGCAGCAGAAGAAATAGGATGTTGTATGTTCATATCCGCAGTCACATTTTGTTGAGTATTTTTTCGTTGACATCATTTTCTCGTTGCCGTCTTTCCGCAGTCAAACCATTTGCGCAGACATAATAATGAAGCCAGCAGAGCCAGTCCCTGTTGGTAGTGATATAGCTGGTCATAATCCCACTTTGACGGCTGTTGATGATCTTGCATTTGCAGCATAAACGTTCCGCCTGCATTAGAGCTATTACTAGTCAAAGTCGCAGTGTTTTTGCTTATTTCCTTTATATACAACGTTATGAGCAGTGGTGCTTCTTGTTGCTATTGAAACAGAGTACATATTTGAAACAAATAACTGGTTTGCAAGTTTGTAAACCAATAACAAATACAAATTTCGAAACAAAATAGTAAAGCGTTACTTTTCTTCCGAGCGGACGTTGATTAATCCCTGAAAGTTTGGAGTGCGAACCGTGCAGGAGGAAATCGTTAGCACACGCTCATATGCTAACTCGATTATAGTTAGATGTAGCAAGTGACTCGATGTTGCACTATCAATGTTTTGCATTTAAGTCCCAGTGCATAATCTCGCACATATACACTGTAAGTTCTTATTTGGGGTAGTTTGTAAGGATTTTCGCTCCACAATTGTTAGTGCAGTCCCCACATTTCGCATCATGAACACAGCAATAATGTTGGCTGCAGCTATTATTGAATTTACACAAACGTTCCATTTCATATCCCCAGATAGATGAAGTCCATAAAATAGTTGATGATTTTTGTAATGTTTGTTTTGTTAGTGAAGCGACTACGTTTACATGTTTCTGCCTTGAATTGCATCTGTCGCATATTCCAATTTATTAAGCAGATTAAAGTCTCTATGGATTGCCTCATAGCCTTTGGGTGGCTGAATATAGCGGCTGATTAGGCGATTGTCCTTAAAAAGACAAACGTTGGAAAGGATTCCCTGCGGCAGCGAGTTGATAAAAAGAAGAGAGATACGATCCTTATACTTTCCCACGGGTAATGAATACTTGATGTGAAATGGACAGGGTTTAATATAAATCCTTTTATAAATCTTTGTTTGACTCCTATTTTTCACGATAAGACAAAAAGCTAGATACGCATTTATTGAGAACCCGGTGGATTTCAATGTGGTGTGGTTACTGATGGAGCACGGCATCGATAGCATTAACGAAGTCGAACAAGGCACCGACTGAACATACATACGCACATACGTACGCATGCACGCATGCACGCATGCACGCACGCACGCACACACGCACACACGCACGCACACACGCACGCACGCACACACACACACACACGCACGTACACACACACACAAACAAACAGACAGGCGCGCGCGGGCGCGCACACACACACACACACACGCACGCACACACATAACGACATATTTGTACTCAGGCATACTTATGTGTACATATATGTACATACATATGTGTACGCAAATACACGTACACACGCACACACACACACAACAACGTACACATGCACACACATACCCACACACACGCACGCGCATGCGCACTCGCACACTTCCGCTTTTTGCCTTGTTTTGTGAGACTTTATCCGACTGCTTCATTTATAGTACGGTTTCTTCTGCGACCAAAAATACTGTTCAATATGTCAGTCGACTTTTTGATGCATATTCTGGTGTCAGTTGGCGGATTAGTTAATGAATGCATCATCTAACTTATTTTGGTCAAACTAAACAGGTCACACTGACGCAAAATGATACGGACATGAACATAAGTATCGCAGATGGTGTTACATTGGAGCTCAATAATGATGAATACATAATATACTTTTTAAAGTACATTTCATTTGACCGGGGTCAGTGCTTCTCTACTCGGCTTAAACAATGTGTTACACCTACCAAAACGGAACATAAAACAAACAAAACACAAACAGCTGAGGTGGTATTTTTATTTGTATCGGAAATAAATCACGAAAACATTTATAAATATTTATGAAGATATATTTCAGTTGACGCACGTAGATATAAAATATACTTCGATTGACACATTTCTGTTGACATAAAATGGGTAGTTTTTGGAATTCGCTTGTCTCTTCAAACAAACAAAACGCAAATATGGTAGGTGGGTTTTTAAATGGAAACACATGCTGGCGAAACTGTCATTATATATTTATGAAATGCAATGGCTGTCAATTGACCTTTGTTCTCGCATTCATTGAATTTCTTCACAAGAATAACAGTAGATGACGACACGATAATCCTTCTGCGCAATGCTCTTGCTGGTGTCCCTGCGGGCGCTGCCTGGGTGACTGGGAGATGGCCGTAGACAATTGAGAATCGGTACCGGCCCCCAACTCGACTAATGTTGTCTTTGTTTGCCTATCTGAATCACTTCTCGTTCTCCAGTCCGACTCCATGTCTACTATGTGATTCTTTTGATATGTTATGAAACCAAATTGTGTAATACTTCAAAATAATAATGACAGCGTTCATGTGTGATGCATATTTCTTGGGGGCTTAGTCTCTCAGATAAGGATCGACATTTTATTAACTTACATATCGGTAGAATGTGCATGCATGGCGTCATTATCGGACGTTCCCTACGGTTAACAACGCCGCTAAGGTCAGCGTGACAGCTCGTTCCCATGCATCTCTCGTGACAGCTGGCGCACGGAACACGACGGATAGGTCAGAAGACGGCATCTTGCTGGCTTCCTCGTTTATCGTGCTTCATGACATTTGAATTGTCTCTAAGTCCTTGGGCCGTCTCTTTTTAGGCCAACCTTTTAGGGTGTTCTGTCAATCTCGGCCAACACGACATTCATCAAACTTTAGTTGTCGCTCGTCAATTAATTACTGAATAATTATGTATTAGTTATCAATAGTATCGCTCGGTGTTGAACGGACTGTAGAACTATAGGTCGAATGGTGAAACGAAACGTGACGCAGTCCAGTGACGTGACGCAGTCCAGTGCCGTATTGCAAGCTGGAAAGATCCATTTTGTCCACCATCCACTTAGTTTCTGTCACATTGTGGGTTACTTACATCCAATTACCTTCATGAGCTGTAGACCCGACGGTTACGTGCCGATGCTCCAATACAATTTGGACTGTCATTTATACTAGGACTTTAGCTATTTCGTACAGTTGTACCTGACGTTCAATGAGTTTAAGTCACAACTTTTAAACACTTACATGCTACATTCACATGGTATAAACTATATCGTGGATTGAAAGTAGAGTTGGCCTACTAAATCGAACGTGCTTTGGCATTCAACGCTACTGCCGTGCATAACTCGGTCAGTTCTGACCCTTCGACGAATCGTCTCAATTTGTTACGGTCTTCTGTTGCTCTCTCCTGTAGCCGACTGCTCAGAACTTGATACTTTCAATATATCTCTTGATACGTGCTCTCCAACTTACTTTTCGTCATCCTCTTCTCCTTTTACCGTACTCTTTGATTTTCCATCTCTCGTTGTCAGTTCTTCATGATCCATTCCCTGTCGATCTCAATCTTTCCCTAACGACTTTAATTTTCAGGTGTTATTTTCATTTGGAGCTGTTCATTTATTTCCTCCATTATATTATATACAAAATGTAAGGATTTCTTCTTGCTAGAAAAAGTACAGACTACGCAAACTTTCCAAGTAGTGTTTCGTGTGATATTAAAGCCAAAGCTTCAATGTTTATGCAACAATGCTAATTTATAATTTAATTATTTACGTTGTGGTAAATTAACCTTTTATATTCTACACGACATGTTCAATGTAAACCACTTGTCCGCCGATCACTGCTTGTATCCTGACAGCCACATTGTTCACACCTCAGCTGAGCGAACTGTTCTCTTTCTACCACTATGCTCTTTGTTAACATTACATACAGTTCCGTAATTTTATAGAAAAGGTAGCAACGGTCGTATGGATAGTCCTCCCATTTGGAATTTGAACAGTATTGAAATGTCTACAACAATTGCACTGAACCTGCACAACATATATATATAACACATGTATAACATTGTAGAACACAGTTATTCATATGTTTGCAGGTTATCTAACTATCACAATCCACAATTTCGGTGATTAAAACGTCCGCAATCGTTTAGTAAACCGACTGCGCACATAAATGAAACAATTCATAAACAACACATTACAACAGCGAATCGTCTTCGCGATTTGCTAAAACAGTTGACGCCGTAGTTCTAGTTAATGGAAAAAGTCTCACCTGAAAATGGATGTTTTATTAAAAGTCGCGCGATGTCGATTACGTGGGCTGATCAATATAGGCAAGACTTGGTCTTCGCCTACTTTGTATGCGCAAATGGTGTTTAAGACATGCATGCCAGGAAACTTAATATATAACACGCGATCGCAACCACAAAAGCTTTCCGTCTACGATGCATGGCAAAAGCCGGTTCAGCAGGAGATTCTGGGAAATTAAAATAATAATGGATACTAACGGCTGGTCCAACGAGACTTAAATTCGCAAGAACACCTTATTACAACGAGACGACACCACCCACGGGGTTCTTGTCGTCATGGCAACAGGGATGTCGTAAGAAGTTCATGTCTGACTGTTCGTTTATCTGTTTAAATATAGAAGGAGGTGGGCAATACCTTAGGCACCTTGGACACATGATGGTAGCTATTGATAGCCGGTGCGACGATGGTCAAGCGACAAGACGTCTCAGACTTCGGAGTCTGTTATTCCTGTTGAAAGATTTGCTGTCCCTGGGGGTAGAAGGGAGATGTTGCCTTTGTTATTGAAACTAGTTGTCTCTCCTTCATTGTAATTATTGCCACAGGGAATTCACCCCAGAGGCGGGAAGCGGTGGGTAAAATAATCGTTTATGGTCGGTTGTAATCGATGGTTAATTGCGTAGCAATTGTATAGTGGGACGCTGATGTCCTGATGGCTCTTCTCGCGACTGGTGAAGGAGGTAACTTGCTGTTGAATAAGGTTGGTGCATATCCATGGGTGGAATAAGGTGAGTGCACCAACTTGTCTTCTTTTTCTTTGGTTGCATGAATGGCAGTCCTTCTCAGAGAACCCTCTGGCATTGTCCTACCTGATTTTAATTGCTCTAATCTGGATAGCTTTATGTCTGTCTGCGATGTCCCAAAGGCCGCCATCCAAACCGATGATATAACGTTTTATTTATAATATCTCCGTGGGTAGTTATAATGAATTTTTATAATAAGGGACATCCGCCAAACACAACTCTGAAACCAGTTTCTGGCCTACACTGCGTTAAGAACATCGGATACAAGGAACGTTTGACGAATTTCCAACGTGTTCCTTGTAGCGATTACTCTCTGTACACTGTCGCATGTAAGTGCCATGCTCGGTTAGCGTTTAACAAGTCCGCAGATTACCCGGAAGATGGCCGTGGAATAATCTGTCCCGCGTTCGCGACGTCACCACTCTCGTGTTAATTACGGTAAACACGATCAGGCTGAAGATTAAAGCCGGTGTACGGTCTCTCCGGGACGCGATTATCGACAGCTGTCAGCCTGTAACGATGAAACCCTTCCAGGAACGCCATGTCTAACGAGACACGAATACTTCTCGAAATATATCAGATGACGTCGGCCGATGTATTCAATAGCGGTCTGGTGTCGTTTAAATTGTTTTTCTCCAATTGTCACATTTATTTAAAAGTGCACAAAAATCTTTTATTGACGTTTCGCCTCGTCAATATGTCCGCTCTGTGTTTAGCTTCAGAGAAATTTGTAATTACAAAGCCTGTGCACAATTGTAGAATAGCTGTTTAGTGGACATTGTAACCACGCTTCACCTCATATGAGCGTGGTTCACGCGACTTTTTGTGGCAGATTAAACATCAGCAAAATGACCTCTATATCAAATGACGTATCACATTAAATCCAATCCTGACACCGCTCAAGTTATAATCGGTGATGTCCCCCTGAATTCGGAAGTCGTTTGCACATCCAACGCCTATTCCTTTTTCATCTCCACGTAGAGACAGTACCGGAGAGTGAGAGGTTCACACATACCTCTCGGGAGTAGAACGGTTAGAACGGAACACAATTCAACCTTAACGAAACATCCCGGTCATGTTTAACAGCGGCGAGCAAAGTGAAAGTACCCTGTTATGGCAAATAAACATGATACTAGCCTACAGATACGGACATATGACATAGATATTACGTGATTGGTTCATAATAGCGAGTCACGTGCAATGCCATGGGAACAGATCGCTGCTTCACTTCCGCGTTCAAGAAACGCTAATAAAATACCAGTGTTTTGACAGGCTGCAACTTCGAGGATTTGTTCGCTTCCTAGAAATAATGACGAAGAGGGAAAGAGGCGCCATTGCAGACTATACGACACTTCTGTTGCACAAGGCTGAAATATCTAGCTGCTAGTAGTTTACAGCACATGCTCTTGTCAATGATGGAAGGATTCCATGTGGGCGAAGTAATAATCCATCTTGTTTGGGCTACAAATGAAGGGGAACATCTTTCATGATGATTTTCTAAAACAATCACGTGATATGAATTTATGAATACGAAAAGAAACGCATGACGGCAAGACGACAAATTACTGCACATTAAAAATACGGATCGTAACTTTGCGCGCAACGTATTATTTATTACCTGACTGACATTTAACATTGATGTAAACGGGAGAAAACAATACTGATATATCGTCCCCTGTTGACATTGAATCACTCCGGTTAAACGAAACGAGGCCCACTTGTTAGGGACCGGATGACATCAAAGATGATGGCAATTTTCGGAAAGATTTAGAACATGCATTTGAATATATAGACGATGCCAGATATGAAACGACATCGGATCACAGGACAGATAGTTGTAATAGAAACAGATCATAAATCCCAGACGTTCAGCGGTAAACACAGCCAGACTGACAGTGGGCACAGACTACTTACTGTCGTGGTCGCCGATACATGACAGCAGAGCGTGCTTTAAGTACATACGATCTTCTGATCCGTTCGTAATATAAGTTTAACTTACAACGGCTGTTGTGGGAATTGTTAGCTGATGTAGATCTAATTCAGCGGGTCAACGACTGTTTATGCTTTCATGGTATGCGGTTAAGACGGTCAGACAAAGTTGATGTTCTTTTTCTGGTTATATAGTATTATGGGAAAATGCTAATATAATTGTGTTGACCCGCAGCGTTCTGCTAGACTGAATAAAACCCAGACAGTTGATGCTAAAGATATAAAGTATCATCATTAACAATGTTTATCTTCATGCATACTAAGCAGGGTATCGCCCCGACACATTCAATTAAAACAAATAACGGCCAAACCATTTTGTGAAGTTTTATTCACGACGAAAAGATGTTAGAATGTGATTAATAGCTTATATTACATAATCTTATTTTGCATTGAAAGCGATCATACTTTGTGAGTGCGGATAATTACATTTATACAGCGGAATAAACCCAAACCCCTTCCAAGCGGCAAAATGGTAGGACATAGTAAGTATAATGTTAAAACATGAGGATATGCTATAACTATTGTGCATACATATAATAATATTTAATATTTATACAGCACAATATCCATAATATGCTCAAAGCGCTGTACAATAAAATTCAATCAGTATACTAATAAAATAAGATTCAATGTATACTAATAAAAATTGCAAAAAAGAAACTTCAGATAAAATGTAGAACAAAGTTAGTTATATTAAAACTATAAATAAATAAAATTAGATAAATTATAAATTATACCTATTATTAATCTATTTCAAATCAGATCAAATCAAATCAATTTATTTTGCAACAACAACAACATAACCGTATACATACACAAAACAACCATTTACAAAAATAATATTATGAAAATAGTATGAAAATGGTATGGGGATGCGATGGAGAAAGAAACGAATTATTGTAGGAAATTACTGTTAGAAAACAATGATAAGAAATTTGTGCGGATCCAAACATAGATATAAAAAGTAAACAAATATGTAATTGCACTCCGCACATCGGGGATATAGGCAATGTACGTGGCTAAGGTAGTTGTCTAGATATTCATTGGATAAAAACAATTTGACTTTTTGTCTGGATTTGACGTTTTGTATCTTATATTCAAGATTATTCCGTAGTTTTATAAAATGATGTTTAGGTAATTTATAAAAAAAAATGTGTGCTGGGCTTCTTTGTATAGAAGAGGTTACATTGTCTAGTAATTCTGGTGTTAGTTGCTAGATTCTTTTTTGGTATATAACGTTTGAAGGATTTAGGCAGTGTACTATGGTGATAGTCATATATAAATAGTGAGACATGCAATCAGTGATTTTAAGGATATTTTCAGATTTAAAAATAGGATCGGTGTGACTTCTATATCGTTTTTTTATTATTCGCATAGCGCGTTTTTGTAAAATTTATATCTTTCTTATAATATTTCCATTGCCCCATGCTTGTACACCGTAAGTTAAGCGACTTTGAATTAATGTATAATAGAGAGTTTTTAAAGCATTGTGGGACAAAAAATGTTCCATTCTATTAATTGCAAAAATTGCTCTAGATATATATTTTAGAACTGATTATGTTGATATGTTTTTTCCATGTTAAATGTTTATCAATAAGTATTCCTAAGAACTTCACCGATTCTTCTTTGTTATCCTTTCCGACATGATTAATAATTTCACTGTTTATTTTAATACAGTTATTTACCTGGTATTTGCTATTCGGAAGACTAAATATGCAAAAGTTTGTCTTTTTTTTTATTTAATGACAATTTATTGGGACAAAGCCAATCGTACAAATGTATTAATTCTGGGTTTATGCTGTCAATTAAAGTATCAATATGAGGACCTGATTGATATACAGTTGTGTCATCTGCAAAATATAATAAATTCAGTGACGTACAGTGAGCTGTATCATTGATATAAATTAAAAATAAGATTGGTCCAAGTATGGATCCTTGGGGCACTCCACTTAGTATGTTTTTTTGAGATGATTGACATTTGTTCAGTGTATTGTTTTCGATTTGATAAATACCTTGCAAACCATTTATTGCTTATTCCCCTAATTCCATAAAAGTTTAACTTGTACAGTAAAATATCATCGTTTATTGTATCGAATGCCTTTGAAAGGTCCAGAAACACAGCCAATATAGGGTATTTTGTTATTTTATCGTTTGCATCTGCAGTATCCTTGAGCAGATGCAGTATTGGTTGAATAGTAGAATGTTTTGCACGAAACCCATATTGGTGTTTATACAAAATGTTATATTTTCTAAGAACATTATTAAAGGAAATAAAAACAAGGCATTGGCTAAAATCCGTTTTCCATGTGTACAGAAAGTTTAATATTACATATAACATTCGAGAACATTTAAAAAATACAGAAAAATACATTTGTAGCATAAATTCGATTTTAAACCCGTCTGTGTAGCGATTCCCGCGGAAAATAAAAATTTAATGAGCTAGGCGATCACGTGGTATCTTAACGTCACACATGACTCACACTCGCAGTAGGCCGACCCTTTCTATGCATTCAGAGCATGTTTACATGGATAATGTTGGGGTCGAAACGAGCGTCAGAATGAGTTGTTATGCAATAATCCGATGTAATACAAACACTAGTCATCATAGAGGAACAAGCAGTTATCTTACGGTTCCACATGAATTCAATTTTATTCAAAACAATGAATGCGAATGAGCCTACAAGTCGACTAGGTTTCGCCGAGCTTGGCCCTGGGCTCGTTTTCAGGATAATTATATCGAATGCAACCAACGGGAGATAATGTACACCAATATACATACATAGCAAACATATATCGTATCCAGCTACAGAAAGTAACGTGTAAAATCTCATAATATCACTAGAATATCGATGTATGAAGGAGGAGTCGTACAATTTATCATAACAATTGAAATCAGTCAGCAAATTTCTGCCGGCCTTGATAGCTCAGTTGGTAAATGCGTTGGTTCCTTGGCATCTGTTTTACAACCGGGCGACGCCGGTTCAATCCTGGCAGCATGCAAACTATTGATTTTCTTTACACTTTTTTGTTTATGTTTTCACGAAGTAATATAAACCAAATCATTTAGTATACTATGATGCACTGTTTATAAATATTTTTTTATATTTTTGTAGTAATTATTTATTCGCCACAAAAATGAAAATATGGTCATTATATACAACGATGTTTCTAAATTGTATTTATCCAGACAGATCATAATCTGTTTTCACATATATAATTACAATATATTACTGTACAATATATTTACAATTAATAAATTAGATATCCATTACATTATATTTGTTTGGATAAATAAAATTTAGAAACATCGTTATAAAATGACCATATTTTCATTTTTGTGGCGAATAAATAATTACTACAAAATAAAAATTATTTACAAACAGTGCATCATAGTATACTAAATGATTTGGTTTATATTACTTCGTGAAAACATAAACAAAAAAGTGTAAAGAAAATCAATATTTTGCATGTTGTCAGGATTGAACCGGCGTCGCCCGATTGTAAAACAAATGACAAGCAACCAACGCGCCTACTCACCGAGCTAGCGAGACCAGCGGAAACCCTCTAAACTGATTTAAGTTGTTATGATAAATTGTACAACTCCTTCATGTATCGATATTCTAGTGATATTATGAGATTATACACGTTACTTTATGTAGCTGGATACAATATATGTTTGCCATGTATGTTTATTGGTGTAGATTATGGTGGTTGGTTGCATTCGATATAATTATTCTGAAAACGAGCCCAAGCTCGGCGAAACCTAGTCGACTTGTAGGCCCATTCGCATACATTGTTTTGAATAAAATTCGATTCATGTGGAACCGTAAGATAACTGCTTGTTCCTCTATGATGACTAGTGTTTGTATTACGTCGGAAAATTGCACAATAACTCATTCTGACGCTCGTTTCGACCCAAAAGCTATACTTGTAAACATGGTCTTAATGCATGGAAAGGGTCGGCCTGATGCGAGTTTGAGTCATAAGTGACGTCACATCTCGGCATCCCGAAAAGCGCGCCAAAAATATGCATATTCGAAAATGTCCGGATGCACAGCATAAAATGTGGAATTTCTAATTCATTGAATTGTTTTGATTTTGTTTGCTTGGTGGACGTGGAAATAGATAGCAGGATGTAATATAACATAAATTCAAGCAATAGATGTTTTTATTCCCTTTAATCTATTGCTTACAATTTTTTTTTCTCAAATATTTTTGAAATCGCAGGTAGAGTACTTATAGGTCTATAATTGTTGAACAGTTTATTGTTACCTGATTTGAAGACGGGAATGACGTTTGCAGTTTTTAAGTTTTCAGGAACAATTCCCGTGACAAAGGATTGGTTTAGTATAGTTTAGCTCAAGCGGAGTGGCTACTTCATGTATGGTCGCGTGCAGTAGTTTAGTGGATAGACCGTCGAAAGCTTCAGTGCATTTAGTTTTAAGTTTTCGCACAAATATTTATATTTCTGTTGTCTGCGTTGGTTGCATGAAACAATTTACGGGATAGTTTCCTCTTAGGTGTGTTTCAAATTGCTTAACAGGAAGAGCTATTGAGTTGCTTATCGATTTACCTATTCCAAATTATTAAATTATTCTGTAATTTGTTTTATAGAGTTGTATTCTCATGTCCGTTTATAATGAAGGTGTCAGGTAGTTTGGGGAATTCTTTTTGTTTATGTATAGCTTGTCGTAATACAGCCCATGTTTCTTTGATATTGTGCTTACGTTCTTCTAGCATTCTTTGTATAATAAGCACATTTTGCTGCTCGTTCAATCTTATTAAAATTATTTTATTACAATATTCTCTATATTTATTTATGATTTCTGGATTAGGTCTATTTAATTTCTTTCGAAGTAACTTTGCTTTATTTAGAGATGAAGTCAATATGCCTGAAGTAATCCATGGTTCTCGTTTAATGTATTTTTTAACTTTCACAGATTTAATCGGACAAGATATTTCGAAAAGTGATTTGTATATTATCATAAAATTATCATAAGCTTCATTCGCATCGGCAGTGGATAATACAGTTGAGTAATCAGCCATATCTAATAGATTTCTAAATGATGCAATGTTTTGGGGGTCAACTGTCGTACCTGCTTACATACTGATTTGTGTTGACGAGGTGTACCATAAATTATATATATACATATATGCATACCTATACATACATACCCACTCACATATCGTAGCTTAGTAGGCATGTGTGTCCATCATTGGTTTCCAGCTCTCGATACGCTATATTAAACAACAGTCAGAATTAGGGATCATCTCAAAACATCGATGTCCTATATCAGACGAAATTACTTTCGTTTGGGGAGGGGTGGTCTGACTTCGATACTTTACACTTCGGACCGATACTGTTAGTATATGTGTATACCCATATAAATGTTTACACACTTTTGGACAGAGGGAGGGGATGGGGGCTACTTCAAACGAAAGTAATTTAATCTAATATCGGACATCGACGTTCTGAGATGATCCCTTATATCATTCTTTTGCGATGTAACAAACGACAATCCAACCTTTTCAGAACATCACGTCAAGTAGACCTTCGGCGCCGAAAGGGGCTCACATTTATAGGCCTATGTTATTCATGCGGACGTTGTGTATCACAGTGAAAACGTGTTAAATGTTACCAAAACGTGTTTCCCGAGGATAAAATTATGTGTGAGGCAGTGGGGTGGACAAGGTGACTAATGAAAGCGCAACTCGCACCTAATGTTACCACCACGTAATAAATCAAGTTAATACGATTGTAAAATTGGTTTCGGCCACGCGTACTAATTTCAATCCCTGTCTCACCCAAAGATACCGATAGCGCATATAATTCCCTTCCGTAAATAACCGGTTGTTGGTTCAGGTTAATTTGAAAACGTTCAAACCAACGAGAACACCCGAGGTGAATGTTAGTGTTAAATCGTGAATATTCATCGCGATATAACAAACATTTTGGGATGTGAAAAAAATAGATTGCTATGCTTGATAGGCTGAAACACGATTGTATTATAAAAACTTTTATGATAATAAATTTTGAATTTGTGCAGTGTGCCAGTGTTACTAAAGTAAGTTGACAACACTCCGGGACCTAGCAGTGTTTTTGCGGGTAAATGTCTAGAACCTACTAGCCAATTACTTACCCACTACCCTGCTGACTAATGCACCGTGTTCGACAGATCACCATCGGGGACGGCGCGTTGCTGGAGGGTGATGGGCGTCTGGTCGTGCACCTGGAGTGGATCAACTCTCACCTCCTCTACAACGAGAAGTACAACCGACTTGACGAGGTCGCCTGTCGACAGAAGCACCAGATGATGTACGTAAGAACACACATAATCCGACATTACGTCTCGGGGTATCATTTTGTTTTTAGTTATTGGTACAATTGTTTGTGTGTGTATTTTTATTGTATTTTATGACTTATTATAATAGTCTTTCTTTTATTTAGTAAATTTTACATTTTATTGGTTAAAGCGAATCGGCCTATCTTTGTCATTTTTGTCAGTATAAACACTACATCAAAAACACCGGGTTCTACACAGTATTGTGAATAAGGCTTCCTCTGATTTTTATGAATTTAATATAAATGTCTGCCCTACACTAAACTGATATCAACATGGTGTCTTTCTCATTGTAGGCGCGAGATCATGGCACTGCAGGCCGAGAACTATGCGCTAGAAAAGCAGCTCCACAGCTACCATTTATCAATGTCGAGAAACAATGGCTCCGCTGTTGCTCGTTACCCGGATGATTACGTGAAGGGGCGATATCGGCCTTGACCCCCGGCACGCGTCACATGATGTCGGAACACTACTGCTGATTGAGCTGAACGAGATTAAACAAGTCACACACTTTTATTTTCTGTGTCGCACATAAACTTTAAGTTTACAATAAACTTACGATTGTAATCGTTGTTGCATGGTGGAATTGTCGAAAACACTTCAGAACACCGTTAAACATACAATGTTACACAACTGCACGCAATCAAGCACAGACGCAAATACACACACACACACACACACACACACACACACACACACACACACACACACACACACACACACACACACACACACACACACACACACACACACACACTCACACACATGCACTTATACACAAACATACACACACACACACACTCACTCACACACACACTCCCACGCACTCATACGTACGCAAGAACGCACACCACCCCAAACAGACACACAGACGCGCGCACACACACACCACCACACACACCTACACACAAACACACACACACACACACACACATACACACTTACACACAAACAAACACACACACACTCACACGCACGCACGCATGCACACACACGCACACGCACGCGCACACGCACACACACGCACGCATAACGCACACATACAAATACTGTGTCAGTAATTGAAACATGAATTAATATGCGTCGACGTGTCTTTCATTCCACATGAAAGAAACGATGCAAAACCAGCACCAATATCCAAACAGAGGCTCTCTTCCGGTCGCGAGCTCCCTCCAAGAGTGAAGATGGAAGGAGCTCGTGACCGAAAACGAGTCGCTGTTTGGAGAGTGGACCAGCACTCGTTGACATCTCGTCGACTTAACTAGTCGGTGAGACGTTGAGGCAGCCAACGTGATAAGCGCCGTGTACGTCTGGCGTCGCGTCGGTCTGACACCACCTGAACCTACTTGCAGTGTGAACGGTAACATTTATGCGTATAGGTTTTGATTTTGACGGAGTGGTTTTGACACGTCAAACGACGCTGACACACCAGATGTGAAAGCGCCTTTACTGATCATCGCGCCTTCCGGCTGGTGAACGGTGTGACTTAATTGCAATAAACATTAGTTTCCACAGGTGATCAAGGTTTAAGATGTCTAGAATCGCGAGAGGACTACATACATTTTAGCAACCGTTTCCCCTTTCTATGTTGTATGCATATTTACCTGAAACGTGCACTGATGCCTTTTAAAGGGAAGCAAAAGGATATGTGTATAAAATAAATAATAAAAACTAACAATTTGCAATTACAATTGTTTACTAGAATAACGTTGTTTAAGAAAAGTGATTTGTATGGACAGCACAATTGTTGTTGAAAGCCTGACGTCACCAATTCCTCCGCCACCTCCACCAGTTCGCCGGTCGCCGAACTTAGAACACTGGTCTAGTTTACTGAACATTCTACGGGATAGTTAATTAATTTCATCCGATCAATTTCTTTCTAACATATCTAGACGTAGTTAGTTACCTTCGTAGAGACTTTTGCCTGCATACCATGCTGGCCTCGTCAGCAGATGTGAAGTCCCGGGCGGATGACGTCATCGAACACAGGCGATAATTCGTAATTGCCCTCGTCTCGATTGGTCGGTGTTTCCGGTTTACGTATCCCGATTTCTACTTTAACGTGTCGTTTCCATCACAGACAGCACAACAGCAGAGAACCACATCATTGACAGGACAATAAAACGACACGTAAATGAAGGAATCTGGATAACCAAAACGGAAACACCGATCAGTCGAGACGAAGGCAATTACAAACTAATGCCTCTATCTGTTACAATGATTGAATGCTTCAAACAGTCACAGTCACTTTCTAGTAGGTGGATTTTAGATGAAGGTCAGTAGAATAAACCTCAACATCCGTTTTCTTATTGCTAAGAATGCATTTATGTAGGTTGCATAACATTCCATGCCTGCGGTAATTCAACCCTAATACACTGCCCCCACCACTAAATATATTGTATTTTCAGTAAACGTCAGTACTGTGAAAATCAATTTATTTGTGCCCAGGGAAATGGAGCATTCTTAAGGAAAATTATCTATATGTAAAAACAAATGAGCGGAACGTAACCTATTTGTGGAGCAAACGGCAGCAAAAACAATTCGGAGGACTGGACGTAGCGGGAGGGATTATGAGCATCACGCAAAACAAATCTGGCCTAAAGCCTTTTTCTAAAGGTCCCATACATTATCATGAGCTTTTCTCATCTGTTTCTGACACACACCCAAAAAACCAGCTCTCAGGAACCATTGCGCAATGTTCTGTGAGCAACGCTAGCAAAATCAAATGTGGTTTTGGGGAGCATTGCGATGATAATCTCCTTGTCGGTGAGATGCAACTGGTAATCCTCGGATTATCGATGCTCGTACCGGAAGATGCCGCATGCTTCAATTTGAACAGAGACAAGAAAACGACCACTACGATTGATAAGTTTGTGGATGACAGATTACAATACAACGCAATATGAACACTATCGCTTTAGAATCCCCAGATCCACAATTATATCAACTTGAACATTGTTAATGGTAACGTAACTGCCCTAACCTTACTTGATCTTTCTGCCGCTTTTGTTACTGTTGATCATAACATTCTAATTAAACGTTTGACAAAGTGGTACGGCATATCTGGCACATCTCTGAGCTGCTTTTCTTCATACCTAACTGATAGATATCAAACGATTAAGATGGGGAACTGCTTTTCGGCTGCACTGCCCACTTTATGTGTTCCATGGGTTCTGTTCTTGGGCTTTTGTTTTTCACTCTTTACACCACGCCACTAAGCTCTGTTATCTCAAGTCATAATTGGGATCATCATCTTTATGCTGACGATACACAGATCTACATTTCTTTGGCTACTCCGGATACAAATCGCTCCCTTAAAGGGAATAAAAACACCTATTGCTTGAATTCATGTTATATTACATCCTGCTATCTATTTCCACGTCCACCAAGCCAACAAAATATAAAAATCAATGAATTAGAAATTCCACATTTTATGCTGTGCATCCGGACATTTTCGAATATGCATATTTTTGGCGCGCTTTTCGGGATGCCGAAATGTGACGTCACTTATGACTCAAACTCGCATCAGGCCGTCCCTTTGCATGCATTCAGAGCATGTTTACAAGTATAGCTTTTGGGTCGAAACGAATGAGTTATTGTGCAATATTCCGACGTAATACAAACACTAGTCATCATAGAGGAACAAGCAGTTATGTTAGGTTCCACATGAATCGAATTTTATTCAAAACAACGAATGCGAATGGGCCTACAAGTCGACTAGGTTTCGCCGAGGTTGGGCTCGTTTTCAGAATAATTATATCGAATGCAACCAACGGGAGATAATCTACACCAATAAACATACATAGCAAACATATATTGTATCCAGCTACAGAAAGTAACATGTATAATCTCATAATATCACTAGAATATCGATATGAAACAGGAGTAGTACAATTTATCATAACAACTTAAATAAGTAAGCGAGTTTCTGT
This sequence comes from Paraescarpia echinospica, assembly GCA_020002185.1. Lineage (NCBI taxonomy): Eukaryota > Metazoa > Annelida > Polychaeta > Sabellida > Siboglinidae > Paraescarpia > Paraescarpia echinospica. The sequence continues at coordinate 14,736,028 of CM034537.1, forward strand.
TGGTGCCAGTAGCTCAGTTGGTAGACGCGTTGGTTTCTTGCTATTTATTTTGAATTTTTATTTGGAATTGTATAAATCATACATACAAATATAAACAATCCGTAAAACAATTGACAAAATGATATACAATTCCAGGTTGACAGCGGAGCCAATTAAGGCTAAAACCAGTTTGTTTTAATTATTCCAATATAAGATGATAATGATTACGTAAACTAGTAGCCGTCATCCCCAAAATAATTAATATTAGATGATAAGTAGTCTTGCGAAGAAAAAAAACATGTGGTTATGCCAAGCTTCAGCAATGGTATAACACCTAAGTAGAATAACATTATATCAAACACATATGTCAGACGTTTCGGGGTGGAATGAAATTAAACTAGAACACCATACTCCCTTAAAACATTTGCCTTTAATGATAATATAAAACTATTTAAATTGGGTTTATTTTGTTTAACAGTTAGAATTGTATTCCAGATCATCGGACCTTTACATAGCAAACTGTTCGAAGATCTTTGAGTAGAACTAATAATAGGAAGTATATTACAGGTTTGTCTTGTTTTGTAAAAGTGAGTGACATAGGTAAATGTAAAAATATCCGATAATGAATGTAGCAAACTACCGTGGACATAATTATATATGAATTTTCCAACTTCAATTTCATAAAAATCATGCAATTTTATTAGATTTAAACATATAAAGAGGGGATGTGAATGTTCCCAATAGTTTGTTTTAAGAATGGAACGAACTATTTTTTGTTGCATAATGAACACTTTTTTGATATGTGTTTTGTATGTGGATCCCCATGGAATTATTCCGTATGTCAAGTAGGGGTAAACTAAAGTGTAATAAATTGTTTTAAGTGCAGCTACTGGAAGGTAGCGGTTAACTTTGTTAACTATGTATATAGCACTAGTTAGCTTGTTTTTGCATGCATTTATATGTTCATGCCAATCAAGTCTGTCGTCTATATGAAGGGCTAGAAATGTTATACATTTGTTCGCTGAATTATTTTATTAGCTATCGCTAATAATAATTCTTCGTTCTGAGCAGGACGAGATCTAGAAAATAACATGCATGTTGTCTTAGAAATGTTTAAAGATAGTTTATTGGCACGAAACCAGTCAGCTAATATTTCAAGTTCGTTATTCATATCTTTATATATTTCATTAATTTGTTTTCCAGTTTTGTATATAGTAGTGTCATCAGCAAACGATATTGTTTTGCACATATTTACACAGAATGGAAAGTCATTGATATATAATATAAAGAAAAGCGGACCGAGGATAGACCCATGTGGGACACCGTGTGTGACATCCTGCTGAAGTGAGTCACTAGAACTGTACTTAACATACTGTTTCCTGTTTGAAAGGTAACTCTTAAACCATTTGAGTGGAGTACCCCTTATACCGTAATATTCAAGTTTATGTAATAGGATTTGGTGGTTGATAGTATCGAATGCTTTACTTAGATCCAGAAAAACAGCAAGGACCGAGTCCTTTTTTTCTAGTGCATTAATAACGTCACTTGTAAAAACGGTAATAGCATTGGTTGTTGAATGTTTCTCACGAAAACCATATTGGTCATTGTTCAATATATTGTTTTTCTTTGTAAAAACATAAGTTCTTCTATGTACAACTTTTCCCAGTATTTTATAAATTGAAGGTAACAAGGATATTGGTCTATAATTAGAAAAGTCATCAGTAGCTTTAGACTTATAAACAGGTATAATTTTTGCTATCTTTATTTCGTCAGGCACTATTCCCTCTCCTATTGATTTATTTATTAAAATAGTTATTGGTAAGGCTATTTGCTCACCAAATAATTTCATGAGGCGGGGACTAAAATTGTCATATCCAGAACTGGTCTTAGGTTGGAGAGACATTATAATTTGCCTGATTTCATTTACATCGGTCGTGTGTGTGTGTGTGTGTGTGTGTGTGTGTGTGTGTGTGTGTTTGTGTTTGTGCGCATATATGGGTGCGTGTGCGTGCACGCGTGTGTTCGCGCGTGAGGGTGCGGTGCGACCGAACGTGTGCGAACATTTGCGAATGTGTACACATGGTGGCGCCATCTCACGGTTTGCACAACTTAAAATGTCTACTTAACCAAGAGAGTCGGTAAATTTGTTGAGGTCATGTACGCAGCTGGGATGTGAAGAGGAAACTTTCAGTCAACGGTCTTGTGGTTGCCAGTTGTAGAAATAGTGTGTAGACGGAAAAAAAGAACGTAAATTAGCAGGGAATTGTTTTATTGATTCTCTTGTCAAGTGAGACAGTCTCTTAATTAAATGCGAATGAAAATGTCCATTTGATGCTGCACATAAAAGCAATCATATTATGTTTTATTCTTTGACAGGAAACAAATTAATAATCGCAATACTCTTTCAATGTTAAACGTAGTTTTGCTTATAAAGTATTTGTCTTTATCTTATGGTTATATTACAGATATAGCACAGACGGATATGTACGTACACATTCGTATACATAATCTAAGCGAAGAACTTGCGTTCAATGACGTTAGTGGTCTGCGCCGGTATGCGAACCAAACGATTTAGTATTTAAACGTAATATGAGGAAATAGTCATACATATAAAACAATGACGAGACATTGCATCGTATTGAACGTACACAACGAGAGCAGAGACGTTATGCTACCAAACCTTGCACCTTACGTTGTGCCTCTGGGAAAAATATTTTTCCTGTTCCTGCCACCATCACTCACCAAGTATTGTGATATAATTTTATATTGACGAAAATCAATTTACAACTGTGTATTTGTTATATGCAAAACTATATACCATAATTGTTAATATTAAAAGAAAAATGTATCGCTTTATCTCATTACAAGTTTGCCAAAGTATTGCACGAGGCCCTACACATCACTATTCACAGGAAACCTCCTTTGGTGGCATTACTGTTGCATCACAACTTGTAGGTATGCCCTCTGGTAAAAAAAAACGCAGACAATTACAGGCCAGTAGGCGTACGCACCCCCCACGTAGATCTACAATTGACTGTAATCTGAATTTATTGCAGATGCACGTATCCCTACTCGCAAGCACCTTTGAATTTCTTGGTTCCCACATACCGAACCACAAGTGGGGAGAAGTATAGCCGATTCAGCGTACTTCCTGAACCCCAGGATGATTCCAGGTAACAGAACAGACAGCCTACTGTTAAGAGGAAGTGTTCACGCTCTAGTTGGCACCGAGTCGTCCAATGATAGAGACAGTCAACTCGCTTCAAAATGGACTCCGTCTGAGTCGTTGCTTATCAAGCTGGGGTGTTTCACCAGTATCCGGTGCATATTTCGGCAACATCACCGAGAATTTTGTGCACGTTGTGCCAGGCGACACAACAATGGTACTCGAAAACAGGAGCTCGTGAAAATGGGCGTGTGAACATTGAAATGAGTGCGTGTTGCGCTTTCTGTGCACCGATTCCGCTTGACTGACTGCGAACCGACTGGAGGTAAATCATGTTTAAAGGGGCCCTGTATAGATTGCGCTATTCCACGGCAGAAGTATTTGTCGGCCGACGCTTGGCGTCTGCGGCTATTTATAGAACAGTCTCGTGCAGGCGATATGTTTGCCGTCGTAGTTCTCGGGAACACAGGACAAGCGTGCGCTGAATCTAGTGATTGTGTTGTTGATAAGGATTTATTTATGACATATACTGTTGCAAACTAACAACACTAAATTGTGTCGTTCTAGCGTGAACATCGTAATACAGCCAGTGACCCTCATTTATAAGCATTATTTACTTAACATAGGCGTGTCACAACCAGGGATGGGTCAAGTACATGCACAATGGACTTGAATGCAAGTACAAGTACTTTAAATTTTGCCAAGGCCAACTCCAAGTACATGTACTCATCTAAAAATATTGGCAAGTACAAATACTTTGTGGAAAAACTCAAGTACGTTTATATTTCACAATGGTGAAAGTCACAGAAAACACAAAAGCAGCAGTCTTATGCATTTATTCATTATTTATTTAAGTCAAGTAGTCAAGACAACATGCTTGCTTGTCTGCAGTACCAGGTTCTGAGGTTCTGAACAGATTGCAATTTGCAACTGACGACTATTCAGTCATTATCTTAAGGCAATTACGTCTACCACAAAAGTCGACAATACAAACCACTACAACTGATCAAGGCATCAGATAGTGTTAGTTTATCCCATGTAATTGACTCGTGCCTTAAACTGTCAGCTGACATGCATGTAAGTGCCTGTGCTTATCACCCCCTTTATAAACCAATCAACCACCATCACAAATACCAGCAATTATGTTTCGTGGTATGAAGCTTTGTAGAAAATAAGAATAAATATACAGTAATTTTCACTGTGGCCATTTCTTTTCAATCCTCCCGATAGACCCAACTACTTAACACACGTAAAAAAGTACTTGTAAAAAGTACTTGCCAAGTCCAAGTACTTTGATGGTCAAGTACAAGTCCAAGTCCAAGTACTGCACTCAGCAAAATGGCAAGTACAGTACTTGCCGTACTTAAGCACACAGATACTCAAGTACTCGAGTACTTGAAGCCATCCCTGGTTACAACCGATTACCATTGCCTGTTGCGACTTCACTGTTCGTGTAGGCCTACATCTTGTACAACACTACTAATCAGCGAGAGCTCTATGTGAACGACGTGCATTATCTACTGACTGTATCACTACCGGCGGTGGCAGTGTTTAAAAATAGAAAAGACAAATAGTTGACACATACGGCTACTCGTTAACCACTGGTGGACTCTCTAAAACGCACTGGATTCCTTGGCCACCGGCTTTCTGGGTAGCCATCTTGTACAATTTGCGCAGAGAAACATTCCACACACATGCTTCCTTTAACATGTGTGAAATTGTGGTACATCCGGGAACGTGACATTGCTTCGCATAATGTGTCGATTGTGCAGCACACAGACCTAACACCGTTTGTTTTTCCTAGATGCAGTAACCACCAGGACGGGCGCGGCATGCCAAACCACGGCACCGAAACGACAATGAAAACAACGCAGCCAATCAGATTCTTACTCGGCACGGTGCTGTTGGCGACGTTACTCTTATTCCTGACCCCGTCTGTACGAGCCGACAAGTGTCATTTGGCACAGGATGTGTGTATTATGGGGACGAACTGCAATCTCCCGAAATGCAACTGCGCTAGCATATTCTCTCCTAATGAAATGAAGCCTGAAGACGTGCCGCAGCTTGTCGTTTTTGCTTTCAGCGGCCCTTTGAACAAGAACACGTGGAGACCACTAAGGAGGATATTCGACAACGAAGGCAAGGGCAGCAAGAGGCGTTTGAACCCGAATGACGAGCCGGTCACGATGACGCTGTTCCTCTCGGATGAAGGCACGGACGACTATTGCCGCGCAGGTATGTTCTATAACGACGGCCACGAGATCGGCGTCACTGGCAAAGACTCGATGGCTAGCGTCAAGCCGAGGGTGTGGAAGGAGATGATGATGGGCCAGAGGGAGAGACTCGCGAAGGAGGCAAAGATCGACGTTCGGGACATCCGCGGCATGCGTGCGCCGGAGCTCGAGGCGGGCGGAGACCGACAGTTCGTTGGTGTAAAGTTAATGAACTACTCGAACTGGCTTCCTTACGACTCTAGCATCGTGCTCGACAAGAACGAAAATTTAGAGAATACAGTGCCGCTGTGGCCATACACGATGACCTTCAAGTATTCCAACACCATTCGCCCGTGGAACCGTCATCCGGTTTCCTGCTACCCGGGCGTGTGGGAGGTTCCGGTGCAGCGCTTCTACGACAACAACAGCATGGCCCACAACTTCATCGACGACTGGGTCGCGGCTGAGAACGTCGAAATGCTCTATTATGCAATCGTGAAAAATTTTTGGAGACACTATTCGAACAATCGCGCGCCATTCATCATCAACGCCCGCACCGACTGGTTCAAGAAAGACCCGTTCGCGCTGAAGGCCGTCGAACGGTTCATCGACGTCGTCCTGGCCCACGACCTATTGGATGTCTACGTGGTGTCCATGGGTCAGATGCTTCAGTGGATGAAGGACCCGGTGCCACTGGTCGAAATGACACAGTCGATTATGTTCAAACGGCCGACAGGAAAAAATGGCTCAAAGTGCAGCTTGGCGACGGTGCATGGAGAAGAGAATGTAGAAGGGAACGGAGGAGGGATTGTTGACAATAGCTTTATGCTACATGTATGTGGCATGTTGCTGATGCTACTTTTAATATTTGTCGCTAAGGGAAGATCCCGAAGGCGACGGTTTCGAAGGTGGTGGGACATATCGCTATGTACGCGGAGGTGATAACTGTACGAGGATGAGGCTCACTGGTATGTGGTTGACACGAGGAGGCAGAAGGGAACTGCGTCCGAGGTCCAAAGCAGAATCAACATCCGGTCGAAAATCCGGCAGTCAGAACTAGAGTGAACATTTAACGTAAATGTATGTATGTATGTATGCATGTATGCATGTATGCATGTATGCATGTATGCATGTATGCATGTATGCAGGTATGCAGGTATGCATATATGTATGTATGTATGTATGTATGTATGTATCTATGTACTACCATACATGTTAAGTTTCAGAAACGCCAATCCAGGAGATTTATACGTAAATCATAGGGTCTCGAAAAATCGGGCATTTATATGTAAATCAGGGGGCCTCAGAAAATTAAGCTTTATACGTAAATCGGAGGATCTTGGAAAATCAGGCATTTAGACATAAATCGGATTAAAATATAACAAAAAAGGATACTTTCCATAGACATTAATAATCATGTTATAAGAAAACGTTAAGTTTCAGAAATGCGATTAATGCGTAAATTGGAGGGTCTTGTAATATCAGGACATTTTGTATAAATTGGGGGTCTCAAGTATTATGGAATTGTGTATAAATCTGAGTATTTCATGTTATGAAAATGGTCACAGATCAGCTTTATTTCTAAATGCATTGCACATGTGCTCTTAAATCAATAGCGCATGACAGCATGTTAATATGTATTTAATGTGTTACATTAAATACATTATTTGTAGACATAAAGTAATTAAATACATTATATCTAAACTAAAATGTACGTGGCCTTATAGGTATGGTAGAAAGTGAAAAAAGTTTACTAATTTGATTTTCTAGGCATAATATGTGTTCATACATTAAATATATATTTTTATGGTGCAAAGAACTTTGCATATAGGCAGTAAATACATCTTCTTTTATTACAAATATTTTATTACAAACAGATACTATATTCACAAGTATAAGAACCAGAAGTTAGCATTGTATTTGCTTAAAAGTTTGTTACCATGGCCTGGGTGACGGAGGCATGCGTGATGAATTTGTCCTTGTTGGTGGAGCATTTGATGTTATAAAATACATATTTTTATTTATAATGTGTTCCAGTTCTAACAGTTATATATATACACATGGATTAAATAAAATGTGCGCATAGTGTAGATGGATCGACTTACATTATTTGAGTATAGATTGAAACGAATTACATTTCGTTCTACAAGATCGGCAAGCTGACGGTGGGCGATAATATGGAACCCGCGGCCGCAAGCGCGGTTCACTGTGCTCGTCTAAAGCTTATATGCAATCTCAACCACAGGCAAGACCCAAGAAGATTATAGTTAAACAGTTGTTGTTGTTGTCTAGTCAACGCAAGGCATGATTTAAACAACCCCTTTTCGCTTTGTTGTCCGAGCGGCCTTGGTCTAACGTCCCTATTCATGAGATTCATTTAGGTCGGTGTCTGACCGATTGCAATTAACGCACTGAAACCGACACTGGTATTGACAGGTATTGACCACTTTCTGTTGACCCAGAAAAACATATCCGAGTCAGCCGGAAATAAAACCCAATTAGGCCATGCCGAGTTCGGAAAATAAGATAGAACAAGTGTTTTGATTTCACTGAAAATCCAGGAGAATGGTTCTCCTTTCCAAAAGATCGGGGGATTTGATAGATTTCCAGGAGTCCCCCGGCGAATGCAGGAGACAACATGTATGGTAGTACAATAGCAAGTAGCACCTGGGTCATATTGGTAGCGGACTCTTGCGGACTATACCTATAATAAAATGATGATTACCCACGGTCCGCAATGAGGCGACACCGTTTATTGTTCATATGAGTGCCTGGAGACTTTAGCAAGATTCACTATTGCCAAATCGATTACACGAATCGTGGTAACATACGTGTTCTCGTGTTTCATGTCGTCTGCAACATTTTGAGAAGTTGCTATTTGTGGTTTAGCACCTAGTAACATTTAGTTATGTTTGAAGAGATTGTTATGTCGAACAGGATCGACTGTGAGCTCTCAAATGGCTAACAGCAAACCCATTTGCACAACACGTATCACACCAATCAATATATTTTGTGTGTCAAGTCTTGATGGGCACAGAGCGTCACAAGACATTTGGGGTTGGTTGTCACATTACTACCATGGGGGCAGTAATGATAAAATTTGGAAATTCCTCTCGATCAATTTCATTCTTTGTGTATCTATCATATACATGTCTAGATGTTTTAGGTTGGTTCTTTTTCACTTTCACTTCACTTTTCTCATAATCCGTAAGGATCGTTTGGGCACCACTGATGACTTGTTAACCAGCTCTCTCCACGTTTCCCTGTTCTCCGCAGCCCTCTGGGAGTCGACGAACTCCAGTCCTGTCCACTCTTTGATATTGTCTTCCCACCTCTTTTTCTGTCTACCTCTTCTTCTCCCCCCTCCCACCGTACCTTGCAAGTTGGTCTTTGCAAGGCCAGATGATCGTGAGATACCACTTCAGTTTAAACTAGGTTCTTTATGATTAAACAAGTATTTTTCATATACCATGTTATTAAAACATTAATAATATAATTGTTATGTTTGTCGTGAAACTTTGGTATCGCATTTTTTCCCACTTGGCAAGTTCTCACAGGTTAACATAAAAGCCACCACGCGTGTGTCCGAACACGGATTTGCTTATTATGTTATTATGTTATTGTTTGTTGTAAACATGATACATTATATTTTATTATGAATGCTATCTTGTACTTTGTGATAACTCACCCCAGTACCGGACGGCAGGTTTTCTCAGGAGACACCCTTTTTCGAACGGCTCAAATATAATATGTTGACTAAAGCTGCGGAAATACTATTAATATCCAGATAATATATAATGAATATTATCTGGCTTAGGCCTTTATGAATCTGGTACTTTCCAAATATGTATAGCTTTAATATTATCCACGGTCGGTTTAGGAAAAACGTGCGTACATTTGTTTAGTGGAAACCATTGGTTTTGGTTATCACCTCTAGTAACGTGACAAAGACAGCTGTGTCACGAATTCAACATTCCAAGTTTGAACATCATTTCAATTATTTCCTACGCAGGAATTAAGTAAGTTTTCAATATGCCTGATGATTTTTTCAAAATTACAGGCAAAAGTGGCATAAACGAGCTAGTGCGGCAAAGTGGATACATGTAAGCTTACGTTTTCACAAGTAATTTGAAATGGGACGCATAAATCACAAGACATCGGTACATATTTGTTATGCTGGCGGTCGCGCAAAGTTTGTTCTATCTAAGCATGAAAACAACCACATGAAGCCGCAACAATTATTTGATATACGTATAAGCATACACACATGCATACATACATACATACATATATACGTACATACGTACGTACATACGTACATACGTACATACATACATACATACATACGCACATACATACGTACATACATACATGCGTACATACATACATACATACATACATGCATACATACATACCTGCATACATGCTTAAATATGTACATACATACGTTCGTACATGCGTACATACGCACATACGTGCGTGCGTGCGTGTATGTGTGCGTGCAAGCATACATACATACATACACATGCACACATGCACACATGCACACATGCACACATGCACACATGCACACGTGCACACGTGCACACATACAAACACACACACACACGCACGCACGCAATCATGTACGTACGTGCATTCATACATGCATGCATACATAAATACACGCATACACATACACGGACACTCGCACGCACGCATACACGCACACACACAGACTCATTCATAATCTGAAAAATTAACGACATTTTAAAGTACTAATTCAGGATGGAGGTATGGTCTGAGAACAGTAGTATAGACTCTGTTCGAATAGGTAAATGTCGATTATGACCGGTCGTTAATTTCGTTTTTGTTCGAATGGAACCTGCAATTAGTTAGTCTTGTTTAGTATGTTAGTCTTGTTTAGTATGTTAGTCTTGTTTAGTATGTTGGTTGCCCGGGAGAATAGATATAAAGTGGCGCCAGATTACGCAGTCGGCATAATTGAGGTTAGCTAGGTAAGGTGTAGGACGTAAAGCCGACACCAAGACAATCAGAGGGCTCAACTGCGAGAAGTGTGCAACAATAATGCACCAGATGGCGCCACTGAAGCAACGCTGCCGAAATCTTCTACCAGAGGGCGTACTGGAGCAGTGCTGCGGCGCTGATGCATCAGTAGTCTATGCAACAGCATTTCCACACTTTCACCTTCATACAAGTTGCCCAACTAAAAGAGTCATGTTATGTCACGTTTTAATTAATGCTATATCCTTTTACCACGTAATATGATTGCCTATGCATTATGCATCACGGTTTTAGCAATGTATTTAATGTATTTATTTGTATTATCATTTATTTAACTAGCTTGTTTTAACATTCATGTATTAATCTATTTTAGTGCCTCTGAATGGACGTTTGTCTAGATTTATGGCGCTGTACAAGTTGACCCATTATTTTATTATATAAAGGGAGTTTCCGCAATTCATTGATTTTTTCCAGATTATTGTATGCTATGAACATTTCCAATACAAATTCGTTTTGACATTTACTGAGTTCGTAAGAGTGTATGGTGTATTTTTCGTATATAGGACACGTAGTTTCCAGTTTGTTTCACTTTGTTATTGCAATGTAAATTATGCTGTCGTGTCAACGAGCCGGACCGTTTTGGACATATCATAACCATTCCGATCCGTAGCATCGTTGGTTTTGTTAGACGGAGTTGCGTTAGCCGGCGTGAATATGCACCTTTCTAACAAACATCCATCACATTTGAGCCAGAGCTTCCAGTGTGGTAGTGCAGGAGATTGTTCTACGGTCGACGGGGGTAGTGTTGGATATATATTGTTCCACTTTTTTACGTAACGATTTTAAATCCGGCACAACTAAGTCCCCCAAGCGGAACTCTTGGGTCAGCGAGGGGAGTGGTGCGCACGCACCCATCGCACCCCAGTCTACGTGCCTGCAAATACAGAGTTTTATAGTGGCGGTATAAACATCTATTCACATAGTGATTCGTCTCTCTCTGTATGGTTTCTACAATAAGCACCACAGAACTAATAACAACGGCGTATTTATGACAATAAAATATCAATTTATATCAACCATTTTGAAATTCAAGATGGCGGCCTGCGCTGGAATATTTAACAAGATTTAACAAGATTGCCATCCAGAGAATTAACTCTAGATGGCAGGTGGACAAGGAAGCCCTTTGGCTTATCGAGAGTCCAACCCTTTTATCTACATATATCCAGCCCTTCTGAGGTATGTGTCGATTTTATTTTTAAACATATTCACACTACTAGCACCCACACAATCATCAGATAATCTGTTCCATTCATTCACAGTCCTTTGTGAAAATGAGAACTTTCTCACGTCTAATCTACACTGCTCCTTTACTAATGTAACTTTATGTCCTCTAGTCTTTCTATCTTTCTTAACCGAAAAAAACATATTTCTATCAATATTTTCATAACCATTCAATATTTTAAACACTTCTATCTGATCTCCTCTCAATCTCCTGGTCTCTAGTGTTGTTAAACCACATTCTTTTAGGCGTTTTTCATAACTAAGATCCCTCAGTTTTGGTATCATTTTAGTCGCTCTCCTCTGTACTCTTTCTAGCATATCTATGTCCTTCTTGCGGTATGGCCTCCACGCTTGTATACAATATTCTAAATGAGGCCTAACTATTGTTTTGTACAGCGGTATTATTAGTTCTTTTTCTTTATATGCTATATTTCGCCTAATCAATCCAAGGATTTGATTTCCCTTTGAAGCTGCAATTCCACACTGCTCTGAAACCTTCATGTCAGCACTAATTGTCAGCCCTAAGTCTTTTTCTTTTACAGTAGTACTTAGTACAGTTCCCCCCATTGTATATTCTACATATTCGTTCCCATGTCCTGTGTGAAGGCATTTACATTTCCCAAAATTGAACAACATTTGCCACTTTTCAGACCATTTGAACAACCTATCAAGATCATCTTGTAAATGCTGTCTATCCCCATCACTTTTAATCTTTCTAAATACTTTTGTATCATCTGCAAATTTCAACACCTTGCTAGCTATATCATCGTCCAAATCGTTTATATATATATTAAGAATAATATAGGTTCCAGTACTGATCCCTGTGGAACCCCACTCAAAACTGATTTCCAGTTTGAAGCCTCCCCATCAACAACTACCCGTTGTCTTCTGTCAATCAGCCATTTTTCTATCCAGTTAATTATACCATTTCCTATGCATATATTTCAGATTACCCAATATCCGAGAAATATATGCATAAATCAACCAAGTGTCGAGTTATATTACGTTTTTATGTTATTGCATACGCTACAAGGCAGACTGCGCATGAAATTCCCTTAACGAAATCCGAAGCCCAACTGCCGCGTGTTTACGAGTGTTAAATTTCTTGGAGAATACCGTTGATTGTACAGCATAACGAAATATTCTTAAGCGTATTATATATTCACTTGCTGTATAAGTATCATACCGTTCCGAATACCTGTATTCTATTGCAGACGCAACTCATACTTCATTTCTAATTTTTTTAAACAACAATGGCGGCGTCGGATTCCCATTTATGAGAACATAAAAGTTACGCTTCACTGCTTGTATCTAATCGGATTGCGACAATTTGAAAAAACAAATTTAAATGAAAAAAATTATACTTTGACGGCCATCTTGGATTTTGCACTTTTTTAATGTGTTAAGATAATTTTTAACAAATATAACCAAAATAATAAATTCAAAAGTTGTTTTAAAAGCCTTTAAATGTTGACGGTTTCATATTTCTCCCAGAAAGTCCGGGGTGGGGCTTGCTTCGATACTGGGCCTAAACACCTGGTTTCTTTATAAACTCATCACCTGTACCATTCATCGTGAGTGAAGTGTTTCATCAGACTGGATTGTTCAAATGGGTGTTTTTTACTCATTTCACAGTCTGTGAAATAAATAAAACATCACTCGCCGTTCATTGTGGCTTGACATTTTGTAGCCATTGCAGCACTGTCGTGGCAGATCCACAGTACCAGAAATTCTTAGATGTTTCCTTCCCATAGTTGGGCTGGTGGCCAACGCTGTTGAGACCCACCTGCCCGGGTAGGCATAACATTTGTCTCACCATTGCAAAACAAATTGAAATCTAGTTAGTTCAAAACAGAACAACTCTGGGGTGTTCAGTAATTTTTGGCGAGCAGTACTGTGTAGTGCTGTGTGTTCATTTATTAATTTTAAGATGATTTAGATTAATTTACTTTATTTGAAAAATGTATTGTGATTTGAAATATTTTTTAGAATTTACGGCAATCGTCCATTACGAATGTCATTTTTATAACAGAACGGACGCATACAAGTTTGTTACTGTTATGAAATAAATAGTTATGGTTCCACGCCTACCATACGGGCTTGAAGACTAAGCAGATTCCGCGGCGTGTAGACACGGACGACAGACCGAGCCCCAACCAGAGGTGCCATGACATCCCCTGATCGGACGAACAATGATGCCAGCCTGCCGGACAGCTGGCCGGATGAAGTCATCCCGCCGTAGTCGGATGATCTCCGTATCGTCTCGGGTCTGCCAGCGTTGAGAGCGCGAGACAGGCGCGCTGCGTTTAGCAGGTCTCATCCGACGTCTAAATATTTAGCGGCTCCGGAATGATGCGTCGATCTATTTGCCGGTGTGAATCAGGTCCACGTCGATTCGGTAGACAGGAGGCTGTGTACGCGTTGGCAGGTTAGCACCAGGCGAAACCTGCGACCATCTCGTATTTGCATGCCGTGGAGTCGATGAGGTTAACGTAATGGCATTTCACAAAGGACGCCAAGAGGTTCTTGTCAATTGCGCGTAGGTCATTAAACGAACGTGTTAAAGCCGGATCAGCTTTGGTTATAAATAGATAAATACTCAGAGAAATAGAATAACTTTGTACTAACGTTGTTATTTAAAGATATGTTTGAAGAGAATAATAATACTATTATTGACCACTGACATTGTGTTTCTTATATTAACAAATGTTTAAAGAGAGAGTTACGAAAAATTAAGCAACGATACAAATATTTTATTTCTTAAAAAACTCCCATTAGTTTATTTACGTATTTGTTGACACTTTTTTTTATAATCCATAGCAAGCATGATAAGTCGGTCACCCTCATTAGTACACAAAACTACCATAGATATCCTTATCTTTCTGTAATTTTTTTAAAAATTTATTATATAATTTACCGTTAATCTTGTTAGTGCCTGAGGACAGTTTATCTATCCGGTACACATCGCATGAATATCTAATTTATTTAAATGTTGTAATGTATTACTAATGCCGTGCTTAACTTGTCCTCTGACCGAAGCGATTTTCCGGTTGTCTGAGATAATCGAACAACGGTTACTTTGAAAGTGACGTCGCATATATGTTGCGTGACGTATGGTGTATTGTGTGACGTCAAGTACATTAAATAACCCTTTGCTTAATAGCAACACATATTTCTAATTCGTGTCGTGGACCTCTGTATTGTGGGCATGTCGCCAATGCAGCCTCGACCTAAGCACAACATTAGAACCTCCAACGAAACACCACATAGACACAAATTCTTCCGAGAATCGTTTCATGATGTAGCATCAATAAACGCTAGTGTGATTGATGGCATTTTTGCAAAGATTAGATCAGTCTAAGGTATGCTGTTGCTTTGGATAAGGTAAATAAAAGTAAAAAAAACAGTTAGCATTCTTCTTAAACATGTGAAGCAACCCCTGAGCCTTTGTTTGAAAAACATGTGTTATGACGCTAAAGTTGTGATGTCTCTTCCTCATTCATTAACATTTATATATTGTTCTTAATGCTAAACTAAATATATTGAAGGAATCATGCCTGCCAAATTGAGCTTAAGAATCTAAAATTCGTAATTTGAAAGTTGCGCCAGCAAATGTTCAGATTATGAACACAACAGTCATGCTTAGTAAACAGCCGCTAAACTTGTAATTGGCACTTGTTGCAAAGGCACAAGTCGTAATATACTCGCAAATACCATTGAGGTAGCTTGTCACCCACGCACCAGAAACCAGATCACAAGCGACATGCAACTTATTCAACGAACTTCCCAAAGGGGTAGATAACCTCCCTTGAAAATATGCATTCATGGAAGTTCATTATTTCCTTTACCAGTTTGTTTCCAAACATTCCGCATATTGGACAAGGTTCGCTACGTATAAGAAGTAGGTAGTCCCTGTGTTCTTTCTGCAATTGTGTCGTTACTTGTATGAAAAGCATTAGGTTAAAAGAACCGTTTGTAGCAATTGATCCTATAGTGATGATTCCGGAACTAACTTACATATAGATGGTCTAGTTATTGCTTTTAAATATATGCAGTTGATTGTTATACTAAACTAACAATTCGAAAGACCAGTTCGTGGGTTTCCGTTTTACATTTAACACTATAAATTAATAATGGCTGAAATAACTAAGAACTCTTAACAACGAGACCATAGCGAGAAGGATCACAAACGACAATGCCGGTGATGGCAACAGATTGTAGGAGATTGTAAACACATGCTGCCTCTGCCCGTAATCCTCTAATAAACACGTGTGTCTGTGTACCGAGGCAGTGCAGAAGATTAAACCTGATTAAAGTCGCCTTTGTACACTTGTAAGCTCGTGGTGACACGTGCAGTCGCTGCTGTTGTTCCGCCGACGTAAACTTGTTCAATGTTGACACGGCGAAGACATCATGTATGGTTCTTGCCTTGACAGGAAGAAGACTCGCATGTATAATCGGCATTGATCTGGTGAAACGCGAATAGATATTGCGTTATTTATCCATGGTTCCTACAATAGGAGTGAAGTTTGGTGCACTGTACCTTCTGGTATCGTCATCCACTCTTCCATAACAATAGTGTATAGTCCAATTTCTCCACCTATCAATCTCCTCCGGTTTTTAAAATCCCTCTTTACTCAGTCTCAGCTGAGGTCTTCACATTTTCCCACGGCCTCGATATTCCCCGTCTCGGCTCTCTTCGGACGTCAGCTCGCATCAATTCTTATCATCAAATCATGCAGGTTCTTAATGTAGTAATCTTACCGTTAAAAACAAACCATGTTAGACGCTAGTCATGCACGATTTCGACAGTCCAATTTTTCTGATATGAATAACAGTAATAATGTATAATGTTATATAGCCTGAATCAGGTAAAATGAATTATTATCGGGCGCTTTATTTTATTTGCATACATTTAATTTATATGTAGACATATAATTGTTGTATTTGGATACAAGTGACTCGGAGTTTTTATAATATTAATAATAATGATAACGGTCGATTAATGTTACAGCTTTTTTATATTGGCACTAGTACCACTGCATGTTGTAGAAGTACAACCCAGTGCAGACAGTTTTATGTACACGAGCGAGCTATTAAATGTTTGTCTACGTAAGCGGCCTGTCCCCGTTAGTATAGTGGTGAGTATCCCCGCCTGTCACGCGGGAGACCGGGGTTCAATTCCCCGACGAGGAGGACTTACTTTTGAAGATCTGGTTAGAATTTCATACAACTAAATATCTCAATTACAACAATTAATTTTACCATATTTATAGCATTTTTTGTTTGGTGTATTGTTTGCTTGCTTAAAATAATAACCATAGCAACCGTTTTGCAGTCATGATCTTTCATAACTTAATATTTTCGAAACTATCTATATATTTGCTTTTCAAAAAAGATCGCTTTATGGTAGTTATTGACAGACCAATAAATAATCCAATGACATTTTTGGACATTCGTTTGTTTGACAGAGAACGCGTGTTTTGTGTGGTTCAGCGAACCAAAAATAAACAAACCTGTGTGACATTTTCCGGAAGAAAAATAAGTTATGTGCACATTACTTGTGTGAATATATATACACACACGAAATAGTGTTAAAGGTATTTCAGCCTTAAGAATATTATTTTAAGTTTCACAAGTGACCCTTTTGTATGTAGCTGGCCCTAGACGTTTTCACGTCGCGACAAGGAAACTTCGTCATTTCTTTGCGAACCTGGGTAAATCGAAGCACCAGAAGCATGTTTTCTCGTATTGATCTGAAGAATGTTTGGATGGCACCGTCGATTTAACAACAAACTTACACAGTTAATTACACGAATGCCTATATCCCTATCCTAAATATTCCCCTAGGAATATAATAAAAGAAACACGAAACTGTCCTAGCTGTACCCAAATATACTTGAGCGCATGTACATGTACTAAGGAAATAATATTATTCTAAAGAGCCTTACCACCACCAACGGGAACATATACACAAACCTGAAGCCTCAATATAACAACATTTAGAAATAATTTAGAACTGACTCAGACAAATGTACGGCTGCATAAGTTATTGGTCATTGAAGCACCATAGTTCATTGAAGAAAACCGCCTAAACTGTTTTCGTTATTCAATTATGTCTCTTGCATTGGTAATCAACAGGGGATGTGGCGTCGGTTTACCGCTAACGACTGTACAATTTAATTCCAAGAGGTGGATAATACGAAATCCAATGAAGGCACCGCTTCCATTGTAGCGCAAATCTCGTAATAAGTCGTGTGCTTTAATTTCGCATTTATTTCTCTGATCGCCTTCTCTGCGATCGCGACAGGGAAACCTAAATATGGCAATCGAGTTATTCTGATTAGAAAATCTGATCAGCACGTTTCGGTGGCGTTGTGCCATTACGGAACGAGCGATGATTAGGTCTTGAACGGCTGGTAAAAATCAATAGGATCTGGCCAACCAGCAATTTATGCGCGAAAATTTAATTCGCTACGGCAACATTGTTTAAATACGCCGTCGTAACATCGTTGATTTAGCACTATACCGAATAAACTACATATGAAACCGATGAGTTAACGTGATTACGCATTACGTCGACGTCAACATGGCAGCGAAGACGCGAAGACGTAACGTTTCGAAAGAACCGTTTAGTGGATGACGTCACGACGTTGTCGCCATTTGTACGCGGTACAAACCAACTTATGCGCCATTACGCGTTTTGCACTTCAGCCAAATGGAGCGTTGCCAATTCGTGCAGAAACAACGTGATTATCGCCATCGTTTTCCACTTGATTGTCAACTCGAGTTAACTCGGACAATTCAGTTTGTACCGGACAGTGGACGGCGAATCAGACGTTTGTTATAAGCGGCTGTCTTAACAGCGGTGTCCTTGCACAGCGTCGGCGCTAGGGCACGGGGTATATCGGACAACGACGCAGACAAACATATATTTTATAAATGTAACAACAAAATAACCTTATTTTTGTGTTGTGGGAACGTTCATATTGCCACGTCCTCTAATTTTGTCAGATTGTTTACGTTTATATGCATAACCCGGGCAAAGTGAACCAATTTCTTTCTTGAAGATCTTGTCGTTCCACCGGCTGCATATTTGACGAATAATCAAAAACCTTACTTTCTTATTTCCATGTTAAATGATTGTATATGCATGGTTGTCATTTTGGAATAATGAAATATTACATAGGTCTTTGCGCGGTTATTTTATTGGAACAATAAACGATCACATATACATAGTTTTTTTATTGGAACAATAATGTTGATAGTATATTTTTATGGGTAGTATATATCGTGTTAATTGTATTTATTGTTTTACTTATTCAAATCACGTTTGTTTCCATCTTGGAAATGTGTGACAATATATGATTTCTTAATTACGTTATTGTCGTGTGGGTGTTTATCTCACCTTTTAGGTGTCTAGTGGTATAATGTAATTTAGATTATTTCTTAAAGTGACCGTGTCTCTACCGGCTGTTCCATTACCAGAAATCACCCTCTGATACTAAAGTGTGATGACAGTATGAACCGGAAGTTCACTAAATCAGTTGCACGAGTAACGACGAGTTGGATGTCTTCATCCGTATTTTGTATGCTGTTGGCTACCAAGTATGGGTAAGAATCTATACCTATATGTGCTGCTATGTGAAGATCGCACAGAACGTATTTCAATAGATACATCCTATACAGAGACTGTATAATGACAACTATATAAGCAACGCAATATACCCAATTTGTTGAATAAAAACGTACAAACTGCACGTTTTTAGTCATCAAAAACATTGATGGACTATTTTCCCATGTGGGGATGGGGGTGAGGGTGAGGGTGCTGTTGAAATTATTTCGCCGCCGGGTCAGCATAACTTCACCTTATTACAACCTAATTTCAGGTTATTGTAACGTGGGCACATTTCAAAGGGTTTATGGGGGGCACGGTCGCTTGGGCCCATTATAAAAGGTCTGTCGGCACACCAAATTCATAATGTCCCCTCAGGCCCCCTCGATCCGCCTTTGGTTATTCTCCGGATGGTGCTTTATATATATACACACACAGACACAGAAGGCGGTTTCCCGCTGTAGTCATAAATTACCTTTGGACGTTATGACATAAATGTGATCAATTTTCACACACACGCACACACACGCGCACACGCGCACACGCGCACACGTGAACACACCACACACGCACACACACACACACACACACACACACACACACACACACACATACACACACACATACACACACTCACTCGCAAACTCAAGCGCACGCGATTTTCGGGGTGCACACATATATGACGTCACCAACGTCGCTGATGCACAAAGGATACCAAACGGTTTCGTTGCATGCATACACGCACAGAGGCACGCTGCATGAACGCACGCACGCACAATGAACAAACAATGTGTATGAGGTATTTCATTTATTTCCTGGCATATATACAAATAACCCACCAATTACTCATTTACAGCAACTTAATAATTATTATATAACTAATCTGGTTCGTTATAAATAAACGAGAACAACCGTGTATGTAAATAAAGAGTACACGAGTATACTAAATTGAATATACTTACAAATTCTACGATAATGCATTGAATACATGTCAGACTAAAATAGTATACCTGAAATATTATTACTTATGGAAACTCACTTTCAATTTCGGCATCTGAATTTGGTTGAATACATGGACAGCTGGCGTCTCAAACCGATACCTTGTTTTGAATTGTATATTTACAACCATTATTCAACGATAAATGGTGAAGCACATCCAAGCACATTGCAGTGATTGCGGAAGAACACGCTAATTACTGACAAACGACTGCAATTATAGATTGACATTTCTTTATCACCGATATTTACGCACCTGGCGTGTTAACGTGAGTGCGTGTGTGTGTGTTTGCGGGTGTGGATGTGATATATTTGATATAACGTGCATGTGTGGTTCAATTGCATTTACCCATGCATATACTGTACATGTAAGGTTATGTACACATACCTGAGTCAAAACATCAGTATTTATAAATAATTTACAATATTCACCGATAGGTAGATTTGCCCACATTTAATCATTTTCAATAGTTAGTATATTTTTATTTTTGTCATTGTTGGTATTTCACGAAACAATTCTGTACAAATTCGACAATCGCAAAAGAAGTATTTTAAGTTGTATTACCTTTTTTAAAAAGCTCGTTTGAAAACTCAATACGTAAATGAATGCCGGAACGAAACAAAATGTTTTATAATGGGAAACAAATTGGATTGATCATGGTGTAACGCTATTATCGTTGATACTGTGGTAGGTTTACCATCATAGAATGTAAAACAGAATTCCGAATAAGTGTCCTGGCATCAAATAAATTCATCGGGTGTACGAGTAACAATTAAAGTGGCGTACACGTACTTCGTATACACATCCTAAAACATCAGCACACAGTTGGCATGGATAGTGTGTGCATCATACATTAAACCTGAGCATTCTTCGAGACAAGACTAGTTCGTACATACATACATTATAATGTCGGTCCAAATCTAGCGTTTTGTGTTTGTCACTCAACAAGAGTGGCCCGTGCATTCCTCATTCTGGCGTAGGACACATGACATATGCAAGGATGTATGTACCTGGGTGTGTGCCAAGAATACGTCATCCTAAAGATGTTACGCGAAACAGCCGTACATACATCGTTCATTCTACCACATAGCAGGGAAGACATTTCGAGGAAATTCTATTAAGTAGGATTGCTAAATATATTACGAGACTCCATATATTCGTTGCATGCATCTCAGATGTATGCGTATAAATAATTAACAGCGAATATAATACATAAAAAGAAACATTGCAAATATGAACACTATTACTGATTCAATATTCAAAAGAACTACACGAAATGGTGCAGGAGCTAGCTGATGAAAGTGAAAAACAAGGTCTGTAGATGAACATTTCGAAGACAACAGTAATGCTAGAAAATGACACACCAATATATATATATATATATAAATCAACACCATGCAGATAGAGAACGTTGAAAGCTACATCTATCTGGGACAGCGATACAGTATCAGAGACAAAAACCAAGACAATAAGATTCAAAGAAGAATCACGTCCGGTTGGACAGCGTTCGTCAAACACCGCGACATCTTCAAGGATAACTTTGGAACCTGCTTGAAGAGACACCTCATGCGTACTTCCAGCGATGGCATACGGCGCGGAAACATGGGCACTCTCCATCCAGCAGCTTGGAAACAAAGTATGTTAAACATCACACATCGGGAGAGAGAAATGAACATCTGGGTAAGAGAGAAGACAAAGGTCATAAACGTGATAGAACAAATAAAAAAACACAAGTGGACCTGGGCAGGGCACATCAGCAGACTACGAGATAACCGATGGACATCGCATGTCACAACCTGGAGATCTTACGAAGGGAAACGATCTAAAGGAAGACCGGGGAGACGGTGGAGAGACGAACTAGATGACTACTGGATGGTGATGAATTAAAAGAGATATTAAAGAATATAGTCGCCATGACACTACAAAATTCATATATCTCCAACAGTTGTCACTGCGACATCAAAGTTTTATCAACTATATAAGAAATGTTGTTTTGCCCTGCTGTAATGAGTGTGACATCGTAGGCATATCACTATGGAGGAATTCTAACATGTTTATAGTATTATTATTGTTATATTTATTATGTAATATGGTATGGTAAATGTAGAACCACTTACATTGAAAAGCTGTACCGTGTAACGACTATCTAGTCGATTACCTGTATTTTCAGAGTATTTATCAAATGTAATACTGTTACCACAGAATAGCACTGAAGAAAGCCAAAAAGCAATCAAGATGCTAAACCGATCACTCAGCATTTGTGTTTGACGGACACACCATTGTGATAATCACAGTCCATGACACTCTGCAAAGTGCTACATCAATACAGTTAATGCCTTTTCTGAGCATGCGTAGATTTGTATACTAACATTTATATCCCGTCAAGAACTAACAATATCTACAGTATCTCAAATGTATGGATGTGTCGGTTGTAATGCTCCTTGTATACTTGACTACATTATAGGTGGATCTTGCAGAAGTGTACACAATGTACACACACGGTAACGAGATGGAAAGAGACGAATGCGAAACGACAGGCAGACTAAGTTTTAGTAGATCACAGAACTAATGAAGACAATCCACTCTAGTGAAAAGTAAACGCATTGAATAATGACTAGTTACACCATTGAGACATCGCACTTAGACATGTTAAGGGGAAAGGGGGGATGGATGATGGGGGATGGAGGGAAGATGGCAGGGCAGAAGTGACGGGCGGACGGAGAGGAAAAGGGACAGACAGACAGACAGACAGACAGACAGACAGACAGACAGAAAGACAGACAGACAGTCAGACAGACAGACAGACTGACAGGCAAACAAACATACAGACAGAAAGGCAACTAGAGAGAGAGGAGGGCAGAGGATGCCAAGAATGACAAAAAACGGTGCATCGCTGATCCCGGTGTTGAACAAAGCATCCCAGAAGATTCAGAGTAAATAATAGACATATTATATAATATAAACCAACGTGAAGAAATTGAGAAAATGCAAGGGTGAAACACCCGACTAAATAACAGAAATTATACAGCAAAATCTACTGAAAACATAGATGCACTGTTTTCTTGCACAACAAACCGCTAACTATATGACGTTGATCGGCACCACTAAACTGTGCGTACTGCCGATTCGGTCTGGCTGCCTGGCGCCCGCCTGCACGGGGCAACTTCCGTCCTCGTGCTTCAGCAGCAGCGACATCCTCGAGAAGGTTTTTGTGCACCTCTTGCAGCAGTACTTCTTGACGTCGGAGTGCGTTTGCAGGTGAGCGCGCAGGTTCGATCGGTCGGCGAAGGCACGGCCACAGTGGGGACACGAGAACGGTTTCTCCCCGGTGTGAGTCCTCAGGTGTCCCTGAAGCAGCCATGGCCGGGAGAACGCCTTGCCGCACACGTGGCACTTGCACGGTAGCGTGTGCGTGCGGATGTGCATCTTGAGCGCGCCGAGTGACGTGTACGTCTTCTCGCAGAACTTGCACGAGAACTGTTTCTTCACGTGCGACTCGCAGTGGAATTGTTTGTGTTTGGACAACCCGCTGAAGGTGGCGTAGCTCTTGTTGCAAGCGTCGCACTGGTACCGCGGGGCCTCCAGCGGCCGCCGTAAACTCTTCTCCACACAACCCTCCTCAGGGCTCGTCTTTAGCTTGAACGCCGGGTGCTCCACAAGCCAAGGGAGACGCCCACCTATTGCTAGCACCTTCTCCTGCGGTGTCAACTCTTCGACCGTCTTCCCCGATGCCTTGACAACCCCCGGACTGTGAAAGAGCGGCGCTGACGGATGCACACTCACCGGCGGGTGTCGTCTGCCCGCGTCGCTCAGCGGCATATATGGCGGCGGTGTTGCGAACGGAAAGAAGCGCCGGTTAAATGCGGTGCCGTTACAACCCGTTATCGCGGCGCCCCCGTGCAGCAGGGCAAGACCGTGCTCTCCCATGGCGACCGCGTTACTTGCCCGCGCAGACATCAGAGGCGACAGGCCGAAGTATGGATGGAGACGGTGGAAGTTAAACGGAAGAAACGGCGGCGACATTGTGGGAAGCATGCTCTGAGACCAAAGGCGTGGATCGGTCAGCCGATACGGGGGTGCGTAGCTCTGTATCCGGATCGACTCCATGACGTCATCGCGGTCCTGACCGTCGCGCTTGGTGTCCACCACGACGGCTTCATGAGGGCTGGACCGATCTTTGAGATCGTCTCGGTTGTCCGAAGTATCCAGGCTGCTGCTCTCACTGGGACTGGCGCCCGAACGATCCAACGAACGGTCGTACTCTAAATCTGGCCAAGAACAAAAAGTGTGTAAGAGTAATGCTGACAAGAAACAACATTGGTTCTTATAAAATATTTCATATCGAACTGAAATATTACACATTATACATATAAACTTCACATTTATTATAAACTATACTAATTCCATACCAATACAAACGTATAAATACAGCCCAACGTACAAACGAATGTACATACACGCACCCGTACACACATACGTACACACTACACATACGCGCGTACTTATATACATACACACCATGCGTGCGTACGAACGCACGCACGCACGCACGCACGCACGCACGCACGCAGTACGTACATAGGCACGCACGCACGCCGTACGTGCGTGATTAAATATATGCCTGCATGCATGTATACATACTTACATACATACATACATACATACATACATACATACATACATGCATGCATGCATGCATGCATACATACATACATACATACATACATACATACATACATACATACATACATGCATACATGCATACACACACACACGCATACACGCATACACGCACACCACACCACACCACACACACACACACACACACACACACACACACACACACACACACACACACACACACACACACACACACACACACACACACACACACACACACACACACACACACACACACACACACACACACATCTATACATGCATGCATATCAACATAGGAAATCAAAACAGTTTTGCAGCATCAATTGAAAAGGTACTCAGCCGCACAATGTACTCGTAAAGCTCTTGTAAAGCGAATATTATATTGAGCATCAGTAGGCTGTGCAAGTGCGAGCACAAATACATGGCCACTACCTAAACACGAGTACGAGTATACGTACGAGTACTTCAAAGATGTACTTGAATACATGAGTACACGAGAACTGGGTATTCCCCCTAGGTTTGGTGCAGTGATTTGCGACAATAAACCAAACCAATGAGTGTGTGTGTGTGTGTGCGCGCGCGTGTGCGTGCGCGTGTGCGTGTGATGTATGTGTGTGCGCGTGCGTGCGTGTGTTTGTGTGTGTGTATGCGTGCTTGTGTGTGGTGTATGCGTGTACGCGTGCGTGCGTGCGTGCGCGCGTGTGTTTGTGTGTGTGTGTGTGTGTATGTGTGTGTGTGTGTGTGTGTGTTCATGAATGCAACAATAACGTTATTAATAAGACTGAACCACGCCTCCGTGTTACAACATGTACTGATTAATTACAGCTGGATTTATTCTTTATTACTGATGCAAAAACACCGGAAATCCGATGTTTCTGCTAGATTAATTTATCACTGCGTATAATGATTTTTCGAACACTACACGTCTAGAGTAGGACAAGTTACAATTTATTTACGACCATTATGCTAAAAACGCACATTACTAATTTCTGCAAATAATTATCATAATTGCAATCGTTTAATTTGCCACAAAGATTTACGAAGTCACACGCCCATGTTTAGAACAGCGGCCGACATAATATGTCAAGCTGCCAGTGCGCACACTCGCAACGGTAATGAACTGTCATCGTCTAATATTAAACAATCATCGTTTATGTCAATTAATTAGACATCATTACGTACCCGTAGCAGATGGACACATTCTGCTTTTGAACATTTTGATGATTCTAAAACAGTTGTAGATCTTTGTTCTGGTGCATTAATTGGTATTCAGTATACATGATATGTATCAATCGTATGCAGTTTGCATAATGTATAAAGTTATATGCCTAATTTCCTATATGTAGGCTTATGTGCGTGTGTGCGTGCATGTGAGACACGTGCACGTCATGACGCGTTTTAAAGAGGCATTATAAAACTCTACATAACGCTGGTGACAGCTAAGCGCTAAAACCAATTATAATTGTTTTCTTTAAAAATGTAAATTGTTTTTTTATTAACTGAAATAAACAGACAATGCCTAAACTGAAACTGTAAGTTTCTTGTCTTGTTATTCTCATTACATTGTTACATATGATTTGTCTTAATTTGATTTGTATCTGCATGTATTGTAATCAGTTACAATAAATGTTATTTGATTTGGCTATACTTTGTATACGTATCCGAAAAGGCATGTACAGACTATTGGTCATTATAATCGCTTTGATAGTTTCATTCTTCCTCAACCTCTTCAGTAAAATCACCTCTCATAGTTTTATTAGGGATTATATAATTGGTTAATATTAATTACCATTTCTTCGTATATGTTAACTGGGATAGAGACATGAATGATTTCCACAAGAATGCATGCCGCTAGTTGTGATATTTAACAATAATAAAATAGTATAAGCGAGTTTATAATAGTAATAAGTAATTACTAAATGCATATACGACTACTGCTCGTTATAAGTTAACTATATATTCTGTAAACTTATTCGAAAGGTGCTAATTTAATAGGCGCTTTTTTGCTGGTAGATAGCTGACCGCCTGTCCACAACTCGAATGTGGTGTGATGCAGTTGCTCACACATAATTAATTAGCACTCGGTCGACTGGTCTCTCTCTCTGACACACACACACACACACGGGACTGCGAACCCAGTGAAGCAAGACTGGTGTCAGAGTTAGTTTGTTGAGTCGCAATAATTGCGATTGTGTAACGTCAAGAGAAGCGTAGCGAGCGGCTTCACTGAGCAGATGTGTTGTTGCCTAATCTACGACAACACCCCGATAAAACCCCGGCCACATAAATGACAGGTGTGCCAGAATTTGCTAGTGTGGATAATACAAAAATCGGTAAATTTTGTATTTGTTATTAATATTGTTTGTTTTATTTGTTATACGTTTGTTTCGGTCAGACAAGAGGACAGTATATTTGTTTAGGTAAACACACATCAAGATGAAACTTGAGGGTAGATTGGGCTATTTTTCCTTTGTTGCAACGAATGTTTATCCGTTGTGATTATCTGCTAGTTTTTATATAATTAATTTTTCTCATTATAATAATCGCATCATTAAACCCGTTCGGTAATGTGAATGCACTACTTATACTAGGAAAGAGTTCTGATATTATATTTACGTTGCTAAATGAAGCATTATCAGTATTAAAACAAAATGTATTTAACAAATGATATTGCAAACACATAATACAAAATATACACAATGAACATCAGTATTGTGTAGTATATACATTTTAATTTTATATTAGAAAACATATTTATTGGCATTGCCCTCAAATTACCACACATTACAATCAACACTTATTTAAAAAGCAAAACCTATATAACATGCACAGGCAAATGCTGTTTTCAAACATATTATAGTACTGCAAAAGTAATTCGGACGGTCATCAATAATTCGTATTTGTTGCATAACATGCGTTATTATTATTATTATCTTGGCTCACCTGTAGACTCGTCCATGTCTTGTCGTAGTTCGTTCTCGTGTGCTGGCATCGTCTCTACCTCCTCGTCGTCTTCTACATTCACGTCTTCATCCTCGTCGCTGACAGTCGCGAGTACAACGACAGAGTTTGTCTTCTCGATCGACTTGTTCTGCGGCTTCTTGATGAGGAATGCCCGTGGCATGTTGCCGCTCGCTTTATGGTCGTCGTGACCACACCTAGCACGTGCCGTCGACACTTCGCTTACCGGGAAAACAATACGAGGTGTTGGAACAATCGGTGCGGCACTTGCCAGCGAGTAGATCAACTCGCCGCTGAAAGGAGCGTCTTCAATACAGTGTCGTCATCAAGGCGCCGCGACGTCGCTACGCGTGAACACTCAAACCCTCCCGAGCAGTTCTGCCTCGCCATTTCTCGGCACGGTAAGTGCGCATGCGCGGACATCACCACCTGCCAATCAGCGACGAGTGGGCGTGGCCTGGGTTTGAGCGTTGTTTGCGGGAGTTTCGCTGCACCGGACTCGATCGGAAGCGACGAGGAATGCCCTGCGCGCACTGTTTGTCACCGGCAGGTGCCGATGGAGATGCCGGTAAGTGTTTGCGCCGTCTCCGCGGCTGATGAGGCGCGGCGCCCGGCGATACAGTCGGTCCTACAGCCTGTTCGCCTCGCGTGAAGACCGGCGCGCCTGCTTCCCGGCCTCGCTGCTGCTCCGTGGGCGTCGATCCCAAGGGACGGGAAATATACTGCCCAGAGTTCAGCCCGCAGAGCCAACACACATAAAGTTACCAAAGCTTTCGCACTTCCTCCTCTCCGTCGTACCAGTTAAGTTGTGAAAATGCATCACGCCTAGAAATGTGGTCGTGCAGAACAATACTTTCTGCAAACTTCAAAACAAATCTTAGGCACAAAGTAATTACATTCATAAATCTTATAATGCATCAAATGCATACATTACAAACATTATATTTCTGGAATATAACAATGCAATTTAACACCGTTTACGGCTCACAGTTTACAGTTTTATATTACCTGTCTAACGCTTTCGTGTTGATGCGGCTCTTAATTCGGATTTCCGATGTTGTAAGTTTTCGATGTAAGTGTTCGTAACGCATTCATTATTACTGTAATTACGCTAATACTGGTTACATTAGTATGTTTATTACTATAGTTAGAGCGCTTTTCACTTTCACTGGGAAACATTCAGCCACGCTGCATTTACTGCACGAAGACTACTCGTTCACAAATAATTATTGTTATTATTATTGTCATCTTTGTTATTATTATCATACTGCCAGCACCGAATGAGAAGTACATTGTATCGTGTGGTACTGGTGCGATCGACGAGGCGCTGCGATCGACCAGAAGCGGACGAGAGCTGTGCGTCGTAAATCAGAGAGTAAGCACAGTTCGAGGATTAACTACAGGCGCGAGGTGGAACCTGAATCCATTAGAAAGTAGCCCGTCATTTTACTGCCCCTGCACTGACGGCTGCCGCTAAGTGAATGCTGCGTTTAACGAGGAGGGTTGAACAGCTTCCAGAAACATCTGACCCGGTCGCGAGTTAATGTTATGATCCTCCCTCAATGAGGCCCGCGTCAACACGCATTTAATGTAGCAGTCTTTAAGCCGTACAGACAAAGTCGACGAAATCGGATTTAATGTAAAGAGGCAGAGATATACAAACTGAGAGAGAGAGAGGGGGGAGGGAGAGAGAGAGAGAGAGAGAGAGAGAGAGAGAGAGAGAGAGAGAGAGAGAGAGAGAGAGAGAGAGAGAGAGAGAGAGAGAGAGAGAGAGAGAGAGAGAGAGAGAGAGGGGAGGAGAGAGAGGGAGGGGGGGGGGGGGAGGGAGGGGAGGGAGGGAGGGAGGGAGGGAGGAGGGGGGGGGGAGGGAGAGAGAGAGAGAGAGAGAGATATATATATATCCCTCTCTCTCTCTCGCCAGCGCCAGCCTGACACACTGACAGACAAGCACGGACAACACAGATGTACAAATACAGAGACACAAAGACATACCGGCACAGTCTGACAGACACATGACACACAGACGCACAGCCACACATAGGAGAGAGGAACACACACACACACACACACACACACACACACACACACACACACACACACACACACACACACACACACACACACACACACACACACACACACACACACACACACACACACAAGGTTGGGAGAAAACCGAGCGTGTCAGGACAGGACTCAACGAATGAAAGTTGTCTTTAAACAGGAGTGTGTTCATTGCGCTAGGTCGATGAGATGATGGATGGCGCCGTCTGTCGGTGATGCCGTCTTTTAACTGTCGCGTCGCACTGTTTATTGTTCTTGTCTGTCAAAGTCATTAGTCATTCCGTTTGCCAAAACCCATGCATCATTTCACGCAGACTTGTCACAGTGTCGTCATTCAGATGACTCGAAATAACGACGCATAATACCTTTCAAAATAATAACTGTGTTTCAGTTTTACGTGTTCACGAATTGCCGGATATGTAGGTAGGACCGATTTTCGTTCCTTTATTATTTTCTTGTATGCGGGAAATGTATTAAGCAAGCACGTGTTTGCGTATGTTCTTTGTAATTTTTATCAACCATAATTTCATCAGACCAATACGATAAACACATATTTACGGTATTTCAACGGCTAGAGATAGGACACAGGGAATAAGATTTATATTTTCCCTTGTGCTTGGAGTCATGCAAAAATGCTGAGGTGTCGGAGTCCGAGGAACATGATGGGCTGAGCCCCCAATATGTTTGATGGTGGCTGGAGAAAGGATCATCCCCCCAACATTTAGAGAAATTTGTGCATTTTGGAGTGTAATTGAATGTTTTAATTGAGCCTCAGGATTTTTTTGAGATCCTCAAAATGGGGTGCAATATTGGAGGTTTTTCGAGAGCCTCACGGTGGGTTTTGAGAGCCCCAACGAGGTGTGCAATTGGAGGTTTTTGGAGAGCCTCAATGTAGGTTTTTTTAGAGTCTCAATGATGGGTGCAATTTGATGTTTTTGGAGAGGCTTAATGTATGTTTAGAGCCTCGGGAGTGATGCAACTTGAGGTGTTTTGGTGAGCTTCAAGATTGCTTGAGATTTTCGGAAAGCTTCCTGGGGTGCAAATGGAGGTTTTTGGTGAGCCTCAGCACCCCGAATATTCATCACGGCTACATTTAATAGTCTATCAAGTAACCGGAAACACAAATGTTATTCCGAAAGGCCTAATATAAATATAGTTGTATTCTCGACGTGATATTTACCGAGGAAATCACAAGAAATCTTCCTCGGTAGCTGAAATATGGAGACAAAAACGATTTCGTTAGTAAGACGAGCCCGGGTGAACCTGTGCAGATCGGTTAGCGAGGTCTTCATACCGCTACATCATGATATCAAACATGAGAGCGCCAACCAACATTGCTGTTAAACTAGACAGTTCCACGAAAGCACGACCTGCGTCAATGTTACGCATTCACATTATTGAGTTGCCCTTTCGCTCTGCATCCAGAGCCACGTTTGGAGCCTGCGGGTGTAGGAGTATTTACGACGGCGCCGAAAGATATCGCCGCTCAGCATGTTTTGTGTGTTTTTGCAAGACAGAATAAAAGTGATGCTTCGCAAAACTTAAAATACATGTACACCACATGCCCAGGAAATAGCAAGTAACGGTTATAAATTGCTTTGACCGTACCAGGAGGTGCGAAACAGTTGTCGCACGTAAGCGTCGTGTTAATGACACGTTAACGACGAGTGATAGATAATTGATTTAAGTGATCTCATCGAACAATCAATTATTGTACAGTATTATTGAATCAATTTATTCATTCATTCACTCGTCCACTCTCACATTCACTGACGGACTGACAGAGAGACTGACTACTCACTCCCTCCTCCGTTCCCCTGTCCGTCCGTCCGTCCCTCCGTCCGTCCCTCCGTCCGTCCCTCCGTCCGTCCCTCCGTCTGTCCCTCCGTCCGTCCGTCCGTCCGTCCGTCCGTCCGTCCGTCCGTCCGTCCGTCCGTCCGTCCGTCCGTCCGTCCGTCCGTCCGTCCGTCCGTCCCTCCCTCCCTCCCTCCCTCCCTCCCTCCCTCCCTCCCTCCCTCCCTCCCTCCCCCCACATCTTCATTTCGACACACTTGATCAATCGTTCACTCGCCCATACCCGAGCATACACGGACCCATATACTGACATTCACCACTCACTCACTGTACTCACTACACCATGCAGCCGACCACACATTCCTCGTTATGGCGCCATGTTACTTATGACTACCGTGTCTCCTCTCCCTTCCGCCATGACGCCGCGGGAGTCTCAAAGTCTCCGACCCTCACTTGTCTATGGCACTGGGTGTTAACTTTCAGAGGAGCCAATTGTAAATTGCCATTTTTTAGATTTAGAGATCCACGTTAACGAACCGGGCTCTAGCAAACAGGTGCGTTATGGACAGTAACAGCCGGGCGTTGTCCATCACACGCCCGGGGTAGGCAGAAACCAACGCGGACCAGCACGGACGGGAAACACGCACACGCAAACGTTTCAATCTCCACAAAATATGAAACATTTCCTGCCGTGGGATGATCGACGCCAATATATTCCAAGAGACTATTTATAGTCATGTGTACCTGCCATGCGTAGAGTGAGATGTAAAATGTACCGAGTTAACCTACATAATTGATATCGCGCTATATAAAACATGCCTATACATAGTTTTTTTCGTGATAAATTGCCTAACATCCTGTAGAGTCAAGTTAGTAATGGAATGGAAGGTGTACCAGAAGATGTACGTGGAGATTGGATACCGCACACTATAATTGACTATTGCCTTTCTTTCTTCTTTTAATACCACCTCGGTTTATATTTATAGACCCATTCAATTATACCTTATGGTAGGACATCGATACACAGCATGTCCACATTAAAACGAGACTCTGTTGCACGTTTATTTAGTCACTGTTCTTGATATTGGAATACACATGTAATCCTCTGAATGAGAATGTAGGTAGAGCCTAATACGATACATGCTATAGCAGAACAAACTAAGCAAATCTTACACAATTTTTAAGACTGCACCCAAACGCTACTACAGTCATACACAGAGCATGTACGAGGAAAGTAGGCGGAAATGACAATAGCTCGACGGCGATGATACGAGAAAAAGCTCGAAAAGTATGACGAAGGTTCGCAATGGGTTCACGTACACCGAAGATGAAATAAGTTAGTAGTGGAATGGTCGTTTATAACCCCCCGAGGGTGACGTTGTCCTGCGTTGTTATGTCAGCCTCTCCGTCTATTAGCTAATGTAAATTCTCAGTGGGATGCTGGCACGGAACGTCTCTCACGATTACCCGACCAGAAGACACGTGCCAGCAATGTGTCCACCGGCTGTGTGTGCTGGGATAAGAACCCCCACTTCAAAGCCCCGTCTTAGACACCCGGGATGCGGCAATGACTCCCAGGTAGCGCCGATCAAGGATCGCGACGCCAGCGCATTATTCATAAAACACAAGATGGCCGCCTCGAATGACCGTTTTAATTAGTCGCCGCTGAATGACTGCCATACTTGTGCGCATCGTTAATTGGGCGGCGCTGGATTAACGACCAGATGAAAGCGACGCCCCCAACAGTTGCGCGGTCGCAGATGGATGACGCGGAGTCTGGAGGAGACGGCGATCAACAAGACTGGATAAGAACAAGTGGTGTAAGGCTAGCAGTCGGCGCCGCTGTTGTCCGGTGGTCCAAGCCAATACGGCGAACAAATAAACAACAGCCGTGCGGGCAGGTGACCCACCTTCTACACCCACCGGTCAATATCTTGCCTGCCGGCCACTCGCTTCACCAACCGACAAGTGCTGGGTAGATCTATCCGAACCCAGGATAGTTGGCGGAGAAGACGGTTCTTTTGAAAGCAGTTTTAAAGTTGCATTCTCAGATCGTCCATCTTTTATGCACAAATGTACAATTTTCCCCGCACATCATACATCACTTTCCTCAACTCCACAATCATAATTTACCGAATAGCATATCTATTGCCAAAGAGACATATATGGTAGCAAGTTTAATGATCAAATAATAAATATTATTCGTGTTGTACATACATTTTCTTTAAAAAAAAACAGTGAAAACTATCAATTTAAACCGTAATGCAACTTTAACGTAAACTATGGTAATTATGTTCTTAATTACTTTCAATCCCAAATAGTATTGCCTGCATTGCATCCCGTGCTTATAGAATATATTTTTCATTCCTTCCAATTTTCGTCGCGCTTCTCATATCTATATCATCTTCGGGGCTCATAGCCCGTACAGATTCAATGCATCTTCACCAGTATGTCCTGTCTCTGGTGGCCAGTTTTCTTCTTTTCCTGTTTTCCACCCAGTTGTTATATTTCGTTCTTAGTGGTTGTTCGCCAGGTTGTCTCAAATCCACGCATTCTCCCCTTCGAATTTGGCAGGTAAAGCCAAGCAAATGCATATCAGGTTTCGGTAACACGACGCTATATATATATATACTATTAAAATCCCCTAACTGTATGATGAGTTTCGTCCCGAAACCGCATCCAACTACTAGTAAACTACAATGGGCTGTTTAATATAAATACATTTAAAAACACAGTTAGTTGTGAAATATATTTAGTTAAGAAGTTATTATGTCGGTGACTACCACAACCTATATACCGACTATCGCAGATACGTTTAAGGTAGATATTTTCATCGACGCAACTAATTGTGCAGTCACCATTGTCGTCAGCATCTTACAACACCTTCACACATATTCATGTATATATGTTAACAACATTGATATTGCATGCACATTTCGAGATTTCATAACTTTTCGTTTTGATTCGCTCTAAGCTCACGTTTGTGAGATCTTAGGCACAATATGTGTTTTTGTTTCTTGTTCTACTTACTATTATTATTACTATTATTATTATTATCATTATTAACATTATCATCATCATCATCATCATCATCATTACTGTCATGCAGCTGTTCGGCACAGTCTTTAAAGAAACTGCTGTTCGCGCCATTTGTTTTGAGTGGGGTTTGGGTATATGATATACTATTTATTCTGCCTACTGCGCACTACATTATTTGAAACTGCATACATGCAAGTTTATTGAAAAAGCAAAAAGTAGGACATTCGAATAGGTATCTTGTAATAATAATAAACTGACGATTCCGCCATCTTGGATGACCGCTGCCAGCTTCACGAACAGGTTTAGGCTTAGTACAAATATTTAGAATATCGACTTGAGCCCATGGTGTGCGGCGCTTAATTCAATCTAAACGAGGAAGTCAATTACAATGTTACGGACGAGGCCGTGTGCTGCCTGTCTAAACACCCGCACTGACCAGCTGAAGAGGGAAAGGGGCACCCCATTCCCGGGCTCTCAACGGAAACTCAGAGTTATTTTGTTCAGAGTGATTTTGAAGGTGGTCCAAGGACGAGAAAGTATACATTTCACACCCACGCGTGCATGCACGCACAAATGTACGCGCACTCATGCGGATGGGTGCGTGCATGGCTGCCATTTAATTGTAGGAGCTGCATGATTCAATGAAACGTATCGAATTTTCGTTCAGAATTCTGCTAGAAACTCAGTGGAAAGTCAATATAGCAATTTAATCAGATTTAGCAAGATTACTATCCAGAAAAAACCTAAGATGATGGACAAGGGATTAACTATTTACTTACCAAGAATCCATTTTTTAAAGTCATTTCCAATCTAAGAAATGTGTCAATTCTTTTAAAACATATTCACGCTGCTAACGTACATAATCATGACACAATTTGTTCCATCAATATATATACTCCACCGTGAGAACGAATACTTTCTGATATATAATCGACACATTTCCATAATTTACGTTAAACCCTTCTCACTGCGTGTCCCCTTGTGCGTCTATATATATATAATGGGTGAGAGAGAAAACACTTCTATACCAATATATCCATAACTATTCAATATCTTGAAATGTGTTTTTAATCCCCGCGTCGTCATAATTATGGTTGTTTAACTACATTCTCTTTGTCACTTTTTAATAACTAAGTTGTCTCAGTTCTTGACTCAATTTAATCCGTCTCCTCTGTAACGATATACCAGATTTGTGCGTGTTTTCTTTATTTTACCCTTTACCCTGGGGAGGCAACGATGACGTTTCACCCGAGCATAACATCGTAGCGTGACGGCAGCTGATTCCTCCTGGTCGGGTATTAGTCATGGACTAATGTGACAACCGTGAAACAACCGTGACGATTATACATGCCACTGTATTTTCCCTTGGGGTAGCCGTAAGGCAGCCGGGGCGGGAGAGATTCGCCCCCAATGTTTATTCGCGACAACGTGGGTAAACAATGGTGGATGCTACTGTTACAAGCGTCAAGCATGTCTTCGTGTGCTCCGGACAATAAACAACAAGGCAGCTGTGGTTATTTCGTCATGGAAAATTATATCAAAATACTGGTTAAAGATCAGTGACAAACGCAATTAAAATAAATGTTCAATTCAGTTGAATTTTTATGTATACAAAAATCAACTATCACGACATTCGCAACTATGTCATTGCTAACTTTGTTACCATATTATCACTTCTATTTTATACATTATGATAGCTGCCAATTTTTTGTTGAAATCCGGGAGATTCATGAGCGGTTCAACACGCTTCCCGTGTCGCGCTGTCTCGTCGCGCTGTCTCGGGTCTTGATATCGGAAGACGGGGGAAGGGGGCGGTGATGTTGGAGATTTTTCGCCAGATATTCAGTGGTTCGGCACGTCTCAGCACGTCTCCCATGGTGTCGCGCTGTCTCGAAGAAGGGGGTATTTTCAGCGAAATTCGGGAGAGTTGCCTCAACGTGCCTGTATTCCGTGAGACCGGGAGATACACCTAAATTCGGGAGAGAGTTGGTAGATATACATTATACACATTTTATAGAACTGTAGGCCTACATTTGATAGGGCTACATTATCTAATGTGAGCAAATCGATGGCCTTGTCACCATGGATTGTATGTTGTGCTGATAAATTTGACACGCATCTTACTGCATTTTGACACACCCATTCAAACCGACGCACACAGTAAATTATTAAAACATATTACAATTTATAATATCAAAAAGAACAAATGAAATGTGCTAGTATCGTGTTCGCGCTCCAGTCGACCCCGGGTTCTCGGGATTATTAGTGAGTCTTCTCAGACACATCGACGCAGGTAGCTACATTCCTAAAATAACGACCCTTCCCCGTGACTTCTCCACACATATATCATCTACAAGTTGAAGTCATACAAAATGTACTTTCGTTTTATAGACGCCGCTGAGGCATGGCTGTTTCCTGGCGGGGCGCGAGCCAACGCTGGTCTAATGGCGTTCTCCATTAAACGACTTCTTGCTGCGAATCCTAATGCATCCTAACACCTGCTTTGGCTCGCTTTAGTGTTTTCTGCTCCATATACTTAAACGACAGTCTGTTTAGCATTTATCACCCGCGTCGCGCTTTCGTAGTTTGTTTATTTGTATTTATCGTCGGGCGCCGCTAGTGAGCGATAAAATGTACACTCGCTGGAGAGTGCTGTCAAGTAAGCTGCTTTAGGGGTCGTATCTACGGCTTGTCTTCCTGGTCTGTATGTTGTGCATTTTCGGCACTTTTTATTTATATATCAACTTAATTTAGCTATTTATTTCACTGATTGGTGTAACATATTTTGTGTAACTCATTTAGTTAATTTAACGGTTTTCTTCTTTCTTTTAAACACTTTTTTATTTTAAAACTGTTGAATGTATTTTACATTAATTGTGACCTGCCACAGCAGCTGGTTATTAAATCGCACTGGACAATTATGCACGAGAGCCAAAAGCAGCTGTCTAGATCCCAAAAAGTTTGTGATTTCAACAGAAATACTTACATTAAGCCTTATAATTTCATGTTTCAATGTCGGGTTAATTTTCCTTAACAAATAATCCAAAACTAACTAAAGTACAAAATGTATGCTTTGGGCTTTGATTTTTCACTTCACGATATATTCACTTAACATTAGTCGCCGCTCAAAAGTGGTGTAGCCTTTACGCATATCTCAGATTTGTTTATTCTGTAATACGTTTGAGAGAAAAAAGAAATTGTGACCTAGATAATTACCATTCATTGGTAGAGTATAGGTGACACCAAATAGGTAGTCGTGCAATGCTACGGAAGAGTAATTTAAAATTTTCCTTACACCTTTGCTTTCCACTTATTAACCCGATGATAACGTTCGTGGCAGCCTTATGTGCCTGTAGCATTTGAACCTCGTACATAAACTGGAATATTTCTTTTAGTTAACAGGCCGTGTCTGAACTCCCGTGTAGGTTTAACATTATTATTATTGTATAGTCCATTAACTTCCTGACCGTTTCTCTTCGGCTCATTAAGTTTTATTACCCCGAGTTCCTGTAGCAGTTGCCCCCGTGTGGTACGTACCAATGTCACGGTCCTGCTTTATCCCCTCAGTCAGATTTTCGAGTCATCTTCTGTTAAATAGACAAACAAAGTAACAGAGAAACACTTTCATGAACGCCTACCTCGATTTTTGGAATTCCATAGCGACAGACAGGGATGCCACCTCGCGTAATTCGGGAGAACCTTTCTCAGAATTGTTGTGACGTCAGACAGATGCAAGTCCAACGTGGCGACCGAAACAAGATAACGGAACGTGATTCGCGCAGTACAAACATACGAAGTGTTATAAATTGATGCGGTTGTCTCTACAAGTATGTTACTGATCGGTATGTCATGTTGTTAAATCGAAGTGAACGTTTGGAACGGACAACTATTTGCGGTGAATTTCGGAATAGTTCTGACATGGAGAAAATCAGTTATTTGGATAGCAACTTGGCACATCTGTTATTGTGAATACTTAATTATTGTTTAAACATAACAATGCAGTTATATAGAAGTAATGTTGTATTACTAAAACAATATTTCTAAATAAAGAAACGCATTTAGTTCAACCCAATATTTAGTTCACCCCCTGTAAAATGTATAACAGACCAGCGACTCCTTTTGTGAGTTTCTTACCAACTCTTGAGATCAGTTTCTGTATGTTCCAAGCATCCTTTGGTATCCGTCTCAAGCGAGTATCCTGTGACAGTTAGTAACATACACGTCGAGTTGTTAATTTTTCTTATGGCATATAATAAGCGACCTATCTGTCATTTTTTTTAATGTGACTGTCAATGCATAGTCTATCCATCAAGGATTGGAAAAAAACACTAATTTTTTTATACAATAGACATCTTTCGACCGTGTGCGATTACGGTTACGGATACGGATAGTGCCTCTGACGTCAGCACTTAGCGCGCTCTAGTAACGTGTACGCACGTTACTAAACGTCCACTGAAGTGAATTCGACGGGTAGGAGGCCGACTACACGTAAATAAAAAAACCGGATAGCAATACACTGTATTTTGTCGAAAACGCAAACTTTGGAGGACTGTGGATAGTTTCGTCCGAGGTTGTATTATACATAGATTCGTCTCATGTGCAACATTTTAAGTATCTCGGGCATTTAAATGGTCTATTCTATCATTGAGATCGGTTACATATCCGTGAGTTTTGAAGCGTCAGCCCACACATGCTCAGCTTCAGGGCCGTTTATGATATATTATTGCCATCTGTTAAGTCAGCAAAGTAAGAGTGTTCGTGTAGATTTCGTCACAAAAATGCTCTTAAAGTTCAATGAAAATTAATTGTTAACCGATTTCCATTTTATGTGTTGTATCGTAAAACTGAACTTGACATTGTTTTGATTGTTTTTCTTATTTACGATTTTTTGCCGTACGTCTATTATTTTCTGATTTGTTTAAACATTTTTTAGAACCTACCTTATCGTTCAATTTGTACTGGAAAACCCAGGAAAATAACTTAGCGGCTAATCGCCAACCGTTCATTTAAGCGAAACTAGCCGGTGCTGCTACGCATACGGATACGGATAGCTATCTGTATCAGTATGTGTAACCGCGCAATTTCGAAAGGTGCCTAATATTATTTTGTGTGGTGTTTCCGTTTAGGAACAAATTGTTTCCTATAAAAATGGAAAGATTTCGGGAGCCATATGTTGGAATAAGAACATTTGTTTGTCTTTTTGGCCTGTATTCGCTGACAGCACGTGTGTACAACGCGGTAAAACGTGTAAACGTTAAACAAAACAATAAATGCATAGATGCAATTATCGTAACTTAAACAGCTAGACTTTTATAAAATGCTTAGACATTTCTTGTCACACCAGACTGACAGACAAACAGTGTGCATATCGTAGTTAAAACAACTGCCTTCCTACACCCTAGACCGGACACTCGATGTTGCGTCTAGTTGCATAAATCCTCCTCCCCAGCTGCTGCTGCGTATGACAAAGTCGCGGTCGGGACCCCGGCCAGACTCTTCCGCATAAATCACCAAATCCTGCTTCAAAATTGGTTCCCTTTGACAACGGAGGCCAGTCGATACACATAGACGAACGCTATCGCCACATCCACCTGTCTCAGTAAGGACATCATTGTTTTGAACCAACTGACAAAGCCGGATAACTTTATGACTAGTACTTCTCTACGCTGTGTGATTGGATACGTTTGCGGATGCGCAGCGACATCTTAGGAAGGAGCTTCGCATTCCCTGTTCTTGTAAATTGGGGTTATATAATATTAGGAGACAGCAGCACAAACCAGATGTCTTCTAAAGACACTACTATGCGACAATATTAAATATACATTGTTCTTCCTCGTGTTTCCCCTGTACATGTGTCAGGTGTTAGTTCCTGCACGGCATGTTGTACCGTTCTTCCTCTTTTTGCCTTCCACATCACCCTCTCACCACATTAACACCAGCTGGGGGGTTTCCTTTTCCTGCGGTCTTGGTGTCAGTCCGCTTCCATTCGTATCAGATGACCTACCCTCACCATCCTATTTTTACTTGTCTTCCTGTTAAGCTGCACTGCACCACGATCTCTACCCGCGGGTCACTCATTCTCCTTCCGTCTCCCTTGCAGAGAGTGAGAGAAAGAGAGAGAAACAGGGAGAGTGTGAGAGAGAATGAGAGAGCGAGCGAGAGAGCGAGAGAGGGTGAGAGCGAGAGAGAGAGAGAACGAGAGAGAGAGAGAGAGAGAGAGAGAGAGAGAGAGAGAGAGAGAGAGAGAGAGAGAGAGAGAGAGAGAGAGAGAGAGCGAGAGAGCGAGAGAGAGAGAGAGAGAACGAGAGAGAGAGAGGGGGGGGACGGAGAGGGGAGAGAGAGAGACAGTGTTCATGATCGGCCGATAATTTATCATTGTCCACACATGGCGGAACGACATGATAATATTATATAAACGTTGTTGGTGTAGTCAGCTGTGTTAATTATTAACATTATCACGCTGCAATCCTATTGACGTTTTTGGACAACCGACAGCCTCTCGGCTAACAAATGTCTCACATTGTTTTTGTCTCTGTCGCAGATAACGAACTAACCGCTCCCTCGCATCAACGACAATTATCGTGTCGACGACTTAGCCCATCGGTAAACAAACCCGAGGCACCCGCACTGCGCAAAAACTACGCCGCGCGCGAGTAAAGTGGCACGCGTCGTCAAATGTCGTCTGCTTTCGTTTATCACCCGCCGTCATCAAGCTCACTTTTGATCTATGTTCTCTGGTGTTTCTGCCCGTTTGATTGATAGCTCAGCTGGCCACAACGAGCGCTGACGCAGCATCGCTGCCTGACGGGCATCTCCGTTACGCGACCTGGCGAGCGATCCAGCCAGAGGCGGGCGACATCACACGGACAGGTTTGCCACGTTGCTCATCCCGGTGTAATTAGAACCTGCGTTAATATCTCGTTTTAGCCGCTACCAGACAGAACTCAACACATGTAGACGCCGGCTTAACGATACCGATTTATTAGCGTGCACATTGCTGCCGATTATCCACTTTACCTTAATGGTTTCTGCATACATGCAAGTAGTGAAATTCAAGACGTAAGCGTCTAACTAATTGAATTATGTTTCCAGTGATTCGCTTCAGTAAAATACAAGCTTGATGCTCGTAACGGCGAATACAAACGTTAAATTAAATTAAGGTTTTATAATGACTGTAACGCCTATGCAAAAAATATCCAGTAGTATCACCAAGAAATTAGTTATATATCATACAACCGTAGCACAATTTGTGTCTTCTAAAACGGACTTGATAAGCACAATCAAAACGCAACAATTATGTTGGACTAAAATTGAATAAATTTATTATATCGTTTTGTTACAACTTATTTAAATACAATATAGCGTGGCACAATGCTTGCTGCAAAAACGCTTTGTCACGGGTAAGACCAATAAATGATGAATGTGTCCTTTGCAGTGGAAGTGATTGCAGTTTTAGTGAATGGTTTACGCTTAGTTGCTGTTGACATATACAAGTTAATCAGGGTTGATGGAATGAGCTATTGGAGGATTAATTGTGTTGACCGGAATTATTGTGAAACCTTTGAATAAGTTGTTCACTCTTGCTGAGTACGTGCGATGACGTATATTTATACTGCTGCCGAGATTGGTTTCAGTCTCCTCCAAATGTTCTTGTATTACACCCGAGAGTGAACACAATCTCCTTGTAATGTATTACACCCGTGACAG
This sequence comes from Paraescarpia echinospica, assembly GCA_020002185.1. NCBI lineage: Eukaryota > Metazoa > Annelida > Polychaeta > Sabellida > Siboglinidae > Paraescarpia > Paraescarpia echinospica. Next base: position 14,778,510 of record CM034537.1, read on the forward strand.
AACATAGTGTCCTTTTAATGTAACTATTACACTCGAAACATATCTAAATATCCTTCAAATATAACTGCATTACACCCGAAACGAAACACAATATCCTTTAAATGAACGCATATTACACCTGAGACGGAACACAGTTTCGTTCAAATGTAACTGCATTACACCAAAGGCGGAATACAATATCCATTAAATGTAATATTACACCAAAGGCGGAACACAATTCTTGTTCAAATATAATTGTACTACATTATTATGTCCTCGACAGAAAGCATTCTCCTTCAAACGTAATTGCAAACGAAGTCTGCTTTTCGATTTTTATTAAATCTACAAAGCTTCTACATTGTATCGTGCATGTGTTCACACGAGTGACATATACACAATGCATTTACATTTGATGTTAACTTATCTATTGTTTAGCATTTTAGATGTAGCGGTTATGTAAAATACAACTAGGTGGCAGCACTATCACTGGGATTGGCGTGGCTGAACAAGTATTACACCAGACTGGATTCTTTGTTCCATTAAAGCTGCTGGATTGTTTGACATGACCACGGTAATATACCGACTTTCTTCGCTTTAGGCAAGATATAATTAATATTGTGTTATTGTACACAGAACGTTATCATCACTAGTACCAGGTATTTGGCAAGGCATGCATGGACGGATTGTTTCTATGATGAATAAGAACAAGTATTTCTGGCAGTTACGAAGATGTATCACGTGAACCAGCAAAGGAAATACGTGTAGAATTCGCGCCAACGACATATATTGCTTAACATAAAACTAGACCCGCTGGCCTATTTCTCGCTGGCGCGCCAGTTTTTCACCTCGCCCTTTTCCTCATCTCAAACTCATCTAGCGCGTGCGCCTGGCTTCCCTCATACAGCGGCCGATTAATGCACGTTTCACACGTACATTCACCGACCCTGCCGCAATAAAAAGGATGGGAAATACAGATGCGCTCACACATATTAAATGGCAAAGAGAATGTTGATTGATAATTTTGATTATTGCTTAGTATTTTACAAAATAAAAGGGGATCTGTGGAATGTGGTGGAATATTGCATACAAAATAATACAACATGATAGTTATCATTACCCGATTAATTTAGTTTTTTATATGTCCGCTTCTCCTTAAAAAGAACTAAAAAATCGTATAAATTGTGAAACAAAAATTATTTGTTTCAATTAATTTAGGCCATATACCTGTATGGTAAATATTCATAATAACAATTATTAAATGTTCGCCAAGCTTGAAAGAATCCCGGTGAAACGTCTCTCAAATATATGACAGTTGAGAAACAATTGTCGTGCCACCTGGCATATATAGACATGTGAATATGATTAATAGCAGCGAACAAGAATGGACGGACTACTAATTAGGTTTTCATTGACGACAATGTTAACATTTGTATCGTGTGTTACTAAACATTAAATAGAACCTGCTTCGACAATTGGTTCAAAAAATAAACTGTGTTATTATTCATTGTTTCGTCAACCCGGTGGAAACAAGTCGTTAACTTCTCTCAATCACGTCTCCAGAAAATCAACAAGATGTTTTCGTATCCTGTGTTTCGAAACTATTTTCAGAGAATAAAAATGACCAAACAGTGATAAAGTCTCTGAGTCATCAGCACTTCGTTCGTGTGCCATGAACCCGGAAATAAATTAACGATTCGTCCCCTTACGGAGAAATAACCTGAACTAACGCTTATAGTGACAGGTCGTAAACGCCGCACATCTGTCGTGAAGCATCAGCCGAGACAGCATATGTGTGTAGAAATAAACAAACGCTAAACATCGCAAGATCAGTAACATCAAACTCATCTCAAACCACAACATTTGATCGACACGACGTGCTATGCTGAGTACTTGCAGGTCGTATTCGTGGAGTGCAGTGGCTCAGTGCCTAGAGCATTGGATTCTCAATCGGGAGAACCTGTGTTCAAACCCTGCCCTGCTGTGTCGAACCGTGTGCAAATTCGACTGAACATATCTGCCAGGGAGTAACGTGTAAAGCGCTTTGTGCAGTCCTAAGGACTGGATACTGTGCTATATAAGAACTGACCTTTACTTACGTGTTACTTATTGTTTATCAGCGCACACAAAACTTGCCGTGTTCAATAAAATTGTATAATTGTATACTAATATAATTTAATAATATAGCACAAACTGAATTCTTTGTTATCTGTTGCTAGCAGTATAGTGTATTAAGCACGGTTGATAACATTTATAAATAATCTGGAGAAAAAAACCCATTTCAGAAACAGTGTGTGAAATGTTTCTTTTTGAGACAACATATTTAATTGCAAATATAATTAAAAGTTACACTGTTTCTGAAATGTCCCAATCACCTGCATATTTAAATAACTCGATCGCTTTCGAGTCTGACATAAGCTCCCAATTATTGCACTAGCGACACCCGCAATCGCAACATCTTCGTGGCTGTCGTCAATTTCATAATTACGCTAATAATATCCATAAATATCCATATTTATAGCTGTTCTCATGACCAGCTTCCGGATCGATGCAGCAGATGCGAGTTTGACGCGTGAACATCGTGATCAACGCTGACAATCCTCGTTGTCCACAATGACACTGAACATGATCAGCGGCGACGCTCAACCACTCTACCAAAAACTCCGCTAATTTTAGACCGCGTTACACTTGTCAACTGAGTAATTACAGTCGTGCCCAGCGCAACCGGACATCGTCCAGAACGGCTGGACACCCCACTGTGGCCAATGCAAACTCCGCCGTTGTCGCTCGCTAGCGTGTTATTAAGCCGTGGTAATTAGCTATTGTAGCAAGTTCGAATTTCTATGTTGCCTACAATTGGTTAATCAGCGAACAAGTGTTGCGCTTCCGGGAGGTGGGAGCCGTGTGAAGGGAGAAGGGGCGGGCGTGTGAAGGACGAGGGGATACGTACAGCTGTAGTGGCGTGGCGAACGAGAGTCCTTGAGACTGGTAGACCAGATTTGATCCAGTAGTATCATTTGTTAGACCGATACTTCTTGCAAACACAGCGTGAGGAACCAAACAGGGAATATCGTGATTTTTTTATAGTGCGTTCTTTCAAAAATGTACGTGTCATTTGGTTTGATGAACACTGGTTAAAGACAATATCAATGTTCGTGTTTAGATGGTGCAGTTTTGTTTATCATTGTTAGAATGTACAACCGGTTCCGACAATGTAATGAAGTAAAACATTTAAGAATCTCTATCGGTGAACATTCATCCAACATCCAAGAATGTTCATCCAGCATTCACTTCGTCTCTACTCTATTAGACCATATCCTTCTCTCTCTCTCTCTCTCTCTCTCTCCCTCCCTCCCTCCCTCCCTCCCTCTCCCTCCCTCCCTCCCCTCCCTCCCTCCCTCCCTCCCTCCCTCCCTCCTCCCTCCCTCCCTCCCTCCTCCCTCCCTCCCTCCTCCCTCCCTCCCTCCTCCTCCCTCCCTCCCTCCCTCCCTCCCTCCCTCCCTCCCTCCCTCCCTCCCTCCCTCCCTCCCTCCCTCCCTCCTCTCCCCTCCCTCCCTCCCTCCCTCCCTCCCTCCCTCCCTCCCTCCCTCCCTCCCTCCCTTCTTTCCTCCCTCTCTCTTTCTTGTTCTCTCGTTACATTTATGTCACCTTCAACGATGATGAAACGTTGGTAGTGTAGTAAATGATACAATGAAGCTGAGAAAGAAAACACGAATTTTCTCCCTTCCTGTAGTAGTTATTCTTCAAAGTGTTCCCATTCTCGACCAACACAAAATAGCAGCGGGCGGCTCGAAGCACCAAGACAGTGTTTGTTAGAGCCGAGACCAGCGGCCTCTAATTCAGCACATCCGGTTGTCACCATCATACGACCAGGGCAAGAAACAGCGACAGGTCGACGGTGGACAAATACAAACAATTGCATGGAGAAGGCGAGGAAAATCAGCCTCTTCAAGCGCACAGTGTAAGTGGTGACAATGCTTTGTCTCAACGTCACCTTCGGTTAGAACCAACAGAACATTCTCGGTTCTCGGGGGACTCAGACAAGCCGCCGTATCCTTCGGGAGTTTATTAGCAAACTGGTACCCGTTTGCTCGCAATGAAGCCGCCTATTGTTGTAGGTTTGTTGACGTCTCGTCTCGAAGGACTGCTGTCATTTCGGTTGCATAATTATTTACATGCCACCTGCCCGTAATTCCACCTCTGGTGACGCTAAACGGCCTTCGAATAGTATTCCATTTGATCGTGTTTCGTTTTCTGGACATTAGGAATCTTTCACGCAACATCCCTAACTTAAACACACATCGTATATGGTGATTGAAGCATGATCAACGTGTCTAAGTGATCGGCCGCAAGTAAAAAGCGAAATCGAGATGGTGCACGATTGAGCAGGACTGCCAGTAAGTAAAGTGTAAAGCGCTTTAAGCAGTCCTATAAAGACTACATAGCGCGCGTACGTGCGGCATTTCCTATGTACCTTTTGTACACCACACGCACCCATGAACCTTGAGCGTTTCCAATCAACAAACGTGGAATAGTGCTCTAAATTGAGATATATATATACTGCTACGACTCTGTGGAAGAAAGCGACGGAACAAAGATGGTTAGAGTCCTACTTCAGACAACGGCTTCGGGCTGTAACGAGACACAATCGCATCACTTGTTTGTTTAAGCACTCCTGATTCTTGATTAGCGGAATAGGCCGCAAACAAGTGCATCAACGCGTTCGCCATATTAGATTATCAACGATTCGATACTGTGAGCGCAGAAGCCTAACTCGCTTTGTCACTAAACACACAGTGGCACAATCACATCGACCTGCCCTAATGACTCTCGACAGTCAAAACACGATAAATATGGCAGCCTGCGTACAAATTATGCACATTTTGATAGAAGCTTTCGTTGAATGTGATTACCGTCTAAATTACGTTTCCTATCATCTCGTTTGTTTCCGTGTTCTCGAGGCCGCGAGTGAGTGGACCTGTCGCTTATGAAATATGCATAAAATCAGCGCCGTGATCACTCCATGATTGGCTGCGTAATGCTGCGTGGCTTCCATACGAATTCATGGAGTGTGCGTGTGCGTGCGGTGTGTGTGTGTGGTGTGGTGTGTGTGTGTGTGTGTGTGTGTGCGTGTGTGTGTGCGTGTTTGCACGTGTGCGTGCGTGCGTGCGTGTATGTCTGTTTTTTTGCGTAGGTCCATGTGTGTGAGGGTTTTTTGCGAATGTGTATGTCTATGTGTACGTATATTCGTATGTATGCATACTCGTAGACGAGTGGGAGGGTTAATACAACGTGCGATGACATTAAACATATCATACATATATTTCGTACATGTACTAATACACAAATTTTAGGTACACCCGATTTTACATTAAGTGTTTTTATCTATTAATACAACAATATCACGGTGTTGTAAAAACATACATCGATGCATTTCATGGGGCTTGTTTATTACATTATTTGTTTCAAATATATGACCATCATGTGTGTTCGATGCTTTTGTTATCACATCGACAACACATGTATTGATCCACGCTGAGACGAAGTTTTAGTTCGCCTTCTAATACATATGTGGTCCACGAGGCATGCGGACATTGATTCAGTTTAGGATTTATTGTTTTCGTCCGCGGACCCTATATATCCGCTACAAGATGCGTTAGTATCTAGCATTGTGTATGATGCGCCCAGTCACATATATTGCTGAGTGCAATAGAGCAGTGATCGCTCGCGAAGTTTTGTATTACTAATTGTTACAGTGAAAAAGACCGCATATGCAGCTGAAGGTATTATCTACCAAAACACTTTCAATCATGCAAAGACAGTCAACCGACACACTAAGTGGACAGGTGCATTAAAATTAGTGCCGCAGCATCACACGGCGGCACCAATCAACCAATCGCTATACAACGAGCGCCAATTAACGAATCCGTCACACGCGGCTGATCTCGTCACACGCCGCTGCACACGGAACATTGCAACAAGACAGCTGCTCGCGCAGGTGTAGTGACATGTCCATCGCTCCCCTTTCACGTCCGGCAACGCCAAAGAGACTGGGATACAAGCCGAAGAGTGGTCGACATCATTGTCGAATTTAACGCTAGTAATTGGCATCTCGACCGAGCGGCTAATGCGAACTTTGTTGCTAAATTGGCTGAGTGCGTCGGAACCTCGCAAATTAATAGGCACCGACTACAGCTCGCGCTCGTATCGATGCTAACAAGCCGGCAGATGACAAGGGTTGTAAACGACGAATGTATGCAAATGTATGTCCGATGCGGGAGCGATATCGAATGAAAGGTTCTCGCACACGAAGGCGCGTGCAGATGCCTCGACTTTTGTTTTGTTGTTTGATGTTAAGTACTCGTTTTGCGGCAGATGTTCTTGTAAAAAGGAAAAAGCCCTACAAAGATGTAGAACTTAATGGTCATTTGGAGATTGACAGCGTTATGTATGACACCATAAAATTGAACCAACATTAACCACATCAAACGAGTAACTGTTATGTCAGTACGTTAAAGTAAGCAGACATTATAACATATATATAGGCTATACATATTATGCTTGGAATTTCCTCATTTTCCTGAGTTTTATACACCTTATGCCTACATATATAATTGGACATTGTATATAAGGTTTTCTTGTGGATTATATGCGAATTAGTTAACATTAATTAAGACATAATATAAACCAGTAACCAAAGTAGAACATGCATATTAACATAGTTAACAATGGTACTGTAATTCCCATTTGTATATATGTAAACATTTTCCTTACTTTTTAATATGCAAGTATATCTGATAACACTAGCGATATCAGTCCAATAATGGCCGCGGGTACATTTCAGCATCTGCACTCGACTACCGGTGGATTGCTTATCGTACTCGTGTAAGTAGTTGTAATATGTCAGCTCTAATCAACATTTGTGTGGAATGTAACGCAGTAAACCAGTACCAATATCACGAAACACTGTAATTAAATTTCTGAAAGAACACATTTATTGACGACTGGTGAACCAAGGAGTTTATTGCGTTTGTAATGAATGAACCATGGACCTTGAATGCCAGTGAACCAAGGAGTTCATTGCGTGCTACAATGAACCAAGGAATTCCCGGACTATTCAGTATAGTGAACCATGGTGTGCTAAATGCAATTCTTTGACAACTGACATGATCCAAGTAATGAATGGCATATGTATTTGTGAACCAACGATTCATTTGGCAGCTTGTGAACCAAGTATCTCCTTGACTGCTAGTTAATCAAGGAGCACCCAGAAAGAAACGGCAGCATTTTGCTTGCTTGTCTTTGCGATTTCCTTCGTTTTCACACTAAATATTTACGATTAATTATTATTAACCAACACGTGCGCTAATAGGCACTGTGACAATACTCACAGGTGGTAGTACATGTAATAGACTTAAGCTTAATTAGCGCAGCAACGATCAAACAAACTCACTCGCATGATGCGCATGCACCTCACGGGCTTCCACCTGCTTTGCCCAGCCGGCCACACCACCATCGCACGGCACTGTAAAAATAATCATTTTATTACACGTACGTTCATCATTAGCGATTGTTCGCCGAGTGCTATTGTACGTCCCGGCGTGTTGGTTCAGCCTTGCACGCCGCGGGCTGGACGGGAATAGCCGTCGCCGATATGGGATGGCGGATTATGGGACGTGGGCGGGGGAACGCCGTGAAAGGCTTCCAACGGCGCGCGGGCCGGGAGAAGGACAACAGAGCGTCGATACACGCTACTTTGGGCGGTCACCCGCCATGCTGGCAACAAAGGGCCATAGCGTCTTATCTGCGGGCACACACACCTGCGCAGAAATTCGAAACAGTGTCCACCGACAACAATGGACGCGACACAGACAGTGCGTGGTGGCTCCAGGTTCCGACTGTGTAATGAAGTAAGGTCTTAAATGACGATAGTTGTGCAATTAGATATGTAGATAAACATGAACAAACTATATATATATATATAGGGTTTGAATGTCAGCAATGTCGATGCCTTCTCTCCACACGATACCATTTGCCCATATTTTACAGGTGGCCTATATACGTTCAGTTGTTTTCCATGAATCGCCTGAGTTGTAATTTGATCGAATAATGAATGAAACTTGAAACTCCTTGTGTCGTTGCAACTGAATAAGCCGTATCATTATAAGCGAACTTTGAATCAAATAAAAAGGTATAGTTGTTTCAAAATATACGCTGCATGCGAGTTCTTCTTAAATACGTTCCACAAAGACAGTTGGTGGGTGCGACATGTTTAAAGAGTGGCCAGCTTCTGTCTCGTACACTGCCAGAATGACGCATCGCATGCATGATCTCCTGGTTTATCCGGTACCTATTAATGTGATAGCAGAGTCACCACCAAGATTGGCTCACCATGCAGATACACCTGTCTTTGCGGAAACGTTGCTAGTGCAACGGGTGCATCGCCTTTCAGATAACAAATCACGTTACACAACTTTTTTAATGACAAGTCGGCGTCCGGATATAATCTCTGCAACATATGTACATCTTGTGTAGCAACAAGTGGGCTGTAGATGGTTCTTTGATGCTCAAAAACGTCGACGAACACGTGTCTGTTGATCAAGTTCAACCCTGCTGCAGGCGGCGCAACAGAGGAGATCATTACACGGCATAATTGCGTTCATTTTAACAGATAACCCTGCATAGTTCAGGGGTTCACGAGACACGCGCCGATGCTGCCCGTGGCAGATTGCAGTCACTATCAGAATTCAGTGGCATATGCGCACGCGTATACTGATTAGATCTGACTACAAGATACGACACGGTGGAGTGAATGAAGCGAAGACCCTCAGCTCGCAAAGTCACATCTGTCGACTGATAACCATCGACGGATCTGTTACTTGTGGCGTGCAACCATCCAAGGATCATGCCGGTGCCTCTGTCATTATTGTCTTCGGTATCAAAAGGCAGTTGCCACCGAGTGACTGTTGCATCTCACCGGTCGGTTATTTGGCGTAGTGAAGTTATTGCAGCAATGGGCTCTCGGGTTCCACTTGTTACTTACAAAGTCAATGCGCCGATGCACAACTTGCACGTCAATGAAGACACGGTATCAGTGTAGTTGTTAGTGATCGAAGACATATGTCTGAACCAAATACGTTAACAATATAAACAACTTGGCGATAATGTTCTGAAGAGGCTGACTAGTTGAAGGAGACCTTATAAGACAATAACATTCTAACCACTAAAATCTACAGATTAGTCAGTTAATAACACGTTGTCGAATGCCGGAAACAACTAGAACTAGAACCATTCAAGTGTATGAGGCACAAAGCAACTGCACGAATAGCGAATTTAGACGAGGCCTAAACAACTGCACAGAAGGCGAATTTAGTTTACTACTAGCTGAATATATTGCATGGCTGTTCAGTTTTATTAATACAGTTCCTATCAACATATAGCTATCAAAAAGATATAATACGCCACCCTATAATTGGACTTTAGCTATACTTATAAAACCATCTTGGTAAGATAAACGAGTCTCTTAAGAGATTTCAACAATTTGGATAATGTTAATTACCAAAGTATGTTTGGGCATTATACATTTTTTAATAATATATATTATAGCAACTGAATTAAGCGCGAATTTAGTTATCTTCCTCTATAAACATAGCACAAACGACCACTTTTGCTTAGAATTACACGAAAGGAGATCCGAGAAGTGCAAACCAGCACCAACTGTGAAGCGTCGCGATAAACAAGTACCATTCAACACATAAATCGAGTAAATTGTCACCCAAATAGAATTCGCAAGAGAAAACTATCAAGTTGTCAGCGAAGCTTTGATCGAGTCGTCAACTCTCGCGTACTTAGCGTTAATTACACGCGGTTTTATCGGCGTAGTCATCAGTGGTTGGCGCTTTCCATCTGCTCCCGACGTCCGGGCCTCTCCCATTCCCCGCCCCGGGCACCCGCGCTCCCCGGCCCGTCGGTCGGGCGATTAGGGGGTTCTTGTACGTGTCTGACGCGGCGTGTAATTCAATTGTTTGCGCGCGACGTCTAATTGGGCGTTGTGCGGACACGTGTTGGTTTCACGTTCCATTAATCTGATGGTAGGCATGCAGTGCTTGTTGTTCTGTCCGCCTTTCACATTACGAATGTAGGACCGGGTACTAATATAAATTGTGCATGGACTATAATTGTGAACTGGCAGAACTACATATGACGTTTTGGTGAAGAAGAAGCAAATATATAGGCATCTGATTTGTGTGCAATACAATAATTGCAATTAGCAATGTTTGATCGACCATGAATGTTAGTGTGCTGGTGTACAATTAAATATCAATATGCCGCAATATTATGGGTGGAAATTTAATGTAGTCTGGTTGTGGAGCACTATTAAAACGAGGTACTCAATAATGTTAAATGACGGGAAAAACCGATGACAACACATACACGTCTGACGAAAATTGCAAGTTACCATATGCACGAATTCGGAACAACTTATTTAAAACAGTTGCTAATGAAACAACAAATTACGGTGCGTTCGTGCGTGCGAATGTCTGTGTGTGTGTGTGTGTGTGCGCGCGCGTGTGTATGTGCGTGCGTGCGTGCGTGCGTGTGTGTTGCAAATAACCCGCTCAAAAAGCACACCACTAAATCAACTTTGTAAGAAATATCACTTCAAACAACACACACTAATATAGCATCCTTCCTTTGTGAATTGATCCAGATGTTCTATCCCGGTGCATCGCAATGCCAGAAACAAGGAACCTGTATCCCCTCGTGCCCAGCCACGCGTGACCGCACTCGACATATGTCTCTTTATGCCGGATCGTTGATGTGTACCGCTGCCAAATGATTTCAAAACGTGCCTGCACCTGACGCATATTCGACGGTTGACTCCGCCTGGGGATAAGGTAGCATATCTTCACGCAACCAGCGAAAGGCAAGCGCTCGGGGCTTGCTCGACCGGCGCGTTTAGTTGGACACTGGCACGCGCGAACCTTATCGCGAACATTGTCTTGCGCCGACAGAATCGCTCGGCGTAACAATATCGCATTCAGCCGCCGGCGAGGAGCGTAAACGAGCGATCGAATGGCTCTATTTGCATAGTTTACGCGCGATATGCGTGGCTGATTCAGATGTAGTCGGACAAGTGCGGCAATTCATCCGACCGTGTCTTGCTGCCAGATGGGCTCAGAATGCGTCGAGCACACGATCGGAATCGCTGATTATAATAGTCAACAAAGCGGATCACACAATGCAAGTTTAAGCAGCATTTGTTTTATTAGACATATAAAGATTTGGAGTTAGACCAGCATGGACTTTTGAGAAAAAACAACGTTCGACTGTGTTAGGTTTTGACGCTGCATGGAAATGTTTTAAGAGGACCTACTTTGAAATGCCGGTTTTGTGTGATTTTCGGTAGATGAATATCTATATATGCCGGTAGCTTGTAGGGTCTAGTTGTAACGCAGTTTGCATATTCTGTGATTTTTTTCGAACAGATTATATCGTATTACTAAAGTTTGATTTTATTATTATTATTATTATTGCCTGTTGTGATGTGTAGTACCTTGGCGTGGAAACGTCCTCAGTGTCGATCGGGAAAACCGGGGTTAGAATCAATTGCCATTTTGTAAGTTGGGTAAATTCGGATAGGACTACAACGACCCATATAACTAAACAGGAACTTCTTTGAAAGCAAGCAGCATCGTAAGATAAATCCCTATCTTCCCGTCTTATATAACTGAATGATTAACTGTTAGATTTCATGAAACATTGTAAAGTGCCCGATAACAATTATTTGGATGGGGCGCTATATAATGTATTGTTATAATACTAATAATAATCATCATCATCACCATTATATAATAATCATCATAATCATATAATGTTGACCGAACTGTATATAAGAACCTTTAATTGTCATTCCCATCATCAACATCCTAATTTTGTATTTACTTCACGTGCTCTTGTCGAGGTTATATTCACCACGCGCGCTACATATTGCCCCGTCCGTCGGTGCGCGCACCTCCAGCAGTCAATGCACCGCGCCGACCGCTCCGATGTCGCCGCGGGCAACCGAGGTCAACCCGGCGACTGATAGCCTCATCAATGGGTCGTCCCGTCGGCATTGTTCTCCGCCCCGGGGTTAGAAGTCAGGTGCATCGGCAGCCAAGTGGGCCGGACCGCCCCTCGCTTCGGATGTGTGTGGTCAGGCAGATGTTTTTTTGTAGGCACGTTTTATGTGCGTACCTGTCATTGTAAGTATTGTCTCTGATGTAAGTCTACGACAGGATGGCTATATTCACCATCTCCGTGGCATACTTTGGGAGGAGGTAAATATGTACAGCGCAGTGGTACTTGTGTAATTGGTATAGCATCGTACTCTCAATCATGAGAACCCGGGTTCGATTCCTGCGCTGCCATGTCGAACGTTGGGCAAGTTCGTTCACTCCACGTTGGTCCAGTTCACTCAGTTGTATGAATGAGTATCTGGCAATAGACAATGGTGGATGTTTGTGTACCAACAGTCTCAGAGCGGCAGACAAGCTAACCAAAACTTAGTTAAATGCTAAACCTAAACAAACTTGAAAAAACGTTTGAAAATAATTGATATTGATGACACCGTAAGACAAAGGAACGAACACCGAAATTTGACATGAAACATTACATTGATATGAAACATTACCTTTTAAAACAAAACAGGTATAAGTTCTCAATATACTGTACACACCCATACACTCGACAATAGCCATCGCTCTACAGCTTGCCTACACGCCTTGTACAATTATCTCACGACATCTTCGGTGCAAACATCGTGTGCAAACATCGCCGCTAATTAAATGCAGACGTTTTAACTGCCGCAATTAATTACCCGGTTAATTACTCAATCATATCACATTAACAGCGCTAAGACGTACACGGTCGTCAACAGAAACATCGACCATTTTTCGCCGTGGTGTCGTTCCTACATGAACACCTGACACGTCTGTTGAATTGTTCTTTCCCGCGCCTAATTACACACGTCGGCCGCAACCGCCCGTAATTGTACATGTATTAATATATTGTTTGCAATCTGCCGCCGATGAGAGCGCAGTTGAGGCCATTTATGGAGATGTCGCCGTAGCAATTGTCTCGTCTCTTCGGCGACCTCGATCGCGTGGGGTGGAAATTCTCGGACAGCTATCGGGTTACCAGGTGGGCGGAAGGAATTGTAACACGGGTCGCTGGTTGCTGGTCATTAGGGAATATTAAAGAATATGCCGGTTTGTCGGCGGCACTTTGTAGACGGATGGACTATGATTTATTACAGGTGTGTATTGTTGAACAAAGTGACAGGTGTTATTGTTCAGCGATGTGCTCAGACGTGCATGGTATGTTTGACCACTGCATGGCGTAGTGTAACTGCTATGTTTTTGAGTCGTGTCCAGTCGTGTGAGATCACGAATCTTCGCCAAAGTGACTTCTTACACATCAGTTTTTTTAAACAAAAAAGGCTACCTTTCAAACTGGATTAGAGAATATATTTGATTTTGTTTTGGATCCAAAAAAAGACAGTCTGATGCCAAACTAACGTTTGCCCATTTCTTATTACTGAAATTAAAAAATAATTAATTAGCGAATGTTAAAGTGAAGTCTATTTATTACATGTATGCTGATAACATATTACTTTAAAGCGTTATTAATATAATTATTGTCGTATGAAATACACATTTTTAAATATACGAAAACATCAACATTAGTCCCTATAACATTATTTTACGTTTGAACACCAATGATGCATTTTACGACTAGGTAGAACATCGAAAGAAAGACACTATATATATATAGTGATTGGAGTCTCACCATAAATCATCACGGTATACAAATCCAGACATTTATTATGATTATACTATTATCGAACCAGTGTTCACCCGAGGCTAACAATGCACACTGAAAATATAGGGGAAATAAAACAGTCTTATTTTCTCACAGTAATACATGTTGCGGTTTTGTGGACATTTCTCAAAGTGTAATATTTTCCTTCTAATTTGCATATATGTAATCTATAAGGCTATTTGTAATGATTTTAAGGAACATTTTAATTATGTTTATGTTTTCTTGCAAAACGAAACAAAACACTTAATTAGGAACACCATAGCGTTGACTACACTTAAAAGAATTTTAATTGTTAGCCAACTTTACCAGCAGAATAACTTTAAATAAATGCAAACATTAGACGTCCTTATGCGTCTCAAAGCCCCCATGCACGGAGAGTCTATGTTGGATGTCACACCTAACGAGTCACAATTACACATGTTGCCGACAGGTGTCGCTTTAGTTTGTGTTGCGACTGGCGAGCTTTGAAGGAGAATTCATCGACAGCTGGTGAAGTAGAAGTTACCCACAGCAATCATATAACAGGGAGTCAAGTTTCTGGTAATGCTAGATGTTTTTTCTAGTTTTGTATTACTGTCATGTTCTTATCGACGCGACCATGTACTTTGTTGTGTAACACCAGCAATCGAGTTGGCGTGTCACCTAGAACAACTTAGCATTACCAGCATGTCATGTTTATTATTATTAGTTTGTGCAACGCAAGGTTACAGCAAGGTTACGAGAGAAACACTCACATCTATCTCAAACACACGCTGCGTAGTCGTGAGCTGCGTATTAATGAGTGTTTCTCAGTTCACAGCGTAAACAGCAGAAACACAAAAGACATGTTCAAATTATGCATTAGATCCTACGATTCGTGACGTGTGACATTTGAAGAATATATTATTTTACGCACTGATTAGTAGGCAGTAAGCACCGCCTTGGTTCTAACAGTCTAACTGTGAAGTCATGTTGATCTGCCTGAGCTATGGATTACAACGACGTTGCTATTTCTGTAGTAGATCTGGATCTGTGTTCTGCAGTAGGTGACGAAACATAAAGACAAAGAAGACGAAAACGTTGGTTATCACAAACGTATCAGCATTATCGTTGTGTTTTGAAATAATCTTATACAAGCTAAACATAGCACGCAGGATTACACAGCCTTACACATTGCCAGCTCCTAAGTAAGTTAATTAATTAATTATGTGGTTCCCAAATAAGGGTACTTCATGTTATGCTGATGCACATTAAATACGCCTGCATCATCAACTATCCCATTCAGCCGAACCACTTTAGAAAACCTGCTGCGGTCATTATTTGCCACAACTCCACATTCCGTCACAGAGCCCATGCGGTGGCACGCGCAGAGTACTGCGTGCGTTTTTTCCCGGCTTTGTCCACCGCAGACAACTGCTTGTCGCGTGTCCTTCTTCTAATGGGCGCACTCAACCGATCGCATTCACGTCGCGAGCGCCGCCTCAGCCCGCTGCTAAACACCTGTTCCACTCGGGAATCATCTGCTCTCCGGTTACGCAAAGCCGCAGCTATATTTACTCGCCGCGCTGATTGGTCAGACGTGAAGCGACGCGGGTGTTGATTGGCGGAGCGGCATGCCATTCAGCGAGCGGGTAGCGGTGATGTTTTGTGTCGCGGTACTCAACGCTGCAGTGAGCGCTGTTCGCAGATAGCACGCTCTCGTTTGTCGCTGCTGCTGCGCCAAATTAACCCAGGTCTGTCTACAACTAAGGGACATTATTCTTTAACCGCGTCGCACGACACTGGCGCCTGCTAGTTGTTGACGACGTTTGACCGATATTACAAAGGTTCAGTCTGACACTAGTTGGCACTAAAAAAAAACGAACAGACGTTAACGTTCTCTCTCGAGGGAATCGGAAAGACAGTGGGACAGGGAAGCGGGAAAATGCCGCGTGCCTTTCTCATAAAGAAGCACAACAAGAAGCCGCGAGTTCCCGGTGGGACGCCTCCCTGTAGCCCGGCCATCAATGTAGGGAGTTGGGCAGGCGGAGAAGACAGGACCCCGACCCGGGTCGACGGAAGGGACTCGGTGGAACCACAGACAACACCTCACTCTGATGACGCCAGTCATGGTAAGTTACACCGGATTAAGTCCACGTACTCAACAACCTAACATGTTTTATTGGTGTACTGCACTACATAACGAACTTATGACATGTTTTTAAAATCTCGTTTTTATTATAGGAAATGTAGCTCAATTTCAGAGTCACGAATCTTTACTTGACTGAATATTCGGTGCCCTCTTGTTCCTTTCTTTTGCAAAGAAACGTGTCTATGAAATATAACGAAATAGTATTTACTATTAATTTCACAGAGTACTTTAACAACTTTTACATGCTAAAATGTATGTTTGTTCGTGACATATCATTTTGTTTACGAACTTAGGCTTCAGGAATCTTATCTACTATATCATACGATAGACATCTATACAATGCCTCAGTTCACAACGACGTGAAAAGGGCGTGCTGATTACATGTTGGGTTAAGTACTAAATTCTCGGAATGTTGTTGATGACGAGACCACCCCAACGCCTCTGTCAATGGCATTTTCTCCGCTTAGTCTCCCAAAGAACGATGATTAGAAGTGCTTTATTTTATGGCATATACAATTACTACCACTGAGGCATTAGCGGCAATAATACTATTTTGACAACAATTAAGTCGTTCATTGACTGATGTGACGCATCATAAGTTGATTGTGAAACCTGTGCATGGGGAGAAAATGGTTTGGATAGGAAGTCGTAAACGCATTAAAGTATCTGCGTCATAATTGGAAGTAAATACTTCCAATACATAATTGGAAGTAAATACATTCCTCCTATGTATGCATCACCTGTAATTACAGAACTCTATATTGCATGTTTGGGTGTGATTTTAATCAGTGCAAGTTACGCGGCGACTGATACGTGTGGGCTATCAATAATAAATAATAGTAGTAAAAAAAATAACAAAATAGTAATAATAATAAATATAACATTTCTATCGCCCACAAATACTCGGAAACCTTGACACAGGGGTATAGTATCATAACAAAATGCTTGCACAATTACAAAATCAGTATTTCGTATTAAAGTATTCAACAATTATAAAGAATACAACAGGAGATTAAGGGTAAAAAGAAGAGTGTTCTTGTGACAACGAATTTGTATTATGTTTCCCATATTGGCGCTGTACAACAAGGAGTGAATTATAAAGAGTTGATGCAACAGTGATGTTCTCTTGGGTTGTTGAATATCAAGAACTGAACACTTTTTCTATCTTTGAAGACTACACTCTATTTAACTAATTATATCTCGGTAACTTGTTATTCCAGAACAGTGTTCTTTAATTTGAGAGAAAGGCCGGTTTTCTGTGGCTTTGTGACTTCCTGGTTACGCACGACTAAACGTGTTAGTTATAGGCCTATGACACTATAATGCAGGTTTGGTCTCAGCAACGAAATCAGTCTGCACAATTGGCCAGATAATCTATCCTGGAGCTGTTTATTCAAATATATACAGAATTAGGGATTCTTACTTATATATTCTGTTGTAATATGTGTTGTTAGAATTTTGCATTTTGATATAACAAAGAAAAATATATCCATGCACTCATCATGTATCTAAAAGCCACATTTTTATTAACATTGGTTAGGAAGCAGCCATGCGTTTTATAGTTATGCTTTGTAACACCCATGCATATGTCATGCATCGAACGTGCTTTATCTTTGGGTCTTCTTCTAAACAATCAACCAATATTTACGAAGATACCAAGTTCACAAGAAATAATACCTATTATGCCGTAGAAATGAATCACGTTCCTATCACAACGTCTGGGCCAGTGTTGCGTTCGATGAGAGTTTAGCTTGCGCGACAAAGGACATTCCGCCATCTCAGTGGCTCAAGATAAGCTGAGTGCTCTTCAAACCGCTTAATTCGACCATCAGACGTTCGGTGGCGCTTGATTAAAGCTCTCTGCGGCCGGCTGCAGATAAGCGATCCAACCGTGCGCGGTGGGAAGCAACAATCACATAGCGTATACGCGATAATTAACAGGTGATTAACAACGATTTTAATTACTCTCTTTCAGGCGGCGTCACAGCTCCCGGTGCGGCAAGGCGACGAGGGTCAGTGGCATGCGATCTCACTACAAAGTTCCCGACGGAAGCCGTCACTCCTGTCGGGAAATCTCATCCGCCCCAGGGGGATGTGTCGCCGATGCCCGGATGCGGGTGTCCGGAGTCCGCCGAGGAAGTCAGCGGTCGATTATCGGTGCCCGCTGTGGACGCTATCTCCTTCAAAGACCACCGCTCCGTGACGACAGCCAGTCTCCCTCGCTTCTTCCATCCCGCGTTTAGTCGGCTGGAAAACTCCGAACTGTTTCGGCGTCAGCATCATCCTCATCACCAGCATCACCATCATCCCGTGACGTCGCCGATGTTACCGTTTTCTCCGCTGCACGCGTTAATGCAGCAACCCAGTTATAATGATATGTATGGCCATCTACTGCTATCTCCATCACGGCGTCTTCACGCGGATCACTTGACTGCAACAGGTGACGAATTTGTCCGGTACCTGAACAATCTCGGGTGCAGAAGTCCGCATTTACTCCGGACAGCGGACACATTAGGGCCAGACCCCGAACCGCTGTCGGCGGAGACAGACGGGATGCTGGGACATACGGGGAAGGACTCACGTCCACCCCATCCACCGCGGTACCAATGCTCCGCTTGCAGCAAGAGCTATTCTACCCTCAACGGCCTCGCGAAACACCGCGAATTCCACTGCGGCAACAGCGAGGCGTGCCGCGAGTTCTCGTGCAAGTTCTGCGAGAAGACGTACACGTCACTCGGCGCGCTCAAGATGCACATCCGCACGCACACGCTGCCGTGCAAGTGCCACGTGTGCGGCAAGGCGTTCTCCCGGCCATGGCTGCTTCAGGGACACCTGAGGACTCACACCGGAGAGAAACCGTTTTCGTGTTCCCACTGTGGCCGTGCCTTCGCCGACCGATCGAACCTGCGCGCTCACCTGCAGACGCACTCCGACGTCAAGAAGTATTGCTGCGAGACTTGTGCAAAGACCTTCTCTAGGATGTCACTCCTCGTGAAGCACCGAGACGGCGCGTGTCTCGGGATAGGCGACCTCAGGACAGGTGTTGTGTAGACTCGGCGTCGTGGCTGGTGCCCGCTTAACTGCACAGAGGACATCGTATGTTTGTTGGATAAGTGTAGATCAACCTGTAGAGTAATTCTTTCCGGCGTAAAAGGTTATAATGAAACGTCACCAGATGGTAAGGGTTCGTCTGAAAGCATCGTTGCTGGACACTATAACAAATTGCTGTAGTTTAACTTCAGACCCGTCCCAATACATGACAACTTTTAATTAGGATAACATTGGATACCCGTTAACACACTATCATCCTCCATCATCCGTGTATCATGGCATTTCACACAGATGTAGACATAATATAGAACGATTGCAGCAGAACATGATAAAAAGTGTTGTTCTTTTTATTATTACCATTATTAACTGACGAAAATTATTCATGTTTTTTTATTTATTGAAACAGCGGCTAACCCTTCCCTAACAAAAACAACTTTATTGCCTTCATACAGCGATGCTTTGAGATGACCCTTATACGATACCATGATTGTGTGACAAAAAAGTGTAACCCATCGAGGGGCGTCGGAAGAGGAAAGGGGAGACAAATTGGGAGAGTGATTGAAAGAACCAGTGGTTGAATAATTGAATAAGTGATTGAATGATTGACTGGGTGAATGACTTATTTAAAGCGAGCGACTTTTTATTTAGTACGCGGATGAGCGATTGTGTTAGTGTGAATTTTGAGTTAATGATCGAGCGAGCCAGTAAGTCAGTCAGTCAGCCAGTCTGGCAATCTGGCAGTCTGGCAGTCTGGCAGTCTGGCAGTCATACTTTTGAAAGTCAAAAACCTTATCCGAGAGTAACGAACTACGTATTGAGACTTTACGAAGGATGATGTTCTCATTCTGTATCAAGGTTGGGTCTAGGTCATGTGTATTTACATCTACGCCTAATAGACGAACAAATCTCTTTCTCATGGTATCTGTTATCACGAAAGTGTTACACCGCCGGCGTTTGCTTTTGAAGGGGTCTTTGTGTTTGAATGAACATGTTGCTACACTGTACGCCACACTTCAATTGTGTATAAATTACATGAATTTATATAAATATAAAAGCAAAACAACCAATTGTGTTCGCCTTCTTATATAAGTTTCTTTATCCGACAATCTACTATTCGTGAATAATATAGGTTTATAGAATGTACCCTTAACTGCTGCTAAGAAGAATGCGATATATCTCAATAACCAGTACATTTCCGTGCGTCACATAACAGCAGGGGCGAGCGTCTAATGCATGACATTTTCAGTCGCCAGTAATTTCATGTTACGTCACACTTACGACAGTGTTGATCTACATCCCGCCAATACACCGGGCGTTGAGCGTGGGACCCCAGTGACGCTCAACTGTCATAATTATGGAAAATTGCGGGTAATCACCATCTGCCCCAGGTAAACCGATGCACGTCTGTCTGATCAAGTTACAAAATTGCTCTGGTCAAGAGCAATTTTGTCGACGTCATAATAAGAATGTACAACCGTAAATTTACGTGTTGTCGTATTTGTTCGCATGTTCCAGTGCACGAATCAAATAGCAAGAACACTAAGCAACATGTAATCTACCACGTATACGTTCGACAATAGTTATTCGTTTCGCGTCTGCAAAGACTCTGCATACACGGCGAGTGGTTACAGTAAAAGGTCATATCGTATAAACACTGTCAAGATTTAGTCTTACCCCTCAGTGAGTACTTAATATACAGGGCTGTATTGCAAACTGTCAAGGACAATGAATATACAGAAGCGGACGTTTGTTTATTTTATATATAGTTGCTGTGGATTCACTTTTTAAAACGCTGAATTATTCAAATTAGTAATCAATTTAATCCCACTACTATACAATTTTGTTAAACATTCAATAGTTTGGTACACGTATATCATATTACGTTAATATAATATATATTAACATTTTAAACGGCAATAAAATAATATTTTGATTATTCTTATTACTAGAGATGGCTCGGTATACGGTGATGCTAACTCGTGTCACGGCCAACAGCTGGCGTAACAGGCACGTCACGGCACTGGCGCCCCACATCCCTCTATCCGTCAACAGGGGATAAGGCACGCAGTATTCCCATTATTTCCCTCTCTGTCGTGAGTGCAGCCGAAACCTCGGGGCTAGCCTTGGATACACACGGTGACAAAGCTTCCCTAAACTGCCGCATCAGGTGTAGGGTTTCTCGTGGCGTGCGGCCCCCTGCAAAGAAAGGACACTCTGCACTTTTCATAAAATCCCTTTGGTAAGAATTGCGCAACATTGGGGAGATACTCAGACGGTCTATCCGCACTCGTCACGTCCTTTCATGCAGGCTTATGGTTCGATGCGTGAGAAAATAACCATCTAGTAACTAATGGTAATCAGTGTAAATCCCAGTCCATACACATCGTACTTGTTCAACGGATGATGTCAAACACTAGCGTATAGGCGTGGAATTGGGCTACGCCCTCTGAGGGAATGTTTTCGCTAATTTTTCTTATCCTGTTGGCGTCACCAATTCTAACAGCATGGAAACTAAACTTAATAAATGGTAACCAATTCCCCCTTTGAGATAAACAGCAGAATTATATGGGATAAAAAGGTGCCTAATATATATATATATATATATATATATATATATAAACTATGCTAATCAAAATATTGGTCGTTATATAAGCCTAACATATAAAAAGTATTTCTTATTCAGTGGACGTTCCTATTGGGTGATGGTTTATAAATGTCACATGCCGTCACCAACGTTTATGTTGATTAAAATAATTACTTTATGGACCGTGGGACACTCAACTATTGCGTCCAAATATTGCATTATATTAATGACGTAATGGCCGTCCAAGCTGCCGGCGTTTATTTGACCGTTAGTAGCGTTTAGTTCAAATTCGGCCAAGTGTCGTTTAGCCATCCTGATCAGAAACACATTAATATCTTAGTGAATCATTACGCGAAATCAGGTTTAGCAGATTGGTGTTCGCGTTTAATTATACGGTAATTAGCATAATTCCACAATCGATGCTTTACCGAATAAATATGTACAGAGGCGTCAGTTAGAAACTGGTGGCATAGCGTAGAACACCCCTAGACCAGTTAATAATATATACATGTGTGTGTGTGTGTGTGTTTGTGTCTGTGTGTATGCGTGCGTGCATACGTGCGTGCGAGTGTGTGTGTGTGTGTGCGTGCTTGTGTGCATGAGTGCGTGAATATGTATGTGTGTTTGTGCGTGAGTGTGTGTGTCTGTCTGTGTGTGTGTGCATGCGTGTGTACATGCGCGTGTGTATGTATGAGTGTGTGTTTGTGTGTGTATGTGTGTGTGTGTGTGTGTGTGTGTGTGTGTATGTGCGTGTGTGTGTGCATATTTGTGTGTGTTTGGGGGTAGGGGTAGGTTAACGTTTCTTGTTAGACGCGGGTTGCTTCTCGGGTGCCAAACTTTCAGGGCTTCATCTAATAACTATTTTTTTTCTCGAAGATTCTAATTTGTTTTAGTTTTACTTCCGATTCCACACACGCACGCACACACACACACACACACACACACACACACACACACACACACACACACACACACACACACACACACACACACACACACACACACACACACACACACACACACACACACCAAAATCAACCACGCTACGGGTTTCGTACAGCGTCAATGGATAGCCACACAACTTACCACAAATACAAATCCCGGGAACTCCTGGCAGACATGTTCAAACACATTCTTTTGGAAGGTGAACCTTTTGGAAGGAACCTACAAAACTGCGTATGTTGCGGGAAAGCAGATCTTTCTCACAGTCCTATTACTGGAATACCACCATTTTCTATTGTTGTGAAATCAGTCACAGAGCTGAGAGAACGGACCAAACATACAAAGACTCTAACAACAAGTGGATTCGAAGTTTTTGGAACCCTGGTCCTCTCTCCATGTGATGTCTAAATATAACATTTAATTGCATGTTATCGACCATATTTTGGGAAATACAAATCAATAATAATTATGTGCGTGTTCGTGTACGTGTGGTGTGCGCGTGCGAATGTGCGTGTTTGTGTGTGTGTGGGGGTGTATGTGTGTGTGTGTGCGTGTGCGTGTGCGTGTGCGTGTGCGTGTGCGTGTGCGTGTGCGTGTGCGTGTGCTGGGTATTTTGTATGTCGAGGGTGGTTTCTCTTAAATGTTTTCTAGGTCGAGGGTGGTTACTGTTAGATGTTTTCTAGGTCGAGGGTGGTTACTGTTAGATGTTTTCTAGGTCGAGGGTGGTTACTGTTAGTTGTTTTCTAGGTCGAGGGTGGCTACTGTTAGATGTTTTCTTGGTCGAGGGTGGCTACTGTTAGATGTTTTCTAGGTCGAGGGTGGTTACTGTTAGATGTTTTCTAGGTCGAGGGTGGTTACTGTTAGATGTTTTCTTGGTCGAGGGTGGCTACTGTTAGATGTTTTGTAGGTCGAGCGTGGCTACTGTTAGATGTTTTCTTGGTCGAGGGTGGTTACTGTTAGATGTTTTCTAGGTCGAGGGTGGCTACTGTTAGATGTTTTCTAGGTCGAGCGTGGCTACTGTTAGATGTTTTCCAGATCGATGGAGATAGTGTCGGACGTTTTTCAAAAAACCAACACAATTTTAATTCAAACACAACTACTTCCCTCTAAGCGGGCCTGACTTGGGCTACATCGTGATTAATTCACATACATAAAATAGAAACAACCTCGCAACATTGAATTAGTAAATCAACGTTATCAACTGTTTTTAGCCATATTATATTGTTTGCATAAAACCGATAGCAGTTTGGTACTCGAGAATGCGATGGAATTATGCAAAACTTGTCTAGATTGTTAGATAGTTAAGTCTATTGTTATACGGAGCAATTTCACATCGGAACACGGGCTTAGGCGCTACGCCATCAAATTACAATTAGTGTTATTTATAAACGGATGCGCTACTCGAATGGTTGCTTCAATTATATGCGATGACGTAATTGGAAATCAACGATGGCGATACATCCAAACCTGTTTGCCTGTCCTCTCTCCCCATCCCTCTAATTTTCCTCTTCCGAACCCGTGTAATTTCCTTGCAGCTCATTTACATAGTTGGCGGCCACGCTCGTAAGTAGTAGCGTGTTTGGTTCGTGAAAGGGAACGTGACACCTGCAAACGAAACGTTTTTGGACAATCTAAGAAGCTATTGTGTCCACAGGAGGCGATAGAGTACCGCGCCGGAAGTACAGTGCCGGAAGTATTGGTCTGCCCACTGTTTGACGGTCGTTTGCTAGCGAAGGTGACGACAGTTCGGCTCTCAGATCGAGTGCATTAAAAATGCTAATATGATTTGAAAGCAGTATAGTCACACAACATACACTGGATTATACTTCTGATGCCTTCATATGTAATCCGTGTAATATCCATACAAATTGCATGATGCAGATATATTACTAGCAGTAGCGACCGTTTACTAGATTTTAATATTGTGTTTAAAATTTGAACATATACAGGAACATATCTTTAAATTGCGCGTAATGTTTCGAGTTTACTAATAGGAAGTATATAGCTTCCATATAGTCATTCTGATATTACGAACAATATGTACGTAAATATAAAAAATACGGTATGTATATCTTATCGTTAAATGAGCAAAAGTGTACATCCGATTTTATGACGCCAAATTTGAGATGCTTCAATAGAGCTCACACCTGCGATGATACCAACGACATAAAGGTAGAGATGGCCAGATATCAAGGGAGGTAATGTTCGAACACCAATTTGTTACTCATTATAGAACGCTTGATGTGTGTATGCTATCCGAATCTTACGAAACCATCGACACGACTAACGACGTTTTGGTGAGGCATTCGTCCATCGGAGTTGTATTTTATTTAAATAGACTCGCACATCGTTATACATTATGTGTATCGCCATCTGCTATGGATTCCGAAGTGTAATATCCACTATTAATGTTTAGGCGCATGCAACCCAATTTGCTTAAAGAAGATAGTGAATGTTTAGGGAGCCTAACTTGTCAGTACACACGTAGAGCGCTTGCGTCTGTATCGTTGATATAGTAGGCTAGACGAATGGTCAAACACAACACAGCACAATACCATCTCCACCCACCAACAGATTCCCATGCACCTTAATCATGTCGTAAACGACACAGGTAATGGGTATTTAGTGGCAACCGTTCGCGCCAATTGTCGCTCCGATTCGCTTTCATTCAAATCTATCCATCTTTCTGTTTCGATGACAAATAGCGTTGCCGTCACGCATTGTTCCTGGGTTGGTTGCGGCTCTGTGGGGGACAAGGGGAGAGACCTGCGCTGGGCATTCATCTGTAATCGCTCCTTCAGCTGACGTTTTATTGGATCGCTCGTTTGTTGTCGTTCCGCTGTGTGCCGAATCGCACCTTTGAAGACGGATCATGTCCGCGCGATAACAGAAGACAATGGTGGCACACGCTGGCGAACTAACAGGCGTCTTTTGTTGAACAGCGGTCAGTGTTTGGGCGTGTTGTTGTGGCGTGGTTGTACTAGCAATAGTGTTGATATTGCTAAAGTATATGATGAAATGACAACAGAGACTACAAAAAGCCGTGCCATCATATGTACGTTTAAGAAAATAGTTAATTCGATCGAAAAGCTGATGTTGTGCCGTTAAAACAATTGTGGAGATGTATGGATACCATTTCAAAGTGTTTACTTTTCCTTGGATAACCGCACAGAAACGCAGGCACGCACCCAGGCACACAACAATGCACAAACGCACGCAAGAACGCACGCACGCGCGCATACACAGATACACACCATGTACACACACACACACGCACGCACGCACGCGGCCAACTTACACAGTAACAACCGCAATAACAATAAAGGTAAGTTCTTATATAGCGCAGTAGCCAGTCCTTTGGAATGCTCAAAGAGCTTTATACTTTACTCCCTGGCAGACCTGTTCAATGGAACACCATCTCGACTTCTCTGGGAAGCATTCAACCACGTTGTAATTAATGCGCGAAGATTATTTGTAGACAAATATCACCACTGTCTTTAGCCAGATACTCATTCGTACAGCTGAGTGAACTGAAGCAATGTAGTGTAAACGAACTTGTCCCAGGTTCGACACCGCCTCACAGGATTCGAAAGCGAGTCCCCTCAGTCGAGACACCGAAGCTATATATATATATATATATATATATATATATATATATTTATACATATATATATAAATATATATATATATATGTGTATGTATGTACGGTAGGGAATGTGTTAATGGTAGAGCAGTTGCGCAGCGGTAAGAGCTTCGGTGTCTCGACTGAGGGAACCCGCGTTCGAATCCTATGCGGCGGTGTCGAACCTGGGGCAAGTTCGTTTACTCTACATTGCTTCAGTTCACTCAGCTGTATGATATATACATATATGTATAATTATATATATATATATATATATACATATATATATATATATATATATATATATATATATATATATATATATATATATATACACACATATATATATATATATATATACATTCATACATTAACATATTTCCTATACATACGCACCGAGTATCTAATCATGTCCAATGACCCATACTCCCATTACATACGGTCGTCACGCATGAGTAGCTACTGACTTGCGCGTGGTGAGCGTTACCGCTACGGTCGAGTGAACAACGATGAGGCACCATCACGAGATATAGTACGGGGATACGTATGGCCGCTAACGTTGCATAACGCCCCCGTGGGACAAACATATCCCGTATTCGTAGGGTAGCTTGTTGATAAGACCCCATTTCCCCCCGTCAACACAATACAATGGATAGGCGCGAATATTTAATTCGTTATATTCTCCTAGAATTACGACGAATTCAGAGAAACACCAGCGGGTGGTTACCGCCAAAGATGACCACCCTCTGAAGCGGCGAGTCCCTTGCGACTTGTGGTCGGTTCCGGCCGGCAGGTGTTGGGAGACTTTTATCCTCCCGGGAGGCGAGGGTCTTTCCGTCCCCGCTGTTGTGTTACTTCCCCCGCGCTGCGTGGCGCGACAAACTCGCGTAGCCATCTGTGACCGTATTTAAAGGCGAAGGGCGGCCATTGCGTAACGCACAATGGAGATTCGGTATTAGTCTGGCCACACGGCGCCGTAAACGGAGATTGATTTTATAATCACATCCAACAACACGTTATTTAACATTTTGTCCGTTGAAACTTTAAATAATAGTTGATTACTCGGTGGTCGTTTTTAAATTGTACCTCAAACATAACCGTCCTTGAATAGTATAATTATACAGCAGGTGGTTGCCTTGATTTATTGTCAAATGGATGGTAGGAAATATGTTAATTAAAATAAAAACAACCCCCCCACGCCAATTAAGACAAAGCAAATAGAACAGAAGAAATGAACAAATACAGTATAACTATTCATTGGCAGCTCCGTGTCGCATAGCGACACACCCAACTCTCCACCAACGAATACGTCTCTCCGGACATTCTGCTTCATTTCAAAACAACAATGCGATGCATTGTCGCGTTTCATCCGCGCTTTGCGGCGGTCTTTTTGTTGTTGCTAGGCTCCTGTTCCGTCGATGAATGCACGTGTGCGTGTGCGATACACGCATGCGGGCGAGTGATGGTATCGCCATCAGTGAAGACGCAATGGCATTGGCACCAACTCGACCATCTGCCGAGGACGCCGACGCCGACGCGACCCTAATGACATTTACACCTTAATGCTGGCTGCTACGTCTGACGGCAGGTGTCACTGCAAACATCTGCCCAAACCCTGGCGAAAAAAGCGCCCCTTTAATGGGTCAGGGTGGCTGTCGGGATGATTGATGGGCCCGGAGCCACCCTTCGTTTGCGTGTGCCCTCTGCTCTTGTTTCGGCTCACGTACGAGCGAGGAAGGCGACCACGAGCGAACCGATTCGTCGCGAGATTACATGTTCGTGGTCGCCCGCTTCGACGGGACAGGTGGGACAATTGCCTTTTACTTAATTGGTGCACTCACCTGGACGTGCAGGTGAAAACGACAGTAGTTACTCTGTTCTTTGAAACACCTGTCGCAGTTAAAAGGCAAACACCATAAAACACTCGTAAAAGACACGCCAGGGTTAGCCCTGTGGAGCGCACGAGACCACCTACAGGAGTTGTTGATTGTTGCTGAAATTCATTTCGAGTTTTGGAAGATGACACGATCACATCACAATACATTATGCGAAACACATCACTGCTATTTGCTGATGGTTCATGTTAATTTTTTCATGTTCGTAAGAGGAAAATGTGCTCTAAATTGTAAGGCCAAAACGATATGTTATTATCGAAACACCAACGGCGAAGTGTGCTTCTATCGAACATAACAATTTCAAATGATTAAACAATAATTATTTATTAAGCAAAGTCAACACTGGACAACAAATGTAAAGACAATTAACTGTGTTTTACTTGTGGCTACGAAATTAGTTTGTATTACAGTTGCTTCATTACGGGCCAACATTCTTCGAATGGGAAACATTCATCCCGAGCAGATCAACGAAAGAACCACCGGTTTTCTGCAAGCTTTCATACTGCGTATACAATAACAATAAACAGTATTGTGTTTACATATAGTCAGCTTGCATAAGCTATAATTAATTTAATATTTGTTAGACTACGCGGTGGAGAGTTCTTTGTTATTGCAGCAGAATGTGTTTTAGAACACATATATACGTATATGTATACTAACAGTTTTAAATAAATTAATATTCATCCAATGAATGTCACCCAACTTAACGAGTCAACTATCTCGGTTTCATAAATTGATCCGCTCCGAGTTCCACTGGCATGTCACAATCAAGTAATGTTTCGCAAATGTCTTTCTCACAATGTCGAACATTGAAGCATCAAATATATGAAAATGTCATTATAGCTCACCTACAGTAAATACACCGTATTCAATAAGAACATTGACCAGACGGGCTTTGTATACCATCACAGACAATATGTGAAATGTGAAGCTGGAAGTAGCGAAGGAGATTGTGGTTTATGGTTGGCATGTTAACCTATGGTACCGGAGAAACAAAGCGATAGTACTGGACTCTAAAAGGTGTGTCCGTCATGTCCACATGTGTCTGTCCGTAACGATGTAACCGCCTGACAGATACTGACAGCAAGATGGTCTTCAGCGACCCAATATCGCTGCCAGCGCGCTCATCAAGCCGCCAGATCAGATATCTGCGCGATACGACAGATTTGTCACTCAGACACGGCGGTTTCCCTTTCAAGACTTCCTTCAATGACATTCCGTCAGCTGTTGGAGAAGGCGACGGGAGGAAGTTGTCATGTCGATGGTGCACGGCTGCAGCCTGCCTCGCGGCCACCTGTTCAAAAAGCAACCGCTTCCGTTTGTCTTGTAGCTGATATCCCTGATAGCCGACAAGACGTCAGCATGCCACGCGCCAGCGACGCTGATAATCAGGGGACGGCGGCTCGACGCGAGCCAGTGGTATAGAGACCCTACGTTGAACGACAGGGAGGGTAGAGAGTATATTGACTCCATTACACTCAGGTATCTTCGGCTATAACGATGGTTAACTTATTTACGTTTGACATGTATCCGCAGCTGCAGATGCGTTAAATTTGAGTTGTGTAGCATTCGTTTTAATCTTGCTTCGAAACGGGATAGTTATGCCAAGTGTGTCGCATTAACATAACACAGTATTATTGATAATTGGCTGTCGATCAACTAAGCCGTTCGCGTGTATAAGTGGTCAAGACGTGCGTTGTATACAATATGGTCATAACACAATACATATGCTATTTTGTGCTAGTTTTGCCTGTTGTCAGCGAGAATGAAACAAGACAAACTGTGTTTGGTTGCAATTATTTATCTAGTGTTTTCTATTTATTACCTCAGTAATACACAAGTACTAACTGGCTGTGACGATTACGTTGCGTTACTTATCTCAAATTGTAGCCCGTTCTGGGGGTAAACCAAACGTTTTAATAGAAGTTGTTGTGCTAATATTGACATCTCTACATTGGGCCTCGTCTGTTCTCTCTTCTATACACGCCTGATTTGCTTCTAGTGATTTACCGGGTGTTCCTGTAGGCTATACATCGCAACAACGGTTCCATTCTCCGCTGCGTTTCGTAACCACAAGTGGCTTGTTTGACAGTTAATATGTTATTTACTGCGACAGCCGGGGCGCGGTCTGTCGCGATATCCACAGCCGGTGAACCGGACAAGATCTGACACCCGCGCACGACAGACTGAAGAGCCACGGCCGGCTGAATGGAGGAATTATTACACTCGTAACGAAAACTCATTCACGCCGTCGCGCGCGCGTTGAGTGGCCATATAATAACGTCACACGTGCGGACACTGGTCAAGGCTGACGGACAACGCCTCTGGTGCGACATCTGATCAAGAGATTACGCCACTCGTATCGTCCAGCGAGGCAACAGCCGAATCTGTCACCCGGCGTTACGCCGTGAGTGCCTGGGCACCTGCCGGCGTATTTGCTGCGAGCGTTCGCCCTTTGTCACGACGATGCATATTAGTTAAACGAAAACCCACTTGCGCATCCCGACCGAGCACCGGACATTGTCCGGTGGCGGTCAGACAATTGCGCGAGCGCTTGAGCGACACTCGGTGCATGCTAATTATATCTCCAATTTGTGCACTCGGTGGTCGAAGCATGATTGTCGCAAGTCCTTCTGCAAGGAAGTGTCTGGCTCTTGAGATTTGACCGCCAATTCCAGTGTCTAATGACCGGTTGCTGCGTCAGCCTGGGGCAATAAATATTATTTTGAAAAGTAATTACTTCGTAAACTTCGGCCCAACGGAACCACGGATTATGTCCGAAGTGTTCGTGGTTATTATTGTGAAAAGTTTATATGTTGACATAGTTCCTTCTCAAACGTTGAACAATTTCGACACTGCATGGACTGTAGTTGATAGAACATCGGATTCTCAATCGAGAGAACCCGGGTTCAAATCCTGTGCTGCCGTGTCGAATCTACATTGCTCCAGTTCACTCAGCTGTATGAATGAGCACCTAAACAATGGTGGATATTTTGTACGACTAGTCGATGCGCATTAATTGCTGCGTGGCTGAATGTTTTCCATCAAAGTTTGATTGATTGATTGATTTATTAACTGATTCGTTTATTCAAACATTGGCAATATGATATATGCTACAATATAAGACAACCATGTATATATAATAATTATATATATATATAAATAAATAATTAAATATGTATATACATATGGGCCAATGTCTAAAAAAATGTACAATTGACAAAAATCGTGTCTTTGGTCTCTCACATCGTCAATTATAAAGTCAGCCTAACGAAATGTTCACCATATATTGATGTCATTACGTACTTTCAGGACATGTAAGATTTGACAGTCTTGTTAATTTTTAAAATGGCATAAATTGGCCGTAAGTTGCCAAAAACGGCAAAAATGACGTGTCCAATTGAAGTTTCCAAAGTTTGAAGTAGTGCCATACAAAAACAGTGTTGTATTTATTTGTTCTGAGTTCACTGGGCAAATGGAGTATGTATTGGGAATGTACAGTAAAAAAATGATGTTTAAAAAATTAAAACTAACAAATGTACACTGCGTTTTCTATAATGACCAATTTTTGTGTGTCCAACGTCATCGGTTTACACGGGGCAATTACATTAATTTATTATTGTCGTTGTAGGATACCTATACATGTATTCTTTCCCTACATGTTAAGTAAATGATATACAAAAACAATATGGGTCTAAACCTAAATTCGACGAAAATATAACACGTTCAAGTACAAACAATATGGAGTGGCGTTTTAGCTGCGTGTCCAGCGTCATAGATAGAAAAGGCTATCTTCAAAACAATAGGAAACGTACGCCGTTTTTTATTTTTTCGTACATACCAGCAACCACCATGCTACAATCCCAACAATGGCAATAGCAATATTAACAATATTTCTTGGTCAAATAAGGATAAAACCGATATTGGAGCGTGTCCAGCGTCATTGCGTGTCCATCGTCATCTGTGGGAGTACCGAGAAAGACTGCTGAGAGCGCATTCTACTTTGATATGTAGGAACTACAGTGATCAGTGCATCCGTGGCGGTCGCCTCTATACTGGTGGGTACTTTTTTGTTTCCTACAATAAATATTTGATGAGTTGTGGTCCTATATGTACGTTTTTCATATGAAATGGTGTAATAGAATAAGGCTAATATGGTAAATTAATAAAGGTAACACCACTTATAGCGTTAGTATATTTAACAGCTGTGTTCTAACAAACCAACGAACGATAAATTGATACGTTGATCTGCGGGAAAGTTAATATATGACAATCCTAATGTCTAAGCAACTTGGTGACGCTGGGTACGCCAATTTAACCAAATGTATATTTACCGGCTGTAGTTGACACTGACATCCTAACTTTTAGTGTAGATGTGTCAAGTACATGTTGCTCTTCATATAAAAGAAAACATTCCACATACAATTTAGAAGAACACAGTATTACAAACAAACCATACTGACGCTGGACACTTGCTGATTAATGATAAAAATCAACATATCCAAGAATAATTTCCGTTTAAATAATAGCTATTAATATACGTTTGAAGAACAAGACAGGTAGCAAAACAATATAATGCATTTGGGTGATATTAAAGTGTAATTTGAAGAATTGTGGCCAATGGGCTTACTCACTCACGGTAGTAAGGCTGGACAGGTAGCTATGGGTGTGATCCTGCAACGCATATCGCTTACATACTACTGTATCCGTTATCTCACGTGATCTGCTCATCTCATTGAATTATTTTCAAAAGCATTTAAGCGTTTCACAAAAACAAAATACAGAATAATTAATATTGCGTTCTACATTTTTTTTTAGAATACCCTGTCAACCAAAGAGGCATTATTATGGCAAGCCACGACACGCAAATGTATTGGGCTAAGATCTCGCACAGTTACCGAGATAGAAAGATAGCACAAGACCCCCACTTCTTGGCCCATCGTTCCGCTCAAAACCGGGCATATCATGTCTGCGCAAGAAACCTCACAGACCATAAGCTGAGAGCTCAGCGAGCTCGCAAAGCTATAAATGTAAGTAGCGTACGATAACATATTTGTCTTGAGTTTGACTTTTCTTCAAGTAATTGTCTATATTTATTTTAATATTACATGTAAACTTTCTGTTACATATCAATATTTAATGTAGAAGTGATTTATTATTAATGTGTAAAATGTAAATGTTTGCATCTAGAGCAAGACATCTGCAGCGGCAACTCCTACAGTGGAAATTAGGAAGTCGAACAGAATCGACCCATCCCTTCCACCTACTACAAGTGAGGTGCCTACGTCTTCGCAGAGTTTGGCTGACTCAGAATACGTACCATTATCAGGCATTGTGTGTTGTGTAACAAACTTGTAAACCATTACACCATACGATTTATGATACTAACTCTGCAAGATATATTATATTCTTTTCAGAAATATGTAACAAGATAATGTACAACTATGCCAATATTCGCATAAGAGCATAACTTATATTTGGCTGCATGTGTTGCTTTATGTTGTGCATGCTAAATAAGACATGTTTCTTCCCTGTAATATATAGGTCACAGTGGAGGATTGCTATCGTTTACAAACCAACTGCATGGGCTGTGATTATGACAACCGATGTTCTTGTTATGGACACAACTTTTCAGTGGTCTCACAGACTACCGCCCGCATGGTGATATATACTTATTTCTGTTACATTATGACACTAACACATATTTGTAAACCGTAATTTCAAAAACATATAATTCCCGGTTTAGTATTCATAGTTTATGTTATAAGAACATTGGAATTTGCTGTCTTCTTAACTTAAGTACAACATGTGTCCTTGTTTGTTTTCTTCAGAGAAACCTTGGTCGTGAAGATGAATTTTCCCTAACTACATTCAACAGTAGCACAATAATTAGGAGCTGACGTGACAGCTGAAATACCGACTGCTGGAAACCTACCCAGGAAAAGGAGGTCATCTGTCCAAAAGAAGCTAAACGCCTTGAAGGTGAAGACGAAGAGGCTACAAAGACGTGTATGGGTTTTGCACCTAGACCGACGATACATTCTCCGCAAGAATGGCTTCGAAGGACCAAATACAGCACAACACTTGAAGGCCAGACGTAGGCCGTTACACGTGAAGGAGTTCCTGAAGAGACCGGATAAATTTACACTTCTGCCAGGCAAGAAGGATGCCGTGAAAGATGGTACGAAGAAGGTGCAGAAATATACTTTGACTGACTATAAGGAAGAATAAGAATTCAATGTAGACATTATTGTCCATGCCGCTGCATGTTTAAAATGGTGTTCGTAGTTGTTTTGTAATTTGTGACGAAGGATGATGATTGTCTTCAATTACAGCTACATTGCGTGTCCAGCGTCATCAGTATATACCCATTTCTTAGCTCACAGTTTGCCTAGTCTCGATCCCCGGACGCATATGACAGTTGGCACACACAAAGATAACTGATCAGGGTTACTGATTATGTATCAGTTATAATTCCACATACTTTTCTGAGAGAGCTGCACTAATTGAAAATAGGCCATTCCAAGAAACAACAGAGTACAAAAACTATCACCAAAGTAACAACGAAAAAAAGAATGTTTTCAAGTCAAATTTAATCGTCTACTTCTTGATTCTTATTAAATGGCACGTACACTAGATGATCCAAAAACATTTTCCCATTTACATGTAATTTAAAATGCTCTAATTGTAGCAAATATTGAAAATTTTCGTCGATGACGCTGGACACGCGATGAAAATCATTTTTGACTTCAAGTGACTGTCATAAAGTAACCCATATTACATTGACCCATTTATGAAAAATATGCCTCAATATATGTACAATGAGAAAATATAACTTAATTGTTCAGAATTAAACATTTATTTTTGGACCTATTAAAACTTAATTGTACATTTTTAATATATGTGTGTGCGTGTGTGTGTGCGCGCGCGCGCGTGTGTGCGTGCGTGTGTGTGTGTGTGTGTATTTGTGTGTGTGTGTGTGTGGGTGTGTGTGTGTGTGTGTGTGTGTGTGTGTGTGTGTGTGTGTGTGTGTGTGTGTGTGTTGTGGTAACAGTTTAAAAAAGTAAATTTAAGTCTGCATCGAATGCTGTAACTTAATTATTTCCTCTTAAATGGCGCAACCTGGCAAGAGTTGGTCTAACGTCTAAGCATTTCAATGCTGTGATTGCCACATCCGATAATTTATTAAAGTAAATTGCTGTGCCGATAATTAGCCTTCAGACCATTGACAGTTTTGCCCACGTGGTTTTCGAATATATTTTCGAACATGAATATATATATATATATTCATATATATATATATATATATATAATATTAATAATAACCACAATAATAATAAACTTCTATAGCGCGTATCTCCCCGGGAATCTGAGCTCAGAAACACAACATACAAGATTCGTTAGGCAAAATCGTTAACATGGACATGCAAGAGTCGTTATTAGAGCAATGGACCGCCGAAGGTTAGGGTGGGAATGCAATTTCAAATAAATAAGTCTTCAGTTTTTTTTTATGAAAGGTAGCAATTGTCTCATATGATTTTAAAGTTATAGGGAGTTGATTCCAGATTTTAGGTGCAGCTACAGAAAAAGCACGCTTGCTAATTTTAAGCTTAATTTTTGAAACAAACAGTTGTGAAACATATGATCTGAGATTCCTGGGGATATCGGAAAACCGATGGAGACTAAACAAAAAGCCATATTCACATCTACACATTCGATGCAATATAATTATACATACCTAAAAAATACCATATACATACATAAGTACGCATACAATATTTGATGTCGAGATGGTATTCGATTGAACACGTTTGCCAGGGCGTAAAGCGTAATGCGTTTTCAGCAGTCCTATAAGGACTGGATACTGCGCTATATGAGAACTTGCATTTATTTTACATTTACTAACATTACAATAGACAGAGATGGATGACAATAATATAATAGTTTGGCCGTACAGCGATCGTAACACATACACATAATCACACACTTATTACGCATAGTTTGGAAATTGTGTTAGGTAACGCATTTTGTCTGTTAATTTTGCCGGCAAAGTTAGTGATGTCACTGAACGATACCGACAAGGTAAGATTTACCTAACTAAATGTAATCTTTTTAAACTGCAACATTTAGCGACGAAAAATACGTTCACAGTAACATAATCCACTACTTTGTGCACACCCAAACATCCAATGTATTCGTTAATTGCGATTTTTCGCAGCGATCTCACAGCTGGGCCCGTATTCTCGAAGAAACAGATTTCGTACGTAAGAAGTTGCGCAAATATGGCGGATTATTTCTTAGCTGCGAAATTTCGCAATTTGGTATTCTCGAAACGCTTACGAATTTTCGCAGCTAAGAAATTCGGAACTTGCGTACGAAAATCTCGCGAGGGTTTGCTTGCGTTGCAACGGATACGGTCACTGATGTTTTGCTATGTTTTACCGTTTTAACGCTGCTCATGTGTTCCTGGCTGTGCATGAAAAAGAATACGAACGTACACAACTGTTCAAACCTAGGGAACCTGGTGACTAATCAATATAGCTAATATGCAAAACATAATGTAGCATTGCCATTGAGATATGTTGATGCATAGGTAATAATTAATGGCTTAACGTCAGCGAAGCATTTGAACGGAAATGACAGACACAAAACGCAAGCAAGGGGAAGAATTAACGCCAAGGTCAAGCCAAGCCAGTCAATGATCAATGTTTACATTACAGAATTAGGAATTTGACGCTTTGTCTACGTATCCTCACTACACTATTACATAGTACAGTTAGAAAACACCACCTGCGTATGTGTATGATGTCGATTACTATTCAGACGACGCGCCGGTGAAGGTGAGACTTAGTTTGATCACTCGGTGTTTCTATCGCTTTACTAGCGCACATTCCATGACCATGGCATGACGCTAGTCTGTCACTAACTTGACTACGTCAATCAAACTCAAACTTCAAAGTTGTAACTTCGTAAGACGTAACCGGAAACAATGGGCGTGACTAAGGAGGCATATGTGTCTTCCAGTTCCAGTTCCATTGGCGTATTAAGCCTAAATACTATTGAAATTAAAGTGGAGATTTTTCGGTAAATGTATGAGCTATTTGTGGATTTATTATTTTGTGCCAATGCATATTTAAGCACAAAGCATCATAGGATAAAACTTGTTGACAGTTATACATGCACTGCCACAACTATTGTTCAAATTTGTGCCCCTATAGACTATCCGCCCCTGAATATTGACTATGTTGGATGATGTGTCTATGTATAGGGCTAAGGTAGTGAGGAATACAGATTATCAAAGAACAGTATTTCATGTACCCAGTGCATAATGGCATAACAAATCAATGCAATACACACTATTGCTACAAAACAACTACAATTACATTTTCTGTACTTACAGCACACATCCAACATCATCTACCAAATAACCATGATACCACACCCAAAGGCTGAAAACCAGTGGGAATGAAAGGTAAGTTACAATATGTGGTTATGGAATCATGAAATATACACAATATACACAATAGTGTACTCTATCAGTGGTGTTGTTGACTGGAACAGCCTCGTTTTTTTTACATGTTATAACATTTTATAAATACTGGGTAGTATATACTTTGCCCGTGTATTGTACGAACACTAAAGAGTAAAACTATGTATAATATATTTATATATGTTTTAGATATCATCAGTAGCACAGTAAATATGGTGTGTTTAATACGGTTGTATTTACAAATGAAACATAACATATTTATGATGTGCTACATATGTGTTTTCAGAAAGAAAATTGATGGACTGGAATGACTGCTGCATCTTGAAATTAAAAGATGCAAAAGATACAACTGGACATGGTGCAGCACCAAGAAGACAATGTAGCTGCAGAAAAGAAAAATCTAAAGTGGCTAAACAATCTACGAATCATGTGCTAGCCTGTGTTGCTCCATGTATTGGTGCTGCAGTGACATCAACATTTGATTGTATTAACATCATGTTCTGCAATGCTCTGCGTGGATGTGGCACATTTCTTCTCTTTGTAATGTCTCAAGGATACATTGAAACTCGAACACCAGGAAGACCACCATAAATTCACATTACATCAAGTATACATCAAATACCTTAAATACTTATAAGTTTCTTGTTTTCCTATGACATCTGGAATTATTATAATACTTTTTATTAATATCCATTGTTTGCATACATTGTTAACAGTGGTATGTATTTTTCAAAATAAATTATACAGTGTATAAAGGATTTATATGATGCAGATCAATTGCTTTGGAGACTATATAAAAATCAATGACCTGGTATAGCAAGATCTACTGGTAAAAGCAGTATGTTAGCAATCTTCTTTATACTGATTCAGTTGTTACATTTTGTAAAACAACTACAAGGTCAAGATAAATGTTATGTCTTCTGTTGGTAAGTCGGTTTGGTGAGAAAAGAAAATAGATTATTGGCACCTGGAAAATAGGATGTGCCAAATATTTACAGTAATGTTTTATATATTGTTATATTTGAGGTTTAGTATATATGCACTGTTTCAAGATCAAACTTATTTCAACAATACAGGTGTACTAACACATTATATTTACAAGTGTTATTTTGTAGACACAAAAGTAGGTGTATTCAAACATATCATCGTAGTATCTATATATATATATATTTTTATATACTTATATAATTTATATACATAATTATCATTTACATTATAATAGTTACATATTTGTTTTGGATGGTATTGTCAATGCTTGAATAAATGATGCAATCTATCATGGGTTGTCATAATATTGGTGCACTTAATATAGCATTTCTCAAGCAGCATATATATCTGAAAGTGGCAGCCAAGCTTACTTACCTATTAATTTTATGTAGATGTGGTGGAACATTAACATAATGTACATATGAAACATTAGATACATTTGGCAAAATCTGTGTGCCATGCCATGGCCATAATAAATAATAAATGAAATATGTTTATATAAGAAATAGTGTCCTTTTTTACATTAATATATATATATTTTCATGCCATCGAATTAATGTCTGCAATATTGTGGTCTTCTGAAATATAAATTGTGGTTTCAAGTGTAGTTAAACGGGCCTACACAAATTGTAATTGTGTAGCATGCAGTCAATCTATAAATTACTGTGATGAATTACTAATCGGTCCCGTTTGTTGGCTAGTCCCGCTTGTTTACTTTTTATTGTGGAATTTTGCATTGGCTAGCAGTGTAGGCGCGGCGCCGCTTTCAAAGAGGATATTTATGCAATTTCAGCGGTCAATAAAAATTGACAAACACACATTAGTGTCATTGAATCACACACAATTTACTAATGTGTTTTTGCGACGTTGTAACAGCAAATAGCTGAGAAATCTCCATCTGAAAGCAATACCACAAAAGTTACGAAAAAGTTACGCGACCTCTTGCGTTGGCGTAACTTTGCGATGAAATATACGCCATATTTGCGAATGTTCGTATCGTAAATGTTTCGAGAGTAGCACTTGCGACAAAATCGTAACTTACGCTCTTTTGACGTCATTTTTATGTAAAAATGGCGCTAAGAAATTCGTAAGTCGTGCGAGAATACGGGCCCTGGTATTTTTAATTAATAAAATTTCCCCCGATGCACAGTTTCACGAACGTTTGATGACTTGTACGTAACTGACATCGTTTCTGTTACGGTTTCACTATCGAACAATAAGGAAACTCCCGTCTCTTGGCGGTAACTGCAAACTTGTATGAAATAGAATTTACACAGCAAATTCGCCAAAGTTAATACATTAATTAGTTTTAGATTGTGTATGTGTAATATGAGCAAAGCCTGGGTGGAAAATAGGCACTTCACAGGAGCTGTTTTAGTGAACCGAGCACACCATGAAAGTGTGCAACGGTTTTGAACTTCGCAAATACCTATTCATGTTTTTTATTCAATACGAGCATATTTTCCAGTAGGTATATCCTGTAAGTATCCTGTCACATGCGGTACAGTGTATTACACGACGAGGCGAGAAGAACGCAGTTTTGTGGATGCAGTCAACGTGAAGACCGGAGGATAATTAGTTTCACAAAGACAAAGGATGTGATGAAAAATAACATCTGCTTAATCTTATACGTATGTAGACACGCCTTACGTATGTAAACTACATGTAATAATGTGAATTCAAGATGTCTTACACATATCTGTGCAAAAACCCGACGCCACCACCCGGGACCTCCCAAACTCACGCAGGAGTCTTTTCTTTTACCAACCACGGAGTTTATTCTACCGATATATAACACTATATAAACTATATGCTCCTTATTTCGTTAGTAGTTCTGACTTCTGTAGAGACACATGTGCCACGTGTAACTAAAGAAAATATAATAGTTTTATTTTGTAACAACTGTTATGAATTCATGCGTTATTACGCTGTATCTGGGTATACCCAGATGAAGGGATTAAAACAGAAAATGTATTACAGTAGAAAAATAGAATAAATATTTGTGTTGTTAGATTTGGGGATGGGGACGGTGGTGTACAGCAGGTGGTGGATTTATTAATGACAAAGCGTTTGCGCGGCACCCGAGAGAGTCCTATGTACGTCGTTGTACAGACGTCTCACATTAGTCGCATATACAGAAAGCATTTAATACAATATTGTAGGTCGTGGAATAAATTGATCATAACACAAACGCTGGACAGGGTGTATCTGTCAACTAATACGTGTTGTTGTTGATCTTCACTTGGTCCGTGACGTCAGATATGACGTTGGCCTCGACGTTGGTTCTCGAGTTTGTTTGTTTGTTTCATAAATACATAGATACATTCTACGCAAGATGGTCTCTTCATCTGCAAGGCAAAGTGATTCCGATGGCACGTATTTCATGCTCCAACTATTTGCTACACGTCACAGCAGGTGTTCTTCCGACTCGCCTTGCCAACATTCGCACTGATAGACAAGTTTTAATGAAGCTGTGCACACCTCAACGATATCGTGTGCTAGGCATGTATAATGGATGGCTATTCCGTACGTTTCTTTACTGCAACAAACTCGCAGTACTTAGCTGCTAGACTAGAGGGAACAAGCAGACGATTTATTTTTAGAAAATGTGCTGTGCGAGCGAGTGAGATACTTGTGCCATTCCATATATGCCATGTGGTTCTGCGGCAGGTCGCACTGTTGCTCCTGATGGTGCAGTTGTACTGTTGCGGCAAATCATTATTGTGAAGCGGGGAGAGATAGGGGAACGTTGGAGGTATAAATGGATAGAATGGACGAGATGGTGTGTGGAGAGAGGGGAGGGTGGAGGTGGGACGAAGCTGGTCGGATTCAGGGTTCACGCAATCATACGCGAACGCACGCACGCACACGAACACAAGCGCATAAGCACACACCACTCACGCACACGCACAAACATACATACACACACGCAAGTATGCACACACGCACACACTGGCGCACTTATGGATGCACGCACGCACACACTCACGCATACACACGCGCGCGCACACACATGCAAACACGCACACACAAACACGCGCCCACTCAAGGTACAATAATACATAAGCATTATGTACACCTTAAAAGCTTTGTAATAATTCCTATTGACTTTTGCAGTTTATGACATGTTATGTCAATAAAAATTGTTTTGCTTTGACCATAATAATAACACTACTCGCGTAATGTGGCCGTTTTACAAGTTAGAAATATAGGCCTGGAAACGTGTGAATTTTTATATTATATGATGCATATTTAATACGAATACTCTGAAGAACCTCTGCCACAGTTCTATACACATGTTGTTTCATAATTCTACGATATATAAGCGAATGTTCATCAAAGTCGTGAAAATGTTGTTGTGTTGTCTATAATGTTGAAGACTGAATCGAATATTCCACCTGACTGTATTGAGCATAACAAAGTATTGTCTATAAACTGAAAGAACTTTATACATTTTTAGAGTTTGGCTTTACAATTCATTT
This sequence comes from Paraescarpia echinospica, assembly GCA_020002185.1. Lineage (NCBI taxonomy): Eukaryota > Metazoa > Annelida > Polychaeta > Sabellida > Siboglinidae > Paraescarpia > Paraescarpia echinospica. The sequence goes on from CM034537.1 coordinate 14,820,515, forward strand.
TATTTCCTACACAAGTATAGAAATGAGAACGTAGTAGGATTGTAACATTTTATTTTTTAATAAACATGTAGGAACACATCAAGTTAAATATGTATTAATTAATCACTGGAAATATTTTGAGTACGTTTTAGGTTATTTATTTCATTTTATGCTTGACAATTACATTTTCTTTAAATATATAATTGATATCAGCTTAATGCTTCTCAGACAAGTCGAGATGGTGTTCGATTGAACAGGTCTGCCACGGAGTAAAGTGTAAAGCGTTTTGAGAAATCTATATGGACTGGATACTGCGCTATATAAGAATTTATCTTCACCTTTTTTAGTTGTTCATTTGGACTACTGACATTTATTTGTTTGCCGTTTTGCATACGATGACCAATTGTTCTGATGGACAATGATTACAACTGACAATTGTTCATGTGACGTGACAACTCTCCGCGGGACGAGGTGCGAGGGTGGGGTAACTGCCCTCGACACATCCTTTATATAATAATAATAGTGACTTCTTACGCGCCAATATCCTCGACAATCAAGCTTAGTGGCGCAACAAAACCAAAGGATTGAGCAATCTCGTTATCGTATACAATGCGTGAGTCGTCAACAGATGGATGAAAGTGCTAGGAAGCTAAGGAGGATAGGCAATATTAAACAGATAGGCGAAAAAGACGACGGCGAAATGAAATTATATTTCCTTCCAATTTAACGCTGAGAGGAAATGGATTCCACAGTGCGGCAACCGAGAAGGCTCGAGTTCCAGCATTCGTCTTCACTCGGGGAATGAAAAGAAGATTATAACTGGTCGACCGTAGCTGTCTTGGATTTCTTGCTAGAGTGAGCATCGAATGTAGATATGCAAATTGTTTGAATGAAAGGGCTTGACAGGCAATTGTACAAATCTGGAAAATAATCCGATATCACACAGGGATTTTAGAACCGGCACCGAGCGAGAAAAACGAGGAGAACGCGTAACTACCCTTGCCAAACAAATTTGGACACGTCGAAGTTTTGTTATATCCTTGCTTGCAATATTATAAAGGAGGAATTGCAGTAGTCGAGTCTGCTGCTTACAAGAGCTGTTGCGATAGTTTTAGCGACGGAAGATGAGATAAACCGGCGAATACGGCGAAGATCACGGATATGGTAAAAACAGCAGCGACACGTTTTGGATATGTAGTGCTTAAAATTGTTTTGTAAAAACGTTTTCATCAAAGGTTTCTCCGAGATTCCGCGCTGAGGCGGCTGGTGTGATACTTTGACTCAAGATACGTGTCAGCAAAAGCCATCAAGTTTACCACGCTGCTTTCCTACCAATTATGAGAAATTCAGTTTTATCTGCATTTAACTTTAATTTGCTGTCATTCATCCAATGGAAGATATCTTGGAGACATTCGCAGAGCTGGTTTAGGTGTAGCCAAAGAAATGTAGATTTGTGTATCATCTGCGTAAAAGTGATGATCCAAGTTATGACTTTGGATAACAGAGCGTAGTGGCGTAGTGTAGAGCATGAAAAGCATAGACCCAAGAACAGAACTCTAGGGGACATCACATGAAGTGGGCAGTACGGCTGAAAAGCATTTACCTACCTTTATATGGCTTGGTGTCTGTCAGTTAGGTATGAAGAAAACCAGCTCAAAGCTGTGCCCGATATGCCGTACCACGTTGATAAAAGTTTAATAAGAATGTTGTGATCAGTGGTATCAAACGCGGCAGACAGATAAACCAGGGTAAGTACAGTTACTTTGCCTTCATTGATGTTTAGGTTAATTTCATTGTGTACTTTTAAGAGAGCAGTTTATGTGGAGTGAAACTGTTTGTATGCAGATTGCAACACATTAGATAATTCATCTGTGCTGATGTGAGACCTTAGACGGTTTACTACAACCTTTTCAAGTATTTTGGAAATAAAGTTGAGGTTGGAAATGGGTCTATGACTATTTAAGTATTCTTTAGGCAGATATGTCTTCTTAAGAACTGGGTTTACATGGGCGTGTTTAAGATCATCAGGAAAAAAGCCAGAGTACAGTGAAGCATTTATGATATATGTTATCAGTTTGAGTAATGCATCAAGACATGCCTTCAGCAGTGTGGTCGGGAATGGATCGAGATCACAGGATTTATTTGGGGAGGACATCATTATTTTCCTCACTTCGTCAACTGTGGCAGGTTCAAACGATGCAAGTTGAGAATTTACTTGTGGAGAGTCAGCATTTATAATACTTGAAGTATGACCTGGGAAACCAAACCGGATAAGACTGATTTTTTCCTTGAAATAATCGGAGAACAAATCACACAAATACTTGATTGATGCATGATTTGGCAGGGATGGAGCAGGCCGTCTGTGTAAAATTTGATTTATGCAGTTCCATAGCTGATGTGGACTATCACAGTTATTGGAGACAATATTTGTGTAATAATCCGATTTTGCTTTGGCCATTTGTGACATTGTCTTGTATAACGTGACCTGACCAAGGACGAGCGAGATTTTCGCCAAACACATCCAAATAACGACGGCGCTTTTTAGATTTTATAATTTCTGGAGTCATCCATGGCGCTGGTGATTTTTGTGACACCGAATTGTATTTAATTGGTGCATGCTTGTGAAACAATGCCTTAAGTACTTGACAGTTCTGCCCATGCATACAAGCCTGATACATGTTCTTTAGGACGTGTGATAAAGTCGGATTTAAAGATATCAGCCAGTAAAGCTGCAATGTTGATCCTGTGAATGGGACTGTGAAAACATTGTGTTTGAACACGGCTGGAGTTATAGAAACTTTAACATCGGCGATGACAGTGTGGTGGTCGGATAAGCCATCCGAAACTATAGGTGTCTGGATATTTTTACAAGTATCAAGAGGGTCAAGCCACTGGGCATGTATATGTGTCGGAAAGGTGGCATGTTGTTTCGTATCAAAATATGCCAGAATATCATTAAATGTGGTTGTTGTTGCAGAAGGTATATCCAAATAAAGATTAAAATCACCAACAATGTAAACTGGAATACTCAGGGTTGGAATGCAAATTAACTTTGAACTGTTTTAAGATGAACAATCCAACATCACCACCTCGTCCGACTGAACGTGGACGATGGTGGAAGGTAAAACCGGAAAGAGAAATGTCGGCAATGCATGCGGCTGTGCCATTTGGTCTGAACCAGGTCTCAGTGACAGCAAGAATGTCCATTGTCTTGAAAATTAATAAATCTGTAAGCGAGGCTGTTTTATCTCGAATAGATCGAACGTTAGTGGTGGCCACTCGGATTTAGACTTACATCTCCTGCTAGTAGTAAGATAATTGCTAATTAAAATGTTGACTTAGAGATGGGAATTGGCAGTAACTTTCGATTAAAACAAAGATTAAGACCTGCAACCTGTGTAAATATGACAATGAATCTTGTGTTCTCGTGTATTGAGAAACTGTTGAAATGACATCCGGCCGTTGGGAACTAGGTGGCTTGCACAGAGTAAAAGCATGACCTCTCGAAGCAGCAGAACAGGATCAAAATAAAACACACAATAAAAATAGTGGTGACATTGTCTTGGTGACACAGCGTAATGTCGTCAAATTGGTGAAATATAAAATGTCTCATAAAATAGTAAATGACTGAAAATAATAAAATGTTCTAAAACGGTGTAATTGTTCTAAATATAATGTAAATGTCTAGGTCATAAAAAGTGTGTTAGCGATCGATCAATCAATCACAATAATACGGGTCGTTTAATTGTTCGCGCTCAGCAGGGCCTGTGCAATGTGACAAGCGTTTAGTGCCCGTGCAAAGGAACGTCAGAGGTCTTCACCCCCAGGGCGATTCTGGGTATAAATGAACGTCTAGTTGAAAAGGCCTGTTAGGAGATAGTTTATAAGGGGACTGTCCATATAAGCCTGCTGTCGCGAAAATCAAATTGATCTGTATTATCGCCCAAATAATTTAAGTACGAATTTAAACAGCGTCAATTTTTTTGTATTCTTAACATTTTGGTGGATACAATGTTTCTGATATATTATAATACATACATTACATAATAAAACGAATATGGTGTTAAAAGAAAACGTAAACACGAGGATTACACGTTGAGGTAAAGATGAATCTTCGCTTGGATGCTGAGCTTGTTAGTTCTACCCGCGTTACCCCCGGAAAACTGTTGATTAAAACACGACTCGAAAACAAAACACCTCTATAATCCGACCCATAAAATGTCCGACCGGTGGCTTGTGCTTGAGATGACCCCCCAAGTTTAACACTGAGATACTTGGTACCGTGAGTTTTCTTTTTTACTTGACATATATGTTTCACAGCTTATGTCATGCGTGGCTGAATGTTTCCTCCCAGAGAAGTCGAGATGGTGTTCGATTGAACAGGTCTGCCACGGAGTAATGTGTAAAGCGCTTTGAGCAGCCCCCAGGACTGCGCTATACAAGAACATACCTTTTTTGTATCCTTAACATTTGTGTATCCTTAACATTTTGGTGGATACAATGTTTCTGATATATTATAATACATACATTACATAATAAAACAAATATGGTGTTAAAAGAAAACGTAAACACGAGGATTACACGTTGAGGTAAAGATGAATCTTCGCTTGGATGCTGAGCTTGTTAGTTCTACCCGCGTTACCCCCGGAAAACTGTTGATTAAAATACGACTCGAAAACAAAACACCTCTATAATCCGACCCATAAAAATGTCCGACCGGTGGCTTGTGCTTGAGATGACCCCCCAAGTTTAACCCTGATACACTTGGTACCGTGAGTTTTCTTTTTACTTGACATATATGTTTCACAGCTTATGCCATCAATTATTCCAGTTTTAGAATAAACCACGGTAGATTACCGTTAGAGGTGCACTGTTACCAGACAGAATGTGTATCCTTTTTATTCATCAGTTCGAATGTTGCAGGAATGGAAACGTTCTCACGAAGGAAATAATGTTGGAGTTGATGCAATAGTTTTGTTGTTAGTGGTGCTTCTGCTTCTAATGTTGTCTGTGCAGGTGCGGCGATACCTTCTGATGCTGATGGTGTACGCATAATTGTTGTTGTTATTGTTGCTGCTGCAGCTGCTATTGTTTCTATTAATACTATACTCTCGCAAGACACGGCCAATGTGAAGTGTTTGGATTCTGTCAACGGGCTAACCCACCATAGGAAACGTGACCATACAGCGACTTTCTTCTTCTTCTGTGTCTCGTGTCTGTCGCAGGCGATACAGATCATGGACCTGCAAACGGCTCGATTGTTTGACCTGTATTATCGCCCAAATACTTTAAGTACGAATTTAAACAGCGTAAATTGTAGCAATTTATAAAAATGTTTGTTGGTCCCAACAATGCAGTACGTTGACACTAATTCTGCACAAGTGTTACAGACAAAAATGAAACGTTGAATTGCAAAAATTATTTTGAATCACGCAGTGACAAAATAAACAAGTACCACCTTACGCCACCTAGCGACCAACCTCAATATATGTATAATAAGTAATTTCCCACCACTTAATAATTGACAGTTAAATAAACTTTCGAGTCGTCCGTTCTTTGAGCGCTCAAGCGTTCACCGCATGTTAACCTTGACTTGTGTAAATGAAAGTGTACGATATTAATCCGTGATTAAGCCTTCCGTTCCCAAGTCTGGAATCAAGAATACGCTCGATCGGATATGAGCTTCTTGGCCATAATGTAAACTGTATGGTAGATATATTTTTGTTTGATGTCCAACTGATCCCATAAGTGATGCCCATCTGCGTCGTCTAATCAAGATACATCTTCGGATAAGCGGCTCTCTGAACTGTAGCGAACCAAGAGACACACTTGCTACACCGCTTCCGCTTTGCGCAAGGAAGACATGTCGGCGAAAAAGATCTGCCCAAATGAATAGCACCTGTCCCCTCCCATGCGTTGTATTGGGATAGCTGCTGGGGATATCCTTTGAACTGGACTTCAGTAAAAAATTACTTCCTGTGAAATGGAGGAATATAATTTATTTTCTAGTTCCGGGTTTGGGGCGGACCACCCACCCCGTAAATAATTAGTCAGTTAATAACCCCACCACGAATCCCGTAAAAAGTATGGTTTGCGTGACGCATCAATTATTTTAAGGGAACATAAAGCACTGCACGTCGACCCGACTGAATGCCTCGTTACGCACTTTGTGTGTATTACTACACTGGGTTATTGTGTACGTCAATGTATATATAACCGCTAAATTGGTTGACTACGATATTAGTTTATTCTACATGAGAGCAACTATAATACTAAACAAATCATGTACTATTACTAATAAAGAGGAATAGTTTACTCCGTTTATTCCACATGTGTTGCTTTGTTATATTAGTATTTGTTGTACAAAATACACGAATCTTTGTTGAGTGTATTTTTTTGGTTATAAATGGTGCATAAATCATACATAAATAGAACTCGTTAGTAGAATTATAGGCGAATGGGTAATTATGTAAATATATATGGCCTAAATAAACCTTGTTTTGCTCTGTAAAGAAACTAGAGCTTTGTAGAACAGACCTTAGTATATGTTGTTGTTGTTGTTTTAAACACTTACTAAGTTCATTTGCGGTGACAGATCAGAGACATGTGTCCTTTCGCTAGACATAACATTTTGTATTTTATTTAATCATATACATCTGGGAGCTATCTAAATTACATTATAAACATTAGTTTTATTTTCAAAACTACAAACAAATAAATACATATTAAAGTTTAATTCAATATGGCTGGCGAAATGTGCGTCAATGAAACGTCTGTTGCCAAAATGTTACGGTTTTGTGTTGTCTTTGTCTTTATTGTCGAAATGTTACGGTTTTGTGTTGGCTATTTCTTTATTATTTTTTGACAATGTATACACAAGTATAGACGATAATGAAAATGGTTAATTATTGTGTAGTTATTTATTTATAACGTTTTATAAATGGTGCCTCTCTCTCTTTCTCTCTCTATCTCTCTCTCTCTCTCCCTCTCTCTCTCTATCTCTCTCTCTAAATATATATATATATGCTTGTTTTGCAATGCGGAACAATTTGGGAAAACATATATATATATATAAAGGTTTGTGTTTTCCCAAATTGTTCCGCATTGCAAAACAAGCATTGCAACATCTCGCTGTTATTTCAAACTGTTACAAATATCCGTTGAAAGGACATATATATTAGTGAAGTTCAAACCAACACAACGCCTTTAATCACAATGATTGCCGTCAATGCCAGTGAAAGCTAACATGCAGAAGCATTTAAGAATATAACCGATATTCGCGCGAATGTTTTATAGTCACGCAACGTGCATGCGTGGGAAAGTGGGGAAACTGGGGAAACTTTGAGCGAGAACCTTTTAACTTTGCCGTGAACGTTTACCATATGGCGCGCTTTATCTCTCCGCTGATGAAACCCTGTGACAGAGAACGGCGGCTAATTAACAGAGGAGGCGTAATTAATAATGATTACACGTCTTGCGGCATGATAGCGCCATACGCGGCGACTCTGGACCGAGTCAGACCTCTTTATCTCGATCGTAAGTGGGTTTGGTCACCCAGCTGGTCATCTCGCACGGACACCGCTTTGTCCGAGCAGCTTCACCTGTGATCTGTGAGACAACTGGTGGCGTCATCTGGGTGATGCGTGTCAAGATGTCGGTAGAAAAAAGAACTCAGAACATCCCGGAAGTACATTACGCGACGGAACGTGACTTTAGTTCCGAGATTATAGTTACAAATAAAATGTCAGTTAAAGGTGCCTTCTCAAATCGATGTTTAACTAATCTTGTTTCAAGTTTAGTTCGTGATACAGTAAACACACCTGTAGTGTGAACTACAATGTGCTAGCTCGTTTATCCAATGTTTTAATGTATTTTGGTTAAATCTACAGAAATATAATATAGTTTAACTTATTTCATGTTTGCCCATACATTAATTCAAGTGATTATCAAAACTGGAATAATCACGCGCGATATACATATGCATGTGTGGGTGTGTCAATGTTGACGAAGTTTCTTGCTTTCTCGAAAACCACGTGGGCGATAAGTTCAGTGGTCTGAAGGCTAATTATCGGAACAGCAATTTATTTTAGCAAATTATTAGATGTGGCGACCACAGCATTGCAATGTTTAAATTTTAGAGCAACTCTTGCCAGGTTGCGCCAGTGAAGATAAATTAAGTCACAGCATCCGATGCAGCTTTAAATTTACTTTTAAAAGCTGTGACTATATATTTTGTTAAAGTCAACCAAACAATATATTTTGAAGTTCATACGCACAATGTCGCTTATACCAATGTCGCGTATACCTTATACCACGATGTGTATTTGTATTTGTGGAGCGTAGTAGCGCAACGGTAAGAGCTTCGGATTCTCGACTGAGAGAACCCGGGTTTTGTGCGGCGGTGTCTAACCTTGGGCATGTTCGTTTACTCTACATTGTTTCAGTTCACTCAGCTGTATGAATGAGTACCTGGATATAGCCAGTGATGGATATTTGTGTATGAATAGTCTTCGCGCATTAATTGCAGCGTGGCTGAATGTTTCCTCCCAGAGAAGTCGAGATGGTGTTCGATTGAACAGGTCTGCCACGGAGTAATGTGTAAAGCGCTTTGAGCAGCCCCCAGGACTGCGCTATACAAGAACATACCTTTTTGTATCCTTAACATTTGTGTATCCTTAACATTTTGGTGGATACAATGTTTCTGATATATTATAATACATACATTACATAATAAAACAAATATGGTGTTAAAAGAAAACGTAAACACGAGGATTACACGTTGAGGTAAAGATGAATCTTCGCTTGGATGCCGAGCTTGTTAGTTCTACCCGCGTTACCCCCGGAAAACTGTTGATTAAAATACGACTCGAAAACAAAACACCTCTATAATCCGACCCATAAAAATGTCCGACCGGTGGCTTGTGCTTGAGATGACCCCCCAAGTTTAACCCTGATACACTTGGTACCGTGAGTTTTCTTTTTACTTGACATATATGTTTCACAGCTTATGCCATCAATTATTCCAGTTTTAGAATAAACCACGGTAGATTACCGTTAGAGTTGCACTGTTACCAGACAGAATGTGTATCCTTTTTATTCATCAGTTCGAATGTTGCAGGAATGGAAACGTTCTCACGAAGGAAATAATGTTGGTATTGATGCAATAGTTTTGTTGTTAGTGGTGCTTCTGCTTCTAATGTTGTCGGTGCAGGTGCGGCGATACCTTCTGATGCTGATGGTGTACGCATAGTTGTTGTTGTTATTGTTGCTGCTGCAGTTGCTATTGTTTCTATTAATACTATTCTCTCGCAAGACACGGCCTATGTGAAGTGTTTGGATTCTGTCAACGGGCGAACCCACCATAGGAAACGTGACCAGACAGCGACTTTCTTCTTCTGTGTATCGTGTCTGTCGCAGGCGATACAGATCATGGACCTGCAAACGGCTCGATTGTTTGCAATTTGTAGCAGTTCTGTGGTGCTCTTTCCGAACCATGTTGACAGACTATTCTCTGACGGCCTCTTGCGCCTTTCCCCGCACTATTTTCTGTTGTTACCATAGATGTTCCAACTTTCTCACTATATGGCCTATACATCTTGCTTGTTGTGTTCTAATTTTGTTCACGATCTTTCTGTTTGATATAGCTGCTCTGAGGATGTCTTCGTTATTTTTGTTTTCAACCCATGCGCCTACGACGTTGTTTAGCCCATACATTCCGTGCATCGTGGGGGCGTTTATTGTCACCTGTGGTGGTATACTGTTATTTACGAGTGTCGAGGCACGCGAGACGTTAGTCTACGGCGAGTCAACCAGGTCGTTCGTCTCTCGGCGGTGAGATGTTGACGGCGTCTGTCTTCTCTTGCTTACTCTTCCGCGGAGGTGCAGAGGTGAGAATGCCTCGGCACGATGGGAATAGAGGCGGCGGGCGTGTGTGAAGGGGAGGTCAGGTGGGCAGGGAGAAATGCGGGACAGGTGGGGAAGAGGGATTACGAGGAAGGAGGGATCGTTTGCAGCCCAGGCGCAGACGCCCGCACAGGTAAACAGGCCTGGTGCGGGAAGCACCGGATAGCCCTGTGCAGATAGATGAGTGACCGATACATTGTCAATTGATTTACGTGTAATTTCTTGGAACACGAAGAAAGTATAGACGGTTTTTAATGTGTTTACGACTTGTTTGTCAAAAGCGACTGTTAGCATTTCTATACTCATGTACTAGTCTTCTTGTTTCACTTATCCAGAAAGAATGTAACTATACAGTCAAACAATCATCACTAACGTTAGTCTACATCCATCCACGGAGCAACAAACCAAGGACATCAATTAGCACCTTCACCACCACCACCATCATCAACAACAACATAACTACCGCAACGATAACCACTTTGTCACCTCCGTCACAACAATGACGACGACGTCGACGACGACGACGACGACGACGACGACGAACAAACAAACAAACAAACAACAACAACAAGTTGATGAGGATGAGGATAATCATTCAGTTTCATCCAGCGTGGAAACCGCAAAATGACTGGTCCATAACTATATCTGCTTGGTACTGGGTCATATTCTGGGGTCTATAGGCATTCCTTAGTAATGTGGTAGCATCCGACCGAAACATCGCATTCAACCTGCGCCAAATTGAACGTGTCTCGGCAAGTATTTGGTTTCTCTGGTGGAAAATCACTCTGCATTAGGCTACTGCAAAATGAATCGATGAATTCATGGACGACTCAGAAAAAATCAGTTGCTTTGACTTTGGCTGTGGTACCTTAGTGAAACCGTGAGTGACTATATGCAACGTAATACGAATTTGTGTGAGATTCCACTAATAAAGTATTTCCCGTTATTTATCCGCAAACAAGCTTCCGGGTTTACGGCAAAAACGTTCGAGTTGTTTTGAAACGGTATATATCGGCATGCACTTTCGAGGAATCCTTTGTACCCAAAAATGATTTGTAAATGCGGAAATTTCCACACTTGCAGACTGCGACACTTCTGCTGCGGACCGGCTTATTATTTCTGGTTGCTGGTTAACAGCCTAGATATAGGCGTCAACGATGTACGATGTCCCCTTATGTACGAAGACAGAATCGGGTTTGTTTTAGGAGGCAAATGACAAATGAAAGATGTAAACACAAGTTGATTTTTCGAAAACTAATTGCATTGCATGCTTTAACGAACACGCCACCCGACACGGACGCTGGGACGGAGTGAGTCGGTCGACACGCACCGACACACGTGTGTCGAGTTGTATGTTCCGGGAAGTGAACGAAATGTTGGAGCATATGGTGGTGTAGCGCCTGCTTCTCCTCCGCACGTCGACGTCTTCTTTGCGGTTGCAGGCGCCTAGTTATCACCGATCCCTGATGTTATTGGCACCGCCGCTGCTGCAACGTCATCTAGCGGACGTGTGTAAGACCGGCGGTCGTTGGTGTACGTCTAGACTCTATCGGAAGACGGCAGGTGATGAAAAGTGGCCTACTTAGGAGTCTGCCAACGGTTGCGGGTTGTATAGCAGCATTAATTCGGCGGCAATATTTATATGTCAATGTTTATATACACAAAAAGTTGTTGTCCGTCCATCCGTCCGTCTACATTGCCGTATCCCTCCGTCCGTCTGTCCGTCCGTCCGTTCGCACGTCCATCTTGCCCTGTCCGTCCGTCCACCTAACCGTGTCCATCCATCCACCTTGCCGTGTCCGTCCGTCCAGCTTGTCATATCCACCCGTCCACCTTGCAGTGTCCGCCCGTCCACCTTGACGTGTCCGACGGCCCACCTTGCTGTGTCCGTCCACCTTTCCGTGTCCGTCTACCTTGCCATGTCCGTCTACCTTGCTGTGTCCACCCGTCCACCTTGCCGTGTCCTTCCAACTTGCCATGTCCGTCCACCTTGCCGTGTCCGTCCACCTAGCCATATCCGTCCCCACCTAGCCATATCCGTCCCCACCTAGCCGTGTCCGCCTGTCCACCTTGCCGTGTCCGTCCGTCCACCTTGCCGAGTATGTCTGTCCACCTTGCCATTCCCGGTAACTTCCCCCTCCATCGACCGAGGCCAGGTGGGATGACAGATCACCTGCCACGGCGGGATCTGCGCGGAACGAGATTGATCGGCGCCCCTGCCGCTCGGACGCATCCTCCATCAGTCGTTTTCCCACGTATGCCTGCGCCGAGAAATTCCGCGAGTCATCAGATCGGTACGGTGCCGTCAGCCAGCGAACTTTCCCAGGAAACCGAGGCGGGTTCGGTGGCAGTGAAAAACGACAATACCTGCTGCAGGAAATGCGGACGCGTTTCTTACAACATAATTGATGCAAGTGAAATGCACGCCGCACGCACCAGCACGCCATCGTGAGCCGGTGCACGACCGGAAATACATGGCACCGAGCGCGGCGGCATTTGGCGGACGGTTCGCAACTCGCTGTAAATATAGAAATATAAAAACAGGAGACGAGGAGATGCTGCCGTTATGGATGGCGCTGCGGCTGGTCGACCCGTAGGACGTGTGCCGGGAAATGAAGACGAAGCAGAGAGCCGGAGAAATTGATCGGGGTAGACATAGGAGAAGTCGTTAGGTATGAATAATGAGACATAGCAAGATTGAAAGAAAATGATCAAGAAAGACCGAAGACTACACGGTTAGAAACATGAAAGGGTTGAACTCCAGCACGACACATTTCATGATAATTTTACAGCTGTTGGTAATAATAAAAATGACTGTGTTACCGGAGTCGTCGATTGTAACAACGACGACGACGGCGAAGGCAACGAAGACGATGCAGCAGCAGTAACAACAACAACAACAACAACAACAACAACAACAACGACAACGATAACATCAACATCAACAAAAACAACAACAGCAACAACAGCAGCAGCAGCAGCAGCAGCAGCAGCAGCAACAACAACGACGACGACGACGACGACGACAACGACAACAACTACAACAACAACAAGCAACAACTACGACGACAACAACAACGACACCAACAAAAAGAACAACAGCAGCAGCAACGGTAACAGCAGCAACACAACAACAACAGCAGCAACAATAACAACAACAACAACAACAACGACGACGAAAACAACAACAAAAACAACAACAGCAACAACAACAAACAACAACAACAAGAACGACACTACTACTATTATTATTACTACTACTAATAATAATAATGGTGATAATAATAATAATAATTAGGTTTGCACTCATAACTTTCACCATCATTTGTCAATGTAATTTGCGTATTTAATGTCGTCTTTGTATTCCACATATTCAAGTACCCTGTATTCTGCGTCTGGTTCATTGCGGTATATACACCAAATATCATATTATCTTTTTTAAACAGTGTACCACCGTAGGAACAATTGCTAAAGGAGTTTTGACGTTAAGTTTTTGAAATATGATATAGTGCTAAACACATTCTAGACGTTATTTACTTACTTATCATCTACGTGCCGTGTAGCACATAAGGCCACAGCCTGAGTGGTGTGGACTAAAGTTCATTGCGCAATATCGACGAAAGCGAAGATAATTGATTTAATTCTGAAAGCTACACTGTTAAACAAAACGTTCATTCAAAAGTAAAAGACCCAGCAATTACTGCACCTATTTTGTCATAGTTAACAGCCCAATAAAAACGTGTTAAATGCATTAGAAGGAATACACGCACTACTATGAATTATTGTTTTGTGTGCGGCAGTCTTGTTTGACGTCAGACAGCTAATTATTTTTGACAGTTGTCTCGCGTAACAAAAGCATCTACCTGCGACGACAGGTAGAAATTGTTTGCATCACCAAAATAATGTGGCAACTATTTTGTTGCACACTTTGAACCTTTGATACCGCCTGTTTTAGGGTCGCATTTCCTGTCCACTGAACTCCCAACACGGGTGTCTTTGTCTGTTTAAACGCCGCAGTCGAGACATTGTCGCGACGCTGTATTTACCAAAAAACTCTCACGTTCGCCAAAATCGGTTACTCACCTAGTGTTAAATTATTTTATTTTAAGCAGTGCCACACTTACCTGTACAGTGATTATTTAAACTCACGACTTTTAGGAAATAACACGTATACAATGTAACGCTTAATGTAAATAAACAACATATATATTATTGTCGACTAGTGCGACTGACTGATACCTGGCCGTAACAACTCACTGTTAACAACCGTCTGGTCCGTGCATTCTCACACGACAAGACTGCGATATATGTTCACAAAATAATGAAAACATCAGAACAGGTGGCAAAACTATTGCTTTTGCAGTAAGACGATCACCTTCTTTTTGTGTTATTGGGTCAAATCTCCGGCCTTTCCTTCTTTATCAATTACATGTGAACCAGTTCATTCCACAGCTGTAAATAGTGACTGTACATAATGAAATAACGATTTATGTTATTATAATTTTAAATGTGGTTACATTGTTATATACCAAGTGGCTTAAGAATGCATAAAATAGCACTGTTAATAGTTTAATG
>CM034537.1:14839971-14906743 GCA_020002185.1 Paraescarpia echinospica
CGTATAGGATATTAAGAACCATAGAAGATACTTATCATAGCCGTCCATTTTAACGTCGGACTTAGGAACGGGACGTCCCTGGGCAACGGCTGACCGAGCTTGATATCATACTAGTTATCACTCCTCCCTACCTTCAACCATATGGACGTCACTGCAAAACACGACTTTTGCCCATTTTGAGCACCAATTTGCATCATAACGAGGCACTCAAGTTACGTCTGAAACCTTTCGACCCGAAAGAAATTACGTAAAAACAAAAAGTGTTTTGTGGAGATCCCATAAGCACTATATTGTGGGGCCCTTGGACAACTGCCACGTCTGTCCTTCCTTAAATCCGACATAGGTCCAACTGTCCAGAGAAAACGATGCAGTCTCAACGCCTGGACAGCTGCTGCGACAGCGGCGATGTCCGAGCCGCGGTGGTGGTTCCACCGCCTGCCCTGTCCGGAGAGAGTCAGTGGACGGTCGCTAATTAAATAGATTGATCGGATCAAACGACACGCTGCAGCCCTTGTGTAATGAAGAGGCACATTAGTGAAAATAAACAGATGACGGCGGTCGTTCGATTTCACGCGTTGTTGGCGTCAAATAGTCCGTAACCGAGAACACGCGACGTCACACCAGGAATGTCGCCAACGTCAACCGAACACCCGAACGGCGAGCGTCAATGAAGTCAAGTGATCTTATCGAGTCTTGCAAGTGCAATCAGAAGTGTAACGATAGTGCGGACAGAAAACGGATATGTATTGCATGTTTACACACTCATCTGATATATAACCGTTATTGCTTAACGTGTTTATCGCTTGTCAATGTTAACATTTCGGCCGATACGCACACCACTTCTGACTGACATTGCAACAAGATTCGTTACAAGTCTTCACCCACCCCCTGTGACTTTTCTTATTGATTTAAAATCAGAGACAACACTACTATTAACCCATATCCACGATTCTGCCAGCCTTTCGGAAATAATGTATTTGTTTACTTGGACTTCTTCATATTCGTATCGTAGCTATTGACTTATTGGCAGTGTAGTCTGTCCTTTAAACTGCATCAACTATATCCCCAACCTGTCTTTCCATTGAACCCATTCAGTTCTTTCTAATTCCATTTGCGACGCAATTGGTTGCTAAGTAGCTTGACTAACGTACAATGACTCCGCTCCCTATACGAGCCGATCTTACCTCTATAGCCCATTGAAACAACCAACACACAAACAGAGTTAGCATCACCCGCCTCTTATCTGCGGCCATAACACAAACTCCCCTATTACGCACTTTCAATGGCCCAGCTCGTTTCGCGTCTTTCACTCAGCAGGTAAATGTTGTCTAATTGCAGGGCTCCACACACATAGACGATTACGTGAGCACAATAAAGAAATCAGAATCTCTCCGGGGTAGCCGCCCTTGTGAAAGGGCAATGGGCGATATTCAGACCGCCAGTCTGAGTGTAATTGTTTCTTTAGACCCCCACATTAGACGGCTTTCGCTTAGATGGCCGATAAGGCAGCGTGCGATGATGTTCGTACCGTTGCCCGTCCGACCAGCCAGACAGTTGAGTGGGACCGGAAGCAGACAACAAACGTGATAGCTCTATTAATGGCGTCGTCAATGGAGCGTTTCCTTCCACCTGTGCTGAATAAGTGCCTCGGTGGATGGCCCCCAGGCCATGTCTTGGCTTGGTCAGGCTGTGTCAATCGGTGTTGCTACGTTGCCAGGCTGAATAGACCTACTAGAATTTATTGTAGACACACGAGTGCAATACGCGCATGTCCAATACATAGGAGTAGTTATGATGTCATAGTTGCACTCGTTTGTTACGTCATGGCACCGGTCATCGCGTTAAACATTAATTTTTAACACGATTGTCAACGTACTGCGGTGATAGAGAATGTAGTCCCCACGATGCGTTTTAATTGGTTAAATGTAATCTCGAAGAGTGTGAAATAAACATCAAACTGTGCTTTTGTGACATGCTTTCCGCTGTAATCGTACTTGGCAGTGGCGTAGTAACACACGTAATCGAACGCGACCTGAAGGCTTCTTCGATTACGTGTGTTACTAAGCCACCGCCTCGTTTAATTACAGCTTCATGCAATTCGTAAACGTACAATTTGATATAGTAATATATATTCCTCTCACGAATACTGTATTGTTATATTCTATCGTCATTTGTTGCCAGACCGTAATGATTTATAACGACGTTTATTAGAGTCATCATCGCGGCAGTAATTAATCCAGTAAAATAATAACTCGCACCATGCTCAACCGTGGTTGTTCCAATTTCGTGTCTCACGGTATGCATACTACGATTTGGTGCACCAAGGTACGTTCTAGTTTCGTCAAACACGTGAAATGATATACACCAGAAAATCGTTGTAACGAAAGTTGTAATTTTAAAAGACATAACATTGTACAATAAACGTCAGATTAATCAAATTGCCAACAGGTAAATTTCTATTCGCACATTAATAATAATTAATAATAATTAACCTATCAACAATACGTCATACGTCAACAGAGATACATTTGTTCTGGTACAAATTATTTAAGTGGCAGCAAATCCGTTCGCCAACTGAAATTTACTGGGATAAATTATCCAAATTAGTCCCTTTTACCTATGATTTAAATATAGTTTTGCTTCGCATTTATGACCATTTATTAGATTAAATGTTGATGGACTCGAATCAAAAGTGGTTACATTCTTCTCCCTTTTCCTTCATTTCAGTTCCACGAAACATAATATTGTTCATATATTACTAAACACAACCTATCATTTTGTCACCACATGTAGATTTATGTTCTCTTATTTTAGTACCAAAAGTTATATTCATATCGACGTCGGAAATTACTCCCGTCCGTCTCCCACGCAGACCTGCGCCATATTTCCGCTCTCTTGACCTCCGACCTATGACCCAACAAATCCGCGACGACGGAAGTCACAGTCGGATATGGAAGTTGTCAATAATCCGCACCCAGTCAAACCGCCCGATGCAGTCATCCCGCCATTACGGCACCATTTTGTGATCCACGCTCGAAACCACAAACGTCGGCTCTTGATCCGGGTGACGCGCGGGTTCATATTGGGGTTGACCTTTCACCCCTGTCACCGGATACAGTAGGTTAAATAATCGATCGGTTCAGTGGTTTTATTACGATCCGCTCTGAAGTTTTCACATCCGTCAGGTGCTGTACGGCAATTCGTGGAACGGGCTTTGGAAGGATTAGATATAGTTAATCCAACGCTGACTAGCTTGCGACTGATGTTCACCGATATTGCCGACGCATTTGCATACAAAACCGCTTTCATTCCCACACTGAACTTTGATACTGGAACGAAATAGTATGATCTAGAAAAGCCCTACTGCATCGGGGTAGCATGTCCATATAATAGTCCAATAAATTGTAGTTTTGTATTTTATATAATATTTTATATGCATACAAGCGGAGACTAAGAGGAAATATATCATATTCTGTGGAATCTCGTTTATTCGCACAGTTTAGATCCAAGTGGTTTGGGCTGGGTTAACGATGCGTTCGAAATGGTAAATCACGGGAAAATGAATCTATTTATAATGTGTCGACATGTGTCCACAAACAAAACGAGCGGATTACTGAATAAAATGTATTATTGAAGAACAAACGAACAATGTTTCACTTTATAGGGTAGACTATGACCAGAGGAAGCACACAGTCCACATAGTCACATCTATATTTCTATCTGTTTTTCAATTCAGGCGCGATTATTGGAGAGATGTTCAACGGTTTATGCCCCATTAAATCTGGAAACATATAAGCAAGTACTCAAATAATTATGTAGCAATCTAGAACGAAGTGAGAGAGAGAGAGAGAGAGAGAGGGAGAGGGAGAAGAGGAGTGCAATATGCATAACATATAACATATGCATAATCTATACAGTGGGGTATACATATTTTACATGGATATACATGAGACATTATATTACATGATATACATTAAAACATTATTTTACATATGACATACATAGCTTATGCATGCATTTTTACATGGCAATTAATACATTTTACATACACACAGCCACACAAATTATTATTATTACACATATATTGAACACATACATGCCATATACATACATACATATACATTTTACATTTATTTACAAAACATTTTATATACATGATGCATACCACATGCATACAGATTATACACATATACACACATGACATGCATATGCATATACACATCAATGTATCAAGACACACACATTAATACCATTATGCATAAATTATTGTATATTATATCACATATAATATTATAATACATATATACATATTATTACATATTAATACTGTCAGCATATATTTATATTATATATTCGGATATATATACGGAGATAATTCAGCCATGTTCTTCAATGTTGAGACAACAATTTCAATGGCTCGAGACCGTCAGACATGTCAAAATTACGAACCAACTATAAGAATGTTTTTCATTCGAGAAACCAGAACATAAGGCTCGAACTGTCAACATATTAATGTCAAAGAAGATCTTGATTACTTGGTTGATAATTACACATACTCCAGTCTACCATTCGAATGGCTCGAACTGTCAGACATGTCAACGATAGCGCTGCCACCTAACGGACAATTTAATAAGCATTCGGCGCTGAGAAGAAGACGCACCAGACCATTATCAAGAGGGGCGGGGGCTTACAAAACATCGGTGTGTCAAAGCAGATGTTGATAATACTAATTCAGTTGCTAAATACCTACTCCTGTTACGTCGTTTAATTATCACGTTATGCCCATTATTGACGAGAGGACACACAAGAGACGTGATACCGTTTTACCTTTAGTACTTGTTCATTCTTTACATTTACGGATCTAAGATTGCTCATTGGATCGCATGGACTGGGATTGCTGGATTGTTTCCAGCATAAGACTACAACTGGAATGGTTTTGCCACTGATAATTAATTTTCCCAATTTTCCTAAGTTTGATGTTGATCACATTATTCGCTAGAGGGAGACTCGTGTAGGTGAATTGGACTGCACGCTGGTGTTTGGCCCACATCTAAGTATTCCAATGAATTGCTATGTTGTGCAAATAAAATAAAAAATAGATCATTGACTTAATCGGATTGACAAATCAACTAATCTGCAACATAAGGCAGGGCAGACTGATAGCTAACATGTTTAGTACAGCTCTGATAAAAGTAATACGGTAATAGATGTAATACTCCGATTGCGTATCACTAGATAGTATTACTAAAGAAACCTGTTGGTAGAAATACTAATAGAACCAGCACAGTAACGTCCCAGCCATATAGAGGCAGTGTGCCATAAGCAGTATTTCAGTTCACTAAAGAAAATGAAGATGGGACATCACAAAACGGTAAGCGTACGTGAGTACGTATGTCGTATAGTGAAAACCCAGGGCACCAATGCATGAAACAACATGAAATTAGTTATGAAACAAAGGCAATTTATTTCCAAGATGGCGATTTTTTTTTTTTTTTAAACAGGAAGATTTTGCGTCAAACACAATTGTTATAAAAGTAAGTCATCAAAAAGAGAACAAAGATTTGTTAAACGTCTCCTTAACAATATGACTGTACTAACAAATTACAGATGAATAAACAATGATCAGACCACCAGGCTGGTGAAGAACGGTGTCATGATAAACCGACGATATACATATAGAAATTGTTGACAATACACATGAGGCTGCTGAAGTCGATATCCAACTAGAAATCATCGCGAAACGTGCCAAGGTCATCGCATTCAAAACTGTCCAACAATGCGTTGTTGTTTAACTAAATTTTCAGAAGAACAACAGTTAATATTCGACATTCTTCATAACATTGTTTATAAGCGGAAAGCAAATACACTATGTCAAAATGGCGATGGCACATGATGGCCTCACTATCATATCTAGTTCCTGCCGAGGTGTGAAGACGATCATTTTATAAACATTCCTGTTTTCCTCTCTCCCTCTCTCCCTCTCTCCCTCTCTCCCTCTCTCCCTCTCTCCCTCTCTTCCTCTCTCCCTCTCTCCCTCTCTCCCTCTCTCCCTCTCTCCCTCTCTGTCTCTATGTCCCTCTGTCCCTTTCTCTCTCTCTCTCTCTGTCTCTCTGTCCTTCTATCCATTTCCCTCTATGTCCCTCTGTCCCTTTGTTCCTCTCACTTTTTTCAGTTCTCCCTTAGTCCCTTTGTCCCTCTGTCCTCCTGTCCCACTGCCCCTATGTCCCTATGTCCCTCTGTCCCTATGTCCCTCTGTCCCTCTGTCCCTCTGCCCCTCTGTCCCTCTGTCCCTCTGTCCTCCGCTTCCCCCTCTCTCTCTCTTAGTCCCTTTGTTCCTCTGTCCTCCTGTCCCTATGAACTTCTGTCCATCTATCGCTCTGTCCCTCTGTCCCAATGTCCCTCTCTCTCCCTCTCCCTCTCGCCCTCTCATCCTCTCACACTCCACCTCTCACCCGTTTTGTGTCTCTGTGTCTCTGTGTCTCTGTGACCGTATAGTCGTCTCCCTTTCTCTCTCTCTCTCTCTCTCTCTCTCTCTCTCTCTCTCTCTCTCTCTCACACACACACACACACACACACACACACACACACACACACACACACACACACACACACACACACACACACACACACACACACACACACACACACACACACACACACAAACACACCTCCTCCTCCTCTCTCCCTTCCCTCCCCTAGGTAGGTAAATATATTCCAGCCATTAGACAGAGACATAATGAAGTAAATGCCTGTTGCAGCCAATTAGCGGCCAATGGACGGCCAACAATTCCGGATATCTCGACGAGTCGCCCGCTGTGCAATCGTAAATCAACGGTAGTAAACAGTCGGCGATGTCAAAACAAACGACCAGTTGCTGAAGGAAGGCGCTAAGTGACGAATCTCTTCAGTGCGGTGGTTTACTGGTCAGCGTCGGTTGGTAGTGTGCCAAGGTACGTCATGAGTTGACCTTCCTCGGCACTCTTTCGAAATAAACACCAGTGAATATTTAGAACATTGTCTACGTCAATCACATCGCATCTCCAAGTTTGAGTTAGATGAAATCGTGCCGATTGCTCTGTCACGGGGCCAGTGGGCAATGGTACGACGCGGGTAGTTTGGGCAGTTCATCAAATGTGCCGTGAAAGAGAATGTACAACGATTTTAATTGTTTATACAATACACAAGTTGAGTGTCACATAATTAGAATGTCCGAATGATCATACTTATTTGGTGTAAAAAAAAGATATATAATTGTTTATCATTTTTAAAATGATTAACAAAATGTTATACTTCACATGTTAATCCTTACTGGAATGTCGTATATTTACCGTCAGAAATTGTATAAGACGAGATAATAACAAACTAATAAACTATGCTAACAACATAATAATAGTAATAATAATAATAATATAGGTTATTGCTCAGTTATACACGGTATCAGCCGTCATGTACGAGTACTTCGGGTAACCGTTTTCTGCATTTATGTATATTTATCGCAACCTGGAGGATGGGCATTTTTGCTAATAATAATATAAGAGACATCTATGATGCCAATAGTAACCGAATCCCTAGCTCACCTACCAACCGACATTTATAAATATTACTTAATCCATTGTTGCAATGTCCCGGAAAACAGTCGTCTTTTAATTAGCCAATTAACATAATTGCCTAGGCGTCGGAACCGGGTGGGGGTCTTGGGGGCTCCCCGTAAAATTTAGGGAAGGTTAGTGGTTTTTGGGTGCAATTTCAGGTTTATATAAAAATACACAACACAATCATACATTGTCATATAAATGCATGGCTGCCAATATATAGCGATACAAATTGGTCTTTGCAACAGTCTATCGGATGTTTTGTGAACATATCACACGAATCGACAGGAATGTGTAATTGCTAAATGTTTTGGTGTGTTCGTTATCATAAATTAATAATGGATGCAATGCTTGTTATACATGATATCATATTTAACTGTGACCAAGTTATGTTGTGTATTTTTTGATCAGATAAACTCTTGAACCAATTCAGATAACATAGAATGTTTACTACCGACCTTATGAATCTCTTCAATGGGATCTACAGTGCTACCTGGTGCACAGGTGTCTTATAGCGAAAGTGCGAGGCATATCACGAGATCATCTTGAAGTCGGCACATCAGTCCAAGCCGATGCTTTCATCTGGTTTTACGACAAATACGAGTGAACGCCCAGCGATAATCCGCGATAACCGTCCACACAGGAGGAATTTAGAGAATTGTACTAATTGGTTTGTAGTACATGTATGCTAAATATACAGTGTTAAAGTGGCATTCTGAGTTAATTTTAGGAAAGTGAATGTATACCATGATCAATATCTGCTTATTAGTATATTTGCTGACACATGTGTCACTTTGTGTGATTGGATACGTTATTTTTATAAATGATGCATTTGCTAACAAACAACGAAGATGGGGTTTCCCAAGATGTCGATCTATTTTTATCTTCCGATCGAACTCTCCTGCGAACGAGATTATAAACGATGTCTCGCACATGTTGCGAACCATAAACACGCAGACAGGGTAAACAAATGTGGTATGTGGACGATAAAGTCTCGTTTTGATTAAATATAAACGTTGACATGTAGCCAAGTGCACACATAGTTATTTTGTAAATACATAGCCTCATAGCCTTGCTTGTTATGTTAATCACGCTGTTAAAATAAAGTTATTTGCCTAATAACAATCAAATTGTGCATAGCCACTGGCACTGGCCACTGGCTCTGCCGCGCCGGAAATGAAATGGATGCAGTCGGGGGAGCACACTAACCAAAACATTTGAGATTATGTCTTACAGTTACAACGGCACGTGCTAATTACTTAAATAGACATTCCATAACGTGCATTGAACACAATTTGAACCGGTTCCAATAGTTAGTATTAGTGGCGCGTCAAGTTCATCGTTCGTCTTGCTATTGTCTGGGTTACGTGTCCTAAATGCGTGCATCGTCCTGTTCAGATAGTTCAGTGCCCTGTAGCCTTTTGTGTCATTTGTTATCTTCTGTTTGATTCCATCGATTGAGATTTATGTTAAACCGACAGTAGCAATGAGTAAAGGTGGTTAGCGTGTCCTCATTCAATGTAAACGTCTTAAGTTTTAGAAAAACGGCGGTAACACCTCCTTGCCACGGAATTACGCGATGCACGAACTTGGATCACTAGTATAAATGAGTTAATCGACCCAGCAATGCATTGTACAATGACACATGTACCAAATTACGTACAGACTCAGGTAGAGTTTTTATTCCTTGCTTAAATCATCCCACGAAGGATTGCATTGTTTTTTAAATTTAGTTTTGCTCTTTCTGTAAATAATTTATACTCTTTCCAACGTATGAAATATAATCAACATTAGAAAAATATTCATGTTTTGGAACATGGTTAGCAAATGTAATATTTATCAGGTATGTAAACATTTTGTTTCCAGAACATATATCAGGGGTGGATGTGGTACAAAAAGAGACAAAAGAACAGAACAAGATGGAAGCATTCACTGAATAACATGCATGGATTTTGTATGTTACAGTTGATCAATACAGACATTTTAATAACCCGTTTATCCGATTTGTAAGAGGTCGACCAATTTGAATGTCCAGGACCAACGTGTCTTGCATAACACAACCATTTATAAAGCTGATATAGGCATTGTTGACGAAAATATTGACAATAAGACACTGTCACAATGGCCAATGCAGTTAAACTTGTGACATGTAAGACAGGAATTGGGTAGGAGATGAATCATTCCAGACAGAATGATGTTATAGGAACCTTCAGCATATATCCACTACACTGGATTTATGACCAGTTGTCTTGCATGAGTTTCACTCTGCAAAGCCCTAACTGTTATACTTGTAAGTTGACATATTAAATGCTGCTGGCTGGATCACTAGTTTTGGATTCACTGGTGTGATATGACTAGTTATCTGCAGTCAGATATATACATTTCTATTATCCAAACAAGGATATTTCTTAGGCCAAGAATGTAAACAAATCACAAACGTCTAAACTGGAGTAAAGGTGCATATCTGGTAGTGAATATAAATATTACCGGTAGCATATGTTTAATTACACGTGGGGTAAAAGCATTGTTAATGTTTGTGAAGAAAACTTATTGTAAAGTTGCTCACAATGTCACAAGATTGCCACACTTTCGTGTTGTGTGAATCATAGCTGTAACCAGGGCTATTGTGCTGATAGTCAAATGGCCTAGTGTTGTAACAACAGAACACAACAGTATGTAACATAACATCTGAGAAACAATAATTTGTTGTAGTAAGTCAACAAGCTACAAATTAATAAGCTATATCAATGTATAGTTTGGATGCCAACTCCTGTACCATAATAATACAGCATTCTAGAAACACAAATGTGTCTTTTGTAATCTAAAATGGATTGTTGTATGTGTGTGTTTACTTCTATGTTTATGAATTGAAATATGTAAATGTTATTTTGAGATATACAAAAAATGTAGCAGTGGAATACTTTCTGCTCACCAGTATATCTGGAAAAGGATACCACTCTAAATACTGTTTCAACACTTATTGTTATTGTCGGACACTTATTGTCTTATGGAATGCTGTTTCATACATGTTGTCTACATTGTCAGATATGTGGAGTGCAGTGGCACAGTGGATAGAGCATCGGACTTTCAATTGAGAGAACCCGGGTTTGAATCCTGTGCTGCCGTATCGAACCTTGGATAAGTTTGTTCACTCTATGATGCTCCAGTTCACTCAACTGTATAAATAAATATCCACCGCTGGCTACCGACTGTGGTGGATATTTGTGTAGGAATAGTTTTTTCGTATTAATTGCAGCGTGGCTGAATGCTTCCCAGAGAAGTCAAAATGGTGATTGATTGAACAGGTCAGCCAGGGAATAAAATGTAGAGAGTATTGAGCAGTTCTGAGGATGGGATACTGTGCTATATAAACTTACATTTATGTTGGTAAATTTATATTTTATAAACGTAACAACTTGATGATGTATAATTAACCTGCTATATTTATTTGTAATTTGTGTTCTTTCATGTATAAATAATTTACTTTTAGATGCATTTTGTCATACTGTCTTTGTGTATAATATTATTGTTATTTTTGACACTCTCCCTATTAATAACTTATCTATAACATTTTATACAATATCATTACATTGTATTATAGGTTGTTTGTATTTGCAAGAATTGTTGAAATAAATATAAATCATCGTAGTAATTTGATAAAAAGCTCTTCTTTGCCATATGTCAATTGTTTATTTCATTTTCATTTTGCCCGATTTTCTGTTTGACCTCCACATGAGAGACATTAAGTACACCATATTACACAGGTAGCTCATATGACACAGAATAATAAGTAAACTTTTTATGAGTGTTATTCTTGGGTCAGATTGTGTTTGTAACATACAGTATATGGAATAATATTTGTCTGTAGTAGTAATCATGTGTAATAGTAACTATTCAACCTATTACTGTTACTATTACTTCAATATTTGTAATTGTTACTTTTACATATTACTATTACCCCACGCCTGTTTGTGACTTGTGCCCTTCTATTCACTGGATTGTTAAATTTGATATTTATTTATTTCTGAACTTGATTTATATATTTATTGAATTTGATATTTATTATCAAATTGTATCTTTAAAAAACGGCTGGATACTGCATGGCTTTACAGATAATTATGCTGGAAATAAAACTTGAGTTGAGAAGTTATAGTTGATATAAAAGCCAATACCAAAGGTGAGGTGATTACACCACAAATGTAACCAGTTATGATTACTATTGAAATGTATGACAATTTAGAATATGGGTGTAATCAATTATGATTTATATATTTCTGGGAAGTAAACATTATTACAATTATATGATAATGGTTACATTTAATAATATAATTGATATAATGAAATAAAACTAGTATTTTTTCCATCAACTGTATTCAAGTAAAATTAGGCCTACATTTACACTGTACATTAAATGCAATGTGTCAATGCACTAACAGTAAACACCTTAACAAAATCGAAATTAATGTTATGACAACCTGGGCTATATGTATGGGACAGTAGGCACACTGTCACAAACTTGCACACAGTATTATTCACGCCACGTTACACTAATAATGATTCCATTAAAGGAAATAAAAATAAGGCATTAGCTAAAATCCTTTTTCCATGTGTACAAAAAGTTTAACATTGTATGTAACATTTGACAACATTAAACAGATACAGAAAAATACATTTGTAGTATAAATTCGATTTTAAGCCCGTCTGTGAAGCGATTCCCGCGGAAAATGAAATTTTAATGAGCTAGGCGATCACGTGGCATCGTGACGTCACTTATGACACACACACTCGCATAAGGCCGACCCTTTCCATGCATTCAGAGCATGTTTACAAGGATAGCTTTTGGGTCGAAACGAGCATCAGAACGAGTTATTGTGCAATATTCCGAAGTAATACAAACACTAGTCATCATAGAGGATCAAGCAGTTATCTTACGGTTCCACATGAATCGAATTTTATTCAAAACAACGGATGCGAATGGGCGTACAAGTCGACTAGGTTTCGCCGAGCTTGGGCTCGTTTTCAGAATAATTATATCGAATGCAACCAACGGGAGATAATCTACACCAATAAACATACATAGCAAACATATATTGTATCCAGCTACATAAAGTAACGTGTATAATCTCATAAATCATCATCGCCACAAAAATTAAAATATGGTCATTATATATAACGATATTTCTAAATTGTATTTATCCAGACAGATCTCAATCTGTTTTCACATATATAAATATAATATATTACCGTACAATATATTTACAATTAATAAATTATATATCCATTATATTATATTTGTTTGGATAAATAAAATTTAGAAACATCGTTATATAATGACCATATTTTCATTTTTGTGGCGAATAAAGTTACTACAAAAATAAAAAATATTTATAAACAGTGCATTATAGTATAAAATGATTTTGTTTATATTACTTCGTGAAAACATAAACAAAAGAAGTGTATAGAAAATCAAAGGTTTGCATGCTGTCAGGTAACCAACGCGCTTACCCACTGAGCTAGCGGGACCAACGGAAACTCGTTGACTGATTTAAGTTGTTATGATAAATTGTACAACTCCGTCATATATCGATATTCTAGTGATATTATGAGATTATACACGTTACTTTATGTAGCTGGATACAGTATATGTTTGCTATGTATGTTTATTGGTGTAGATTATCTCCCGTTGGTTGCATTCGATATAATTATTCTGAAAACGAGCCCAAGCTCGGCAAAACCTAGTCGACCTGTAGGCCCATTCGCATTCGTTGTTTTGAATAAAATTCGATTCATGTGGAACCGTAAGATAACTGCTTGTTCCTCTATTATGACTAGTGTTTGTATTACGTCGGAATATTGCACAATAACTCGTTCTGACGCTCGTTTCGACCCAAAAGCTATACTTGTAAACATGCTCTGAATGCATGAAAAGGGTCGGCCTGATGCGAGTTTGAGTCATAAGTGACGTCACATCTCGGCATCCCGAAAAGCGCGCCAAAAATATGCATATTCGAAAATGTCCGGATGCACACCATAAAATGTGGAATTTCTAATTCATTGAATTTTTTGATTTTTTTGGCTTGGTGGACGTGGAAATAGATAGCAGGATGTAATATAACATGAATTCGAGCAATAGATGTTTTTATTCCCTTTAAGCCGTAATCTCATAAATATATTTTAGTTCATCGTTTTACCGCTCCACTAGTTTTTATATACTGTGTATGCATACTTTATGGAGAGTTAATATATATATATATATATTAGTTGGGGTTTGCTTATCCATTTCCGGACGTTGCAATCTTGATGGATTTCGTTTGCCAGTCTTCCCACTCGCCAGACGTCTGCTCCCATCCATTCTTCTATGTCCTTTTCCCATTGTCTCCTAGGTCTTCCTCTGTTTCTGCTGCCTTCCACTTTTCATTCCATTATTAGTCTCTCTAGAGATTGATGCCGTTTCACATGGCCGAAATAACTTAGTTTCTGTTTCTTTACAAAGTACAATAAAGTCCCGGGTATAACACCAAGCTCATCTGCGATGGTTTCGTTAGTTCTACGTACAGTCCACGAAACTAGTAATATCTTTCTATAACACTTGTTTTCAAATGCATTTATACGTTTAGTAATGTTCTTATTAAGAGTCCAGGTTTCGCACCCATACGTAGCAGTTGGAAATATGCAGACTCGATAATTCGTAGTTTCATATCTTTGTTCGTTGCTTTCCACAGCTTCTTCATCTCCGTCAACTTTTTACTCGCCATTGCCAACCTCCGCTTGTCCTATTTCGTCCCATCCGTGTCTATCAGTGACCCCAGATATTCAAAACTGTCCACTCGTTCTATTTCCTCGCCATCTACTATGACTTCTGATGGTTCTCGACATCCCTTCACATCCATAATCTTAGTCTTCTTTACATTTAAATTCAATCCTTTCATCAGTAGTTACCAGTTTATCCAATCCTTCTTTTGTATCGGATAGTAACGCTGTTTATGTGTATGTATGTATGTATGTATGTATGTATGTATATATATATATATATATATACATATTATTTAATTTCATTGTACTTTGTTGCCACTATTTATTGTTGAACTTATGTTGAGTATAACTATCAAATTATAACGTGTAATTATGTATTATGCGCTAGCTACGCCTGTGCACCAATCGCACACTGTTATTATCGAATGTCTTTAATAGGTGAACGTATGTGTGTTTTAATGTCCTCTTCCGCAATGGTGATCAAAGAAAATAGTAAATAACACAGGATTATGTTACCCTAACACTATTAATGTTGATCTTATCAGGCATTTTCGTGTTCGTAAATAAGATATGGATACATTTTCAGCGTCACATCTGTGTGACGCGATTCTCTTTAATGTCTCCAACGTTCACCTTCATCAAAGTGATAAGTAATTGTATTATAATTGTTAAAAATTGATTATAGTGGACGCTCGCTCTACGGAACACATTGGGACATGGTCAGTCTGATCTGTATATCACTGGGAGGCAATGTCCCAAAAGGGTACTTTCAATTAAATAAAAGGGCAAAGTTTAGAAGATATGAACACGCACTCGCGCACACACGACAACATGCACCCACACTCAACTGCAGGCATGCACGAACACACACAAACACACACACACACACACACACACACACACACACACACACACACACACACACACACACACACACACACACACACACACACACACACAAACACACAACATGGAATTTTCCAGAGGGGTATATTTTGTGATCATACAAATGCATGTTAAGAAAACACATTAAATTTGTTTGAATGAAAATTGCCATTTTTTGAAGAAAAAATGTTGTAATAGAATAATAATGTAATTTAACGGAAACCTGTGATCTTTTCTGCACAGTCTGCTTTATGAAAACGTATCCTTTGTTATTAAGAAATTAGCTCTTTTAAAAGGTTTGCCGCAATATAGTTCAGGCCAATTTGTTCCCAAAATATTAAGGCATCAACTGCATTTTTATATAGCGAATATATTAAATATATTCTCGCGTATACTGCCAATACAAATAAAAATCCAAGTAAGTAAATGAGAAGTTTTAAGTTTCTATCTTTATTAAATTATGAGATATTGATCTGCGAAGTTGATCTCCGTATCTCTTGGACTTGGAACACGATGAAAAATGGCCTATTTTTAGCTATGTCAGAATATGGCGGACAGATGTTTAAAGAACCCGGAGTCCGTGCTTCAACTCAGCAGGAGGTACAACGATCGCGACAACAAAGGTTACTCAGCTCAGCCGATGACTTCATGATAACCTGCTAACACATATCAAAAAGGTAACTAATTTAGCTAATTTGTTCTTATCTAGCCCGGTTAAGAAGCCGTTGGAAGTGCGTCACTAACTTGGGAGGTCTGCAAACACAAAGGACCGTCCAAACGACCGATTCGTTTGACAACAGTTCCAGCTGGGTTACAATACGTTAGTCTGAAATAAGCTGCTATTCTTGGCATATATTTAAAAAAAAAAACGTCCTGGTCATTTGCATGCACAATAGAAGAAGATACTAATATATAAATTAAGAGAAGACGTGTGAAAGGAACTGAATGTAAGGGAAGTGAAGTGATAAACACTGAAGAGAAGGAAGCAAAGTAGGACATTGAAGAGAAGAAAGAGGAAGAGTGGTGTGAAGGATGAAAGGGAAATCAGATGTAGAGATGCATCGGAAAAAACCAGAATTGTTTTGTTTTCCTCTTTTTTCCCCTGAATGTCTGGGGTGAGGTCTTCAACTTACGTTTTTTGTTGCTTTTCTTTGTCTTCCCCCTAACTCTTGTTGGACGACTGTCTCTACCAACCATGTCAACTCCCTTCTGTCTTCCGCTTTTATTCTCCACTCCTCTCACGATCCCTCCTCTCTGCACAGCCCTCACGTCGCAGTCTTGGTCCTTCTCGTCTCCTTTTACCTTTCAATTTCTGTGCATTTGCTTTCTCGTCCGCTCAACCGGCTTCTTATTGAAACAACCTCCTTACTCAACTACTCCAGTTTCTTCTCTTCACTCCACCATTCTTCTCACCGAGTTGTTTTCGCAAACCTGTACTCTCTCTTTTTTGTGCGATTGAGCGAATCGTGTATATTTCAAAGGTTATTGCAACATTACTCTACCTACCCACACCCCTCCCATTTTGTGGATGGTTGGACATCAACACATCACAAACAATGCAAGACAGGCATCCATCAAACTCAACAACATTTGGAGATAAACAAATTCCAAATGCCAACTAAAATGGAGATTATATAAGTGGAACGAGCCGTGTTTACCGGCGTGTGTGTCTGACTGCTGAATATTAAGACAACGTGGCATTGAAAAATCAGTCTCGTTCATCACCGTCTGTCTGTAATATATATGAGGAATGTTTCTCGTAAAACGTTCCAATTTTGTATCTTCATTGGTAAATCTGAATGGAATGATGTGACACTCTGCAAAATGCACCATAGGTTACTCTGATTATGATGTAATTCTACAATAATATGCACACTGCCTTGACAACTGCAAGACAAAAAGCTGATGCGAATCCAAGACAGCATCAAAAGAAGAGATCATTTCATAGTTAGATCAGGGGACAATCGTGGAACTAGGGTTGTTATGGGAAAACAGCAAACATGTACGTTGCAGTTCGTTGATAATTCCTATTCGGGAATTGCCTGGCGTAGTGTATAAATTGTATATAGACCACATTTGGCGTACTGCTATACTTAATTCCAATTCCCGATGCGCAGGTATTTTTGTTTCCCAAACTAGATTAGCACGTGCAAGTGCTGAAACGATTAAACGCATTATCTTGTAGGTTTTTTTTCGAAATGTTTAGTTGCATTTTTTTGGGGTATTGCCCAGTGTTTTTTATTGTGTGTGTGTGTGTGTGTGTGTGCATGCGCGCGCGCGTGTCTTATGCCATATTTGAAATATTATTACGTGTTACTGCCAGTCGGCAACGTCTATGTCCAACTGGTATGTGTTCTCTTGTCTAGAATTTATATGAGGGTAATTACTCTCGTGGCGGGTGAATCATGTATGGTGGTTTATCCCCACAACGTTTTGTGGCTGGCTTGATGTGCAAAAGGGGTTATGCCTATGGTTAAGGTTAGGTTGAAAGTTATGGTTAGGATTACGTTGAATATACTAAAAAAAATTACTTTTGTGTACATATGCATTTGTGCGTGGAGAAGTTGCACGAAACGCACTTCTTCCATGCGTCATCAGCGTGTATATATACTACCGACCAATTACTAGACAGTTTAGAATGAGCGTAGTATTAAAATCGTACCCCGCAAATATGTCCTATTCACTTTTCATGAACTATTATTTTATGGCAGAAACAATTACAATTTGTTAACTCCTTGTACATATATCAATAATTCAAATTTTACAAAATAGTAAATAGATAATAATTAATACATTCTTGCACTCAAAATAATTTATGAAAATGTCAACAGGGCATATTTGAGGACTACGATATATGTACCGTGCACATCTTTAAATCACACACACACTCACACACGCACGCACGCGCGGGCGCGCACACACGCACACGCGTGCACACACAGACAGTTTAGAATGAGCATAGTATTAAAATCGTACCCCGCAAATATGTCCTATTCACTTTTCATGAACTATTACTTTTTGGCAGAAACAATTACAATTTGTTAACTCCTTGTACATATATCAATAATTCAAATTTTACAAAATAGTAAATAGATAATAATTAATACATTCTTGCACTCAAAATAATTTATGAAAATGTCAACAGGGCATATTTGTGGACTACGATACATGTACCGTGCACATCTTTAAATCACACACACACACTCACACACGCACGCACCAGCGTGCGCGCGCACACACATGTATACCTATTACGTTTAACAGTACAAAAGAAGAAGAATTATATCATGTACACGCGTGGAATTAAATAAACTGTTTTCTTTCTATATCTTCAAAAATCACTTAAATGATCTGTCGTAAACCAGGGAAGTGTAACAATCACGCCCTCTCGTCGTCGTGTTGGAAAACTTTAATCAACTGGGCGCCATTTTGAGGAAACGGAAGGAGTCAATTAGGCCGTCGCGTCTCTTTCGGCTCGGACGGAGTCGCCAGGTTTTTCGAATTAAACTTATCTATCCCACGGTGCACAGCGGCAACGCTCATCTTAATTAGACATCAAGTAAATGTTTGTTTTCACGCGACATGGATAGTTTTGAGACTATAACGAGAACACACACACGCAAGCAAGCACACCCGCATACATACATACATACATACATACATACATACATACATACACACATACATACATACATACATACATACATACATACATACATACATACATACATACATAAATACATACATGCATACATGCATACACGCATACACGCATACATGCATACATACATGCAAACACGCATATATACATACATGCATACATATGTGCATGCATGCATACATGCCAGTTATTGTTTACACACGCACACACGCACACGCACTCGCACAAACACACACACACACACACACTCACACACACACACACACACACACACACACACACACACACACACACACACACACACACACACACTCGCACACACACATATACAATCATGCATTTATATACATAATTATACATATGCATAGACACCTGTACATATACAAAAATACATTTATACAAAAAGCACTATTTACTTCTTAAATTTCAAAGCATACATAAGAATTTAGGAATGGTAATAGAGCAAGAACTACTTTTATAAGAGCTAACAATACCAAATGTAGCTATTACGGTATTACCCTTGTAAATCCGAATCAAATGGCATCATGTAATTTATACGACACTGTTTAATAGTGTTTATCGACTACTCGGAAACCAATGTCAATGTACTATTGCATCCCCGGCATTGCGGGTTCCGAGGAGAATGTACTGTATACCTTTAGCATCATTCGAATTTAACATGATGCAGTTCATCCTAAAGGGAATATTAGTAAGAAGGGAGAGAGAGAGAGAGAGAGAGAGAGAGAGAGAGAGAGAGAGAGAGAGAGAGAGAGAGAGAGAGAGAGAGAGAGAGAGAGAGAGAGAGAGAGAGAGAGATTATTCGGAAACTCTTCGGACGACTCTGCGATGATGTGTTTTAGAAAGACGGAGGAAGATGAGAGAGAGAGAGAGAGAGAGAGAGAGAGAGAGAGAGATTATTCGGAAACTCTTCGGACGACTCTGCGATGATGTGTTTTAGAAAGACGGAGGAAGATGAAAGACGGACGGAAGGGGCTGCTTATAAAGGAGCAGTGGATGACAACAACAGCAAGAGCAGTGTAATTATCGGACAGGAACTAGACGTCACGTCTGTACAATGGAACAGTGAGGAAGAACAAAATATTCGTGATAGTCTATGATTCTCAACCATCATGTCGCACGTCAAAACCACACAATACCACAGAGTACCACCCAGCGCCACTCAGTCCGTATACCGCGCGCCTCCAAGCGCGATGCATCATCCAGGCAATAATCGCCTGCTGCCAATCGGCGGTGATTCGCTCGCGCAAGTGGTTCAGCCAGTCACGGCCTGACCACTGCAACGCAACGTCTTTGCATGGGGCTGCCTGTCAATTTATTGGCATGTCGACACAACAGCCGTTCCTAGAAACGGTAAACATGCCAGGAAGCGACGTTTTCCCACAGTTGTCAAACCGGAAAAAAATATTAGCGCCATCGCCTGCCAAGTCGGGTTGTTTTGATGAATGGTTGGAAGGAGCGACGAGCATGCTCATCTAGTCCTGTTGTTCGGCCGTGGTGCCTCGGGCTGGTCCGGCATCAACCCACGTCCACACGGCCGCCTACGCATGGCGGGAGGCTGTCGTCTCGTGTTTATTTATGGTCAGACAGGCTAAACATCAAAATACCTATGTCTTTATTAGAGGTATCACGACGACAACATTTTGTCTACCTATAAATGTTGATAGTTGTGTGTGTGGTGTTTTTAAGTAGTTGTACAATGGAAATAGGAAGATATTTTATCATGTGCTCAGTTGATGAAAGGTTGAACAATTCGTAAAATATTCAAGTTAAGCTATGAGCTACTGTCAACTAACACGGTAATGGCGATAACCCCAGCAAATCGTCTTCCTTATAATCATGAGTAATTAAAAATAAATAGTGTAAAGGCATTGATTGGAATATGTTGTCTTGAGACCTATTCACGAAGTAGTGCGCATGTGGTTACGACGTTGGACTTAAGTTTCGATTCCGTGTTTGGTCGTTTCGAAAGTTGAGCGATTTTGTTCGCGCCATGTTGCCACATTCAGCTGTATACGTGAGTACCTGGCTATAGAAAGTAACGGATATATCACGTGAACGAATAGTGTTCGCGCAGTAATTTGCTTCCAAGAACTTACCGTTTTTATTGGCACGAATTGGTCTACCAGAAGTGAAGAGTAATCTGTAAAGCGCTTTAAACATTCCCGAAGGCTGTATACCACGATATTGGCCATGTAAATGCACCCTTAACCAAGTACCGCTGTATTAATACTAATACTTTATTAACAAAACAATAACAACGATTTCTTTACACAAACTTCTGCATGGCTATCAGTCACCAACGGGAGAAGAGTGTCACCCCGGACCGCAGACCCCCCTTTTCTCGCAGCGTCGGCTAAAGATAGCCTTGTAGCCCGGTAGCGGCAATAAAACAGACATACGTACCTATGCGAGCGACTATTACCCTGCCAATGGTTGTTCGGGTCACCTGTTGCGAGCGTGTGTCGGCTAAGTGGCAGGCCGCTCGAGGCGGGGGTCTTCGGTGACCTATCCCACGCCCAGCGGAAGTTGGGAAACAAGCGCCCGAGAGGGGCGATTTCACGGGGCAGGTATCGGGAACAAATGGTGTGACACGCTGGGAACGCGTCAATCGGGAAGAGGGCACGTGTTTCGCAAATGGGCGGTTCCGCGATCGATGTCCGTGACGTCGTCATATCTCGCGGTTGTCATGCCAACGCAATCGTGCAGTCTCAACATTAAGGCGACATTACAGCAATTAGATGCTTACAAGCTGTTAACGCAATATGTGTTTCACCATGAAGGTAATTTCTCACGTCGGTGGTCGTGTTGGTGGGATAAGCTTCACTGTCTCGGTTTGTTCATTCACACGTCCTAGGGTGACCGTGGGGATGTAACCAAGAAGTCACGTGTCCCGTGATTAGCAGGAGTAATATGCAATTTAATTTCAATTTAGAACAATAGGCAACTTTGCACTGATTCTGTCTTAATTGCCACCATACCTAATTCATGCAGGATGGAAAAGAAATTTCACCATACACAGGACAC
Organism: Paraescarpia echinospica; assembly: GCA_020002185.1. Taxonomy (NCBI): domain Eukaryota; kingdom Metazoa; phylum Annelida; class Polychaeta; order Sabellida; family Siboglinidae; genus Paraescarpia; species Paraescarpia echinospica. Next base: position 14,861,908 of record CM034537.1, read on the forward strand.
TAAATAACTTGGTATGGCCACAACAGGTTGCAGCTGCCTTTTTCTTTAAATTAAACCTATCAAATGTAGACAAAGTAGCAACTATAATTTAAAATAAAATACGCGAAATACACGATTTACACACGCACACAAACTGACATACTTACAGAGCGTGTGTTTGTTTGTGTGTTTGTGTGTGTGTGTGTGTGTGTGTGTGTGTGTGTGTGTGTGTGTGAGTGTATGTGTGTGTGTGCGTGCGTGCGTGCGTGCGTGCGTGTGTGTGTGTGTGTTTGTGTGTGTGTGTGTTTGTGTGTGTTTTTTATTTATCTGTCAGCCACGATGTGTTTGCATGCATGGAGGGATGTCTTGAGGGCGATCTAGAATGGCTGGTTTTTATATAAAAGCATACAAAACATTGACAGAATAATGAGAGATAAAAGGCGAAAGGCCACCTGAGAGCCGGGCATCATGGGCTACCACCAATGATGTATAAAGAAGACAGGGCCGTAAAATGTGTACACGGCTTCAGCAGGCCCTGTATACATCAAATCTCGTCCGCTGGCTTCACCACAAATGTAAATCGACCCGACATGCTAGCAGCCTGTTAGAGGTCTACCCGAAAACCTCATTGCAATTTATACCTTCCTTTGGAACATGGTTTTCTGAGGGTGTTTGTTACGATGCCAGTAAAATTAAATAAAAGTGAAATCCGTTGGATAATAATATATATCATAAATAGAATGAGTAAAATGTTAATGTTGCGCTAACAAGTCCAAAACGTAATCATCGTAACATGTTCTTATAAATACCATGCCCGCGGCTTGCCTTTGATCATCAGTGATTGTATAAGGGTGCTACACGCACGGACTATTTGTAAACAATATGTTAAACATCTACACTAGTTTCGGAAATACTCAATGACAAGGACAAATATACGGAATACGCATGACAAAAGCCCCGTAATGGACAGAACCAGGAACCGCTTACAGCCATTAATGTTGTTGCTGTCACAACTAACAAGTGAATATCGTCTCTTTCTAAGCTGCTATAGTGGGTACTTTTAACATGTTTTCAGAGGCACTGTTTTATGGGTACAGACCACTATGACAAAACAGCATACACACAGGTGCTGACGTCTGGCAACGTGCTTATTGACAGCTGATGACAATGATGATCGTTACAGATACACCAACAGATACACCAACAGACGGCGATGACGTTAACATCTGACAAACCTGATAGCGATGACGAGCTTGGCACATGCGTTGACAGTTGACGAAGTCGTTGTAGACAAGCACGTTACGATACTGACACATGCGATGATATTTATACCTACACTGACAACACGGACGGACTCTATATGGATACCATTGACAGACACGAGATTAACCACAACATGTCATGTTTTGACAACGATTACATTAAAACCACATTGAATATGTTCCTAATGTAATACTATTTATTACTATTAGTCTATATTAAGTACTTAATACTAGAGTAAATGTAATAAAGATATATACCGCGTACTACCAGCTAAGTTGTGTTTAAAGGTCCACAATAGTGTTTGCGATTTGAACGTTGCGTCCAAGAAACGGTCAAATTGTGTACAAAACATTCAAATATAAACGCAGTTGTTGAGGAGACATTCAGGGCTAACCACCAGTTCCTGGAATTGCTGGTTGAAGATGGGCAAACAATGGCGCAAGTGGTGTGAACAATAATTAAATCAACATATTTCCTGTTTATAATTCTACCCCTGGCTTGAGAGAATAAATCCAGGTACCGGAACACGCAAGTTCGCCTTAACTCACATGTGTTCGTTACTACGACCACATGTGTTCGTTACTACGACCACTACTATACAACACGATTTACTACAGCAAGTGGACCACTTAGGGCAGTACATCACAAACATCCCTGCATCAGCTTTTTCCGCCCATGTCGACCTGAAGATTGCGGTTCTCAGGGATACGATTACGTCCGTCGGCAGTAGCGGTCCATGCCTCGGTGTGTCGGCCGGGGTTGGACACACGTGGTCGACGCCGAGGCTCGGGGCGCTGGGCCGACACGACTTTGATGAGCCCCGGCTGGGCTGGACCGCAGTACGCCAGGCAGTCAATGAGACCCATATGTCGGGGGGTTGGAGACGGTAATTAGTGGGACTTACTGGCTGAAACAAAGGCTGACGCTGATAGGGAGGGACTACGGCGCCGGGATAAGGAGAAACTGGCGTAGTACGGGAGGAGAGACGCTGACAAGTGGGGGCGGAAATGGGTGTGATTTGGTTAGATGGAGGTATACAATGATTCACGCACTTATACACTTACGTAAACATACGCAAAATATTTGTATATAGACTCATTCACACATTCACGTACTTGTGCATTCTCACGCATGCATCTTTACGTACATAATAACGAACATATATACACACACACACACACACACACACACACACACACACACACACACACACACACACACACACACACACACACACACACACACACACACACACACACACACACACACACACACACACACACACACGTCCTCGCCTATATCGCGTTTCCATGCCTATGTAATATGATATCCTAGGTGTCAGTTATTACTAATTATCCAACTTTTCTTAATTGTTGTTACATTTTGTGTCAGATGGCTATTGTCCGTGACATTTATATTACGCGGGGTTTCTGCTATTACCAAATGGATACCTTGAATGGGACTGGTTTTATTACAAATACGTATACGGCGCACGTGCACAAATAGTGTATGTGTGCAACATTAATCTGGTACATCGTAACGTGTGTCGTACATAGGCGTGGCGGCACACACCACAGTATATGTGTTTTTTTCGCTACCATAAATACATTGTTATATAGACTATATAAATAATAGAACAGATAATATGATTATGTTTTATTTTATTGGTAAAAAGATAAAAGCAAATTCTAATATAGCTTAATATCCACCACTGTTTGTAGCCAGGTACGCATTCATACAGCTGTGTAAATTGTACAGTTGGTCTCGTTTAAAACCTTGCTGGTGGTGCATCTCAGGGATTACTCGAATTGTAATATAATCAAGTGATAATAAAACGACATTAATTGTGACGATTGGAAAAAATAAACGTTAAAATGCAATCTACATATACGGAAGTGGGTGGTATCCATTAAGAGGGAAGACCATCTTGAAATGTGATATCGGATGTGTATGCTGTAAATTAGATAGTTCTAGGTCTCGTTACGTGCCTACATATTATATGACGCCGGCCAATATTTATAAATGTGTATGCGTTATTTTGCACACTAATCATGTTGCTCAATTACTACCAAATAGGGATATCCTTTCGCTCATCAAAATCAACTAAAAGTCCATCATCTCACTGACAACAGTTTCAATAATAAAAAATGACAATGTGCATACTCAAATGCACGTACGTCAGATCATGCAGATTTTGGGGAAAAAACCTCAGCCCTTCAAAGTGTAACGGATACGTCACCCCACAAGTTGTATACGACTTAAGGGGCCACCATACATACCATCATGTGTTGCCCACATCAGCTCAACCTAGCGGCAGGTGAGGAACGTCATCCGTCACAGTTCTGATCAATCCGCCAGGGTGTCCCAGTGAGACAACCAGAAAACGAGGCTTGTGATTGAGTTACACTGCGTTAAATCTGAAAAGCATTAATTGCGGAAGTGTTTCCTTTGCTGCACCGACACCGGCCTCGTTTGAAGTACGACCCGGCGCCCGCCCAGTGAAGCTTGACGCAACGCTTGGCCGATGAAACAGACACACCGCCCAATTAGTAGCACAAGAAAGGCGGGTTACCGCCTACATAGCGGGCTACTGAATCTTGTCGACGTGTTTTACTTTATGTTTGTAAACGGACGAACGAACGAGTAGTAATAAGTGACAGTGATTAGTAACGGGCCCTATTAATGAGTTTAGCAGTAATAATTTATGTTACGTTATATGTTCGGATTTCCCGTGCTGCTGCTGCTGCTGCTGCTGCTGCTGCTGCTGCTGCTGCTGCTGCTGCTGATGATGATGACGGCAATAGAAATACTAATAATTTGCGTATACACATCTATATGGAGCAATAGAAACTATGTCAGTTATCACCATCACTGTATTTTGAACTTAAAATCGTTCATATCATGAATATTATTGTTAACTTCTCCTGTCGGACTCTACGGCATTGCGTGCACGCAGCATATAATGATTCCTCACTAAAATAGGCTTAACCTCACAGTGTGACCAATTATTAGATCGGGAATATAGAAAGAGTCAAACGGACATCGGCGCTTAGAAGGAGGAACACTAGACACACACCAACCGACTAACGCCGACTTGCGTTGCCAGTCGGCGTAAAAAAACAGTCGGTGCTAAACGTCAATTAGTTCCGCCGACTAACGCCGACTTCTGCCCGCACACACCAGCCAGCACACACCAACCGACTCGCGCCGACCGTCGGCGCTCGGCGTGATCATTGTGGAAAACAAATCCACTATAAATACGCGTGTTTACTACGGAGTTAACAATGTGTTTCGATACACCTACAATAAACTCATGAAACATTTGTAAACAAAATTAGGCCAAAACGGCTATCAAAAAAACGAAACTTGTTACATAGACATAGTAAGTCGGAGCTTCGCCGTCAGCCTTCATGACGATGTGGCTGGAGCATTTAGCATATCCTCCAGCAAAGAAACGCATAGCGTCGAGCTATGTTTTATAACAGTACGTTATATTTAGCCGTTTCAATTAACACTTATGTTGAAGTGTAGTCAGTCGCACCCAACGAATTCCTCAAAAACGTTTTCCATCGCTAGCGCCGCTTTGCGGATTTTTAAGGCTTAATATATATGCGCCCGGTAGCGGCGCCTCCAGAGGTAACGTTTTTCTACAAAACAAAATGGCGATTCCCGCCGGAAGCGTGAAACAAACTTATAAAGTCAGGTGGAAATTAGGTTTATTTGTGGCGCCTGTTTTAAGAACAAGCGAAAAAATGATGATGGTCAATGGCAATAGGATAACAAATAATATATCACTTTCTGAAACGTTGGTTACCCGCAAGGTCAGTAAAATGAAAGTAAAAAATGAAAGCATGTGGCCCGAATTGCTTTGAAAACTCAAAAAAGACGCCGGCTTAGCCTTGACTTGTATCGAGGACTATCACATGATCGCGCTATGATCTCTTATTGGCCAAGTTACTGCCGACCGTCGTGTTATGACAAAAAACCTGCACACACCAGCCGACTCGTCATCGAATATGCGCCAACTTGTCACCAGATACGTCATTATCTAACGCCGACTGCCGATTAACGCCGACCGCCGATTCAACATTCGAATCGGCGTTAGTTGGCGCTATAAGGCCGACCGTCGGGCTTAAATTCGGCACACACCAACCGACTGCCGTCGGCCGACGGTTTTTAAGCCGACTAGTCGGTTGGTGTGTGCCGAAAATCGGCTGGTGTGTGCCTAGCATAATTACAGTGCCTCCAAGTCAGCGTATTAATATGTAGTTCATCTTTATTATCAGTAGCAGTAGCAGCACCAGCTGCAGCAGCAGCAGCAGCAGCAGCAGCAGCAGCAGCAGCAACAACTGGAACAACAGCAGCAGCAGTTACAGCAGCAGCAACAGCGACGGCTATAACGGGCTACATGGGGCATTAGAGAGATAAGGGAAAGAAATAGATTGATAGAGTTAGTTGGAAAGCGACCCAAGGCAAAGGGACAAAGAACTATGGTTGGATGGTAGCTAAACATGCGGATAGGCAGGCACATGCACACACGCGCACATGCACACATGTAGCTGTATGAATGAGTACTTCGATAGTGATGATATCTATGTATGTATAGTTGTCGTACAATAAACGCAAAGTGGCTGAATTTTTCTCCGATAAGTCGATATGAACTTGTTTACAATAGGGAGTGAATTATAAAACGCACTCTGAGCGCATGCGCACACGCGTACACACACGCGTACACACACGCGTACACACACGCGTACACACACGCGTATATACACACACACACACACACACACACACACACACACACACACACACACACACACACGCACGCACACACGCACACACGCACACACGCACACACGCACACACGCACACACGCACACACGCACGCGCATGGACACACGCACTCACACACACACGCACGCACACACACACACGCGCGCACACAATGTACATGCACCCGCACGCGCAAACACGAACAAAATCCCACATACGCGTGCGCCTACAGCAACGTGTGACTGTCTACGCCTTTGTTTTTGTCTTCCAAAACTTTACATATTTATGCAGATTTACACCAATTCTAACTTTTTTAACCGCCGTACCTCGAGTCGTGCTTAACTGGACTAACTTAAAAACAACCTCTCTGATTACTCGCCGACCTGATCACGTATCAATCAACCAACGGTTGCAATCAGCCCCGTTTCCGTTCCCTATCCACCCCGGCATATCTCTCCGCGCCGTCGCTAATCTGCGTAATTCGCCGTTGAAATCTTCGTCGCCGTCGCCCCAGCGTCTCGAATGGCGCGGTCCTTTTATGGACATGCCGCCGGTGGGCAAAGTGGCTGCGGCAGCACGCGCGTGTCATTCGATTCCAACAAGTGGTTCACTGCAATAAACTGCAGCCACGGGGCTACCGAACTACGGATGCGCAAGTCTGACTATGATTAAGCTGTCCGCGCAGCGTATGGGCGCCGCATCACGCCCGTTGATATCGCCTGATCGCTTCGCAAGCAGACGCTCGCTCCTTGCGAAATTCGCATTTTCATCGGCGTCGATTCGCCGTGATGAAAACAGCAGCTGTCGTTTTATCAAAACAGGAAGGCTCGTCTCTCTGATGGGTTCCGCAGCGCGGCTTGCCGTGTGGGAACTTTTTCAGGCTAACATCACCTGAAGATACGCGAATGTTATTTGGAATATTGAGTAGACTGCATCATTGGCATAGTTCTCGGGACGTCGTGTAGTGTGGAGAAACAGAGGAGAAACAATGGAGAACAGGAACGTGTTCGTAGTACCAGGGCGGGATAACCAAAGCAACATTCTACACTTAATGACCCCTAAAACGAACTTTTCATATATAAACGATCATCCGCATACAATCTACATTAACACTGCATTTCATTTTTACATATCTCATCGCATATCACACCATGTCTTAAGAAGAGCCAGTGGCAAAATGGATGAAAATATGCCAGTGGCGATATGGATAAATACGTCAGTGACAATATGGATGAAAATACGCTGAAATGTGTTTTCTTTGGGAGATTCTGTCTTCTCAAACGCAATGAGGCGGCACTGGCGCTACAGGTACACAAACCAAACGAAATGCGTGGATAAAAATATATCTGTCTTCAGATATATGGAAATTTACTAAACTAAATATTAACTTCGTTACAAGATAAATATTCACTTATGAAGCGTTAGGGTTGAGACGATAATCTAACACATTACATGCACTTTATCGAAAGATTATAGAACAACGACATTTCTAAACTGAAGATAATTGCACCATATCCGTTCAGTATAGAAGCGCAGATAATGGAGCATGTCTCAACGAAATACGTATGATATTTTCCGGAGTAATAACGATTACACCAGCCACCATCACACAAGCAGGTCCCAATGGTAACGCCTCTAAAAGAACCACCCTTTTTGACACCTCTGTAACGCCTTGCAGAGTGTCCACACGTGTTCAATACTGAGCCAGACCATCAAAGACATACAGGAATCTCTTTCAACAGCTCCAACTTGAAAGTCTGTTTAAACTAACTTGATCCTCTTCCTCGTATCCACACTTTCATGTTGTCGGTTGAGTCTCACCATCCTCCGACTCAAGACCGCTGCAATCTCGCTGGTCTTGTCTTATCTAAATTGTGTAAGGCACGCGATTCCATTTCCGAGCCGCACGCGAAGCGGCTCGGGTTTCGTGGCATTGGGTACTTGGTCTCGTCGTAGTGGAGTGGTGTCGTATCTCGGCCAACAAGCGCCGGGGGACGAGGGACGTAGAAGGACAGGACGTTTCAGGTGAAACAAAGAAGAAGCTGGTGTTATCCGTACTCGAATTACCAGTGGTTTCGGTGTAAATAAAAACGTCCATGGGTAGGCATAATCCATAAAATGTGTCGTTGACACCATGTCGTGTGAGGTATTTATGTGAGCAGAGGGTGAGGGTTGGGAAATGGTAAACAATGGATTAGATTAACTATATTGTGACAACTAGCGTATGCTTTAGGAGAAAACATGGAACACAACGTGGCATATAAAATAATCAAATATACACGGAAAACGACACCGGGAAACGCAAGATGCAGTCTGAAGAATGTGGTCAACGACCGCTACAACGACGATGACAACAAAAATAAAGAACATCATCAAAACAAATAACATGAACACAACGACAAGAAACAAATAAACAAACAAACAAACAAACAAACACACAAACAAACAAACAAACAAACAAACAAAACAAACAAACAAACAAACAAACAAAACAAAACAAACAAACAAACAAACAAACAAAACACACAAACAAACAAACAAACAAACAAACAAACACAAACAAACAAACAAACAAACAAACAAAACTAAACAAACAAACAAACAAAACAAACAAACAAACAAACAAACAAAACACACAAACAAACAAACAAACAAACAAACAAAACAAACAAACAAACAAAACACACAAACAAACAAAACAAACACACAAACAAAACGCACAAACAAAACAAACAACAATAAAAAACGACGACGACGACGACAACAAGTATTACAGTAACATGGATTTTGTTCTTTACCACCATTATTAAGTTAATAAACGAATAATACCCGGGATATCAAGCAGTGGTTTGTAGAGACAGAGACCACAATAAGAAAACGTAGATATTGATTAACATCATATATCAGACTTATTTGATAAACCCACGTCAAAACAAAATCACAATGCATTAGATTGAAATAAAGTCAAATTTTTAATGTGTATTGTTAACACTAATGTGTTATGTTAAAGGTGTGACGTCAGTTCCTCGCTCATTCACATTTATTTATATATTGTTCTTAATACAGCCTTTACAATAATAACTACGTTGACGATATACCGTTCAATAAGCTTTAAACTGTGTTGCAATTTGACTGTTTGGCCGGCAAAATGTTCAAATTGTAAACAAAACTTAAATCAATTGGTAAGCAAAAGCTATCGATACTTATTTGCATTTTTAGCTTGAATATTAGCTCGTTCCCACGCTTCTGACCAAATTGTGACATATTACAAATGGTTCAGCCACCTTCCTGCTAATGATTACCCAACGGAACAGGTATCCTCCCTTCAATGCCAACATGTACACATGTTGCGATTCTTTTGCAGGAAATGCTAATGATATGAGGCACTTAAAAACGGATTTAGGTGTCGTGATAAATCGTCTGCCAATGCCTTGCAATAACACCTCTTTGATAACATATGGCGGCCACCTGTGTGCGCGCTGACGCATCACCAGCAAGCACATTCTTACATTAAAACAACATCAGAACATTTCTACATACACGTTTGTCATTGGCTATATTCCTCCCCGTTGTCATGATTGGCAAAACTCACATTAACTCTTCAGTCTAGCGGCATTTACCTGATTTTTCATTGATACATTTTATGAGATGGATGCTTCCACAAGACTAGTATCATGGTCTGTCCTTCCCGAGATACAAAGTTTATTTTTATTAGATTCTTATGTACGGTGCGAATTGAGGTAACTGTGAAATTCAAAACGTGATATTCTGTATTCTTTAAACTTGCAACCTACCGGCATAGAGGGATTGTAGGTGGAACATATTTTGGTAATTATGACACCATCTTCCCAGAGTAGGACACGCGCGTTAACATTCTGTTTGCACATATGCCCAATTTCTATAATGGTTATAACACTTTTGGTTCTTGCTTGAATAAAAAACGATGTGCTGCAGTAAACTTAGAAATTATCAGAATGTGCTATTCTGGGTCTACATTCGAACAAGTGTTACATATGGCGGAAACTATGGGTGCGCAATTCCGCCCTAATTATTCGCTAATTCCTCCACAATTCTGCTCTGATTTCCCTGTATGCCAACATAACAACACCTATGCCCCTGCGGCCAATGTCAGAATTCACCTGTCTCTTACAAAGTTACCTAATTATGTGTTTTCTTAGTGTTAAACGACTCCTTGTCTCAACGTAAGTGACTCACAATTCAGTGGAAGTGTCATGTGATATACGTCTTCTACTTCCTCCTCTTCTTATTCTTCTTCGTCTTCTTCTAAGTGCTATGTCTGTCGCAGGCGTCCAAACAGCTCGGTTGTTTGTAGTCTGTAGCTCTTTCTAAACCATATTGACATGTTATCTACTATTTTTATTATCTGACGTTCTCTGCATTTCCCCCGCGATCTTTCCTGTGGTTACTGGATATTCTAACTTTCTCTTTATCATTGTATGACCTACGAGTCTTACCTATTTTCTTCTAATATTGCTCATGTTCTTTCTTCTTATTTCGCTGTTCTAAGGTTGTCTTCATTTCTGTTCTATCCATGATTCTCTCAGCATTATTCTGAAGAACCACATTTTTGTGGCTTCTATGGCTTTTAATTATCTTTTAGTTATTGTCCATTATGTACTTAAGTAACCAAATGATCTGTGTAATAAGAACACTGCAATTTCTTGATTAACTACCACAGTTGTCTGCTTGCGAGGCTCCTTTGAAGACTTGTCACTTACATGGAAATCGAATAACTACGATTAGGGGAAGGTTCGGTAATATGAGCCACTGTTTTCACATTGATATTCTGGACAAGTGCGTACGTATGAACGACAAGATATTTGCTGTTTGTAAAGTTTACGTACAATTTATCGTGGTAGATTATTTGTAGATAATGCCCACCTAGAATGTTTAATTTATTGTTGATAAGGGGACTATATTCCAAAATAGCTCATATTTCCTTACGCGTTGGAAATATGAGCATGATATTACACCGACATTTAAACAACAAAACATATTGGAATATAATTGAATCTTGCAAGGATCAAAGGTACTACTACAACACATCTATACAATGACCAAAATTGAAGTATTCACTTTGAACAGTTTTTGAGATACTTATTACACATATTTAGTACATATTGAAACATGGCCTATATATTCAGCAGCTATGTAAAAAAGACATTACGTGGCCATGGAACTAACAATCCAATATGTTTATATATGAAGAGAAACGCACAAAGTCTATGTACAATCTGTCCCGTATTATGAATTCCTATCCATGTGATATGAAATAAACATTTGTTAGTACTTGGACTGTTGATATTACCGAATCTACCCCTACACTCGCAGTGGGCTGTGGACACATGATGCATGGAACACGTTGGGATAAGGTCAAACTGTTCCATGTGTCAGATCTTCCATTAGTATACAGTGCAATATGATCACATATACGCAGGGCAAAACCGAACGTGTATGTCAAATGTGTTCTATCCTCGCAAGCCAGGGGCTGCTGAATATATCAGTACCTCAAGTATATTGACGTATAGAAACGTGGATTTATTCTTCACACCAAAATCACCGAAATCTGAAGGCCAGTTATATGATTGGACAGCACCTCAGTACAAACAACAAACACGGGGATGATCATATTGGTGATTTCCTGTAATTGGTCCTTGATGTTGCGCCTCGTTCCCACAATCAAACCCGACGAAGTCATTAAGTTGGACAAAATACAAACGATTTAACTAACTTGTATCCTCTATAATGTATAGTACTAAACTACTCCTGGCATATGTCCTACACACTGGATACATACATACATACATATATATATATATATATATATATATATAATATGTATATTATATATATATATATATCTATATTATATATATTATAATATGTATATTATATATATATATTATATATATTATAATATATATATATATATATATGTGTGTGTGTGTGTGTGTGTGTGTGTGTGTGTGTGTGTGTGTGTGTGTGTGTGTGTGTGTGTGTGTGTGTGTGTGTGTGTGTGTCAGTTGTATAATTAAGTTGAATGTCTTGTTTACAATATGAACATATCGCCGACGTAACTGTTAAATTAGGGACACTGCTCGAGTGTGCTACTGCTTTTTAATAAACAACGGATTCGGTCTACTTTGTGCGGGAGGATTTTATGCTGTGGGCATTCGGTGCCAGTTGTGGGGTTTTCCAATCTCGGTCTGATTACAGTGACTCCAGCTAGCGCCTGTAGCCAACACTGTAGTGTGGTGGTTACGCTCACGCTGGGACCATCCGCTTCCCGAAGGCGTCTCCCCGCGAACGGCGGGCCTGCAACAGCTGGATACACTTGGTTCGTAGTTAACGTTTGCGATAACCCGCCCCACTACTACCGCGGCGGCAACTTGTTGAATGTGCTGTCTCTACTACGAGCGATACTACTACCACTTCAGCTGCCACCGCGGCGGCTTCCTTCGGGGTGCATGGGCAGCCACCGCCACCACCGCCACTTCCACCACTAGCGCGCACTACATGCATTCCTCGCATATCACTACGCACCGGGTGCTCTTGAGTGGCAGGCGTAACCCTGGAAGCCTGTCGCTTCTTACGTAGCGTACACACTCGAGTGTCGGGCACAGTGGCCGCATCGTTCCCCCGGACATCATGCCTCGTTCCTTCCTCATCACAAACCGCCGCTACAAGTGCGACATCGTCGTCGACAACCGCGATGAAGCGAGCAAAGGTGAGGCGATATTTTCTCTTCTCACTTGCATCGACTCCCCTAGTCACACTCACGCACAGGGCGAGTAATAATGTTTGCGGTTGAGTATACTTCCTGGCACAGTTCCGAGAAGTTTCCGCAATGAGTGGTAATTGCTGTTGGCGCTGCTATAATATACGGCGTGCTTATTTCCGATCTTAGTGACGGCAGTGTGGTTTACAAGTTGTTATTATATGAATCGTTGCCGAGAAAACCACCGTCGGGCAAATCTGCGCTAAGGTGATATAATCCTTTGTGTAGTTCTTGCACCAAGTACACCGAATGTTATCCGATGGCTAGAAGTTATCGTGGCAGTAGATAAACACTGTGTTGATATCTCGCAGCTAAGGCCAATTACGTAATGCATATGTACGTGAATGGACCAAGTTGCACTATTTCTCACACATAGACCGTCTGATTCACGTTAGATTAATTTTAATCATGACCATAAAGTTAAGGTTACAAACATAGGTCGTGATAACGACTTCTCAGCAGCGTATGTGATGAATGGCCATCAACATTTGTTTATTTATGTATAATTTTATCTCTTTCGGAAAATCCCCATATTTGTATATTACCTATGAGATCGCCTATATTTACAGTCGATACCATAACATGTGTATTAGAGTAATAGGTTGTTGTGGAAAACCACACTTTTGTCATTCCACTTTGTGATCGTGGATATGATCAGATCGCTGTTTCACAACGGTACATCATTATGACCATTACATTTTATGAAATCGTGTGAATTTACACAAATTATAATTTAATGTATCCGCTGCATTTGTATTTTAATGAATCACGGTGTTTTCATATCATTTGAACGTTACTTGTTTAATTTGAATGTTTATACTCGAATATCTCGTTTTTATTAAATTCTAAACTGAAAAGTCATAAACAGACAACAGTTCAATGTGCTTTAAAATGTTGATTCATTTAGACACATTTGGACGGCCAAGCTGTTACAAAATAATTATATTGCTAATATTACACAAACCCAATTTACGAATAAAATCTGATTTTGTAGCTTTAAATAAAGTACAATAAAATTATAGAATGTCCAGTTGAAGTAACGTTGAAGCACATAAAGTGTGTGTGTGTGTGTGTGAGTGTGTGTGAGTGTGTGTGTGTTTGTGTGTGTTTGTGTGTGTTTGTGTGTTTGTGTGTGTGTGTGTGTGTGTGTGTGTGTGTGTGTGTGTGTGTGTGTGTGTGCGTGTCTGTGTGCGTTTGTGTATGTGTGCGTGCATGCGTTCGTTCCTTTGTGCATGCGTGCGTTCGTTCTTTCGTACGTGCGTGTTCGCCTGTTCGTGTGCGTGCATGTAAGCCAATGTATATGTATAGATATTATACATTTATACGCGTACACGAATCTAACCACCCGGAGCTTTACAGCTACACACACACTCCGTTAAATTCTAAGCAACCACCAAGGATATATCAGCCCTCATCCGCGGACATTACCACGCACGCTGTTGCCACTTATCTAACACGGATATGGACCAGTCATAAATCAGATCCCGCTGGCAGGAGAATCCGTAACCGTCACCGCCTGTGGGTCCCACTTGGCCAACCGTGCGGGTAACCCACCAGTACCACACCGGCGCGTGCGTCCAAAGAGGGTCACACCAATAAATATTGCTTATCAACCACGACACACGCCTCGTCCGCAGAACGCCACACGACACGGCCCAGTCGTGTCAATCAGTGGCGGAGCCAAGAAACACGCCGTTATTGGCTATAAATAATATCCTTATGACAGCCCTCGCGTGGCTGACGTCGTGAGGCATTTCACGGCGGGTGAGAATGTGCGTTTTAGGATGGGGTGTCGCAACTGGATCCACACAGAGGAGCTAACCGAGCCCCGCGAACACCAGTTAGGCACACAACCGGACAGCCAGCTAATCACCCTACTCGGCTGCCAGCCGGCCAAGAAGATACCAGTTTGCATGATATGAACCCTAACAGGAGAGCAGGATGCAAACAAGTCCTCTATGTAATAAACCAAAACATCCGGGCGACACACAATTATCATGTGAGCTATAAGAAGACGAAAGATTAAATCCATTGACCTGACAAAACATCTTCCAACGGATAATAAAATATATTTATAAACCGCCCGACCGATCAGCTACCAGAGAATCCTCAACAGCTTTAAGTACTGCTTCAGTAAAAGCAGGATGCGTCCGGTTAAAAACGGTTCACGTGTTTATGATAAGAGGGACTCTATAAAATGCTATAATGGTGAAGTGGTCAGTCAGTGTTTTCTTTGCATCATTAGTCTCGTGCAAAATCTGCGCCAGCTCGAACTACATGTCTTCTGTTAAGGGTTGTCCAGATAATTTAACTTCTCGCGGCCACACCTTCTCTTGATCTCCAGGGTGGCTTGTGCGATAGTTTTAGAGATGGTATTGTCCCCAATGTCGTAGGCTACATATTAATATCAAGAAACCAAAATTCAAGCTATCAGACCACTTGTGTTTCAATGTTGTATTTTCTGCACACCACCTCCACCACCGCAACATTGCATGACTACAAGTTAGCAATTACAGAAGACACGACGTCGTGATATCGGCGCCGAAGACACGCTTCTCTTGACCACACCCTTAGCGCCGCCTACACCCTTGCCCGGGGATACATGCCGAGGGCGCACGTGCTAGCGCCATGACGCCAAAAAGACGAGAGGGTGGCTTGGTGTGTTTTGTAACCGGAGAGCGCCAGCATCTGGGAGCCGGAGCGTGTAATCTTCTTCATCACCGTTACTTCTGGACGGAGACATTTGATCGACCCGGGGACGGGCAGCTTGATTCGTAGCAGATGTCGCCGCGGATCCAACACGTGTTTTGTGAATGCAGGGCGTGAGGAAACCGGGCGAAGAACGTGTGACGATACATCCCCGTAAACGACACGCCGCTGTGACGGAATGTATCTGTTTCGAGACCGAACGTTCAGAATGTCTATATGCGTACTTAAAATAGAATCGCCGTCATTGTTTGTTATTCTAAGCAGTTTTATTCTTTGTTCCTGTGGTCAAGGGTGGGGCTGGCTTCGATATTGGTTCTCAATTTATGTGATACTACTCCTTCTATCATCCGTCCCACTTTACTCTATTTTTTTCTCCCTATCTTCACTTCACGCCCAATCCTACAACATGTATATTCCTACATTCCTCCCATCTCAGTCACGGTCTACCTAATTTTCTTCTGCTCTCCGTTATGACCGCATCCCGTCTCTTCGTTAAACGTGCCGCTTGCATTCGTTCCACGTGTACAGGTGATATGCATCGAGTTATTGTTGCTCTACTGATAAACCTTATGCAGGCAAACAAATAATCAACGTAAACCTCAAACTGCCTACACAAGCAATACATGTTGATTGCAATACTGGGAGGATCAGTTTGACAACAAGTTCGTTTCTAGTGGTGATGAACTTATCGTCCATTTTATTACAAATATAGATATCTCGACAAATGGATAATGTACAGACTGTTTCATTACGAAATATTGACTAGAAAATGCGTACACGCTACTGGATAAGAATAACACCTATCTACAGGCGCAGCGACTCATTCACAGATATCTGCGAGACGCGATATTCGGCCATTGCGCTTGGATTCGCTGTCAAAGAAAACGGCAGAAACCCAGCCAGATCGTTGTATAGTTACAACTCCGACGAGTTGGATTCATTAAAATAGCATAAGGTATACTTATAAGTAATCAACAACACGCGGCAAAACGCCATTAACCAGATCTGGGAAGTTTAGAATTACCAAATCAATCGCCAGGCGTCGCTCGCATTCGAGACTGGTGGCGCCGACTAACTGCATTAAATGCTTCAGCAAGCGTTTTTCATATGAATACATTTCAGTTCGTCGGTTTGCAATCTGGTTTTGTTTGTATACAACTTACATTGTCATGTATTTTCTGACACTGGATGCCACTCACAGTTATGTGGCGACTGACAGTGTTCGTCGTCCATTATTATATTGCGAGATTACTCTAGGATACGATTATTTCACGCGTTTTCATATTTGGCGAAAATAAGTTACATACACTATTACATACACTAAGGAGAAAACAATCGCGTTAAAATAAACATGCTCCATTTGTTGTCTTAAATTTGGATTCAACAAACTAAGTTAAACTAAGGCCAGTAAAATAATTGTTGGGAGAGTTGGTCATCGACACCACTCACTGGGTCAGACCAAGACTATTGTGCTGGTCACCCATTGTTTGCAGGCCGTCAGTATTTCTACAAAATAGAAACATTTGCAACCGTTTCAAAGCTTGAATGATTTTGCTCACACCGCATTGCCTCAGCCACAGCCGGAAAAATAGTAACTCGGTATAAACCGTAGTGAATATGACGTAAACGAATAGTCTTCGCGCAGTAATTGAAGCGAGGCTGAATGCTTCCCAGAGAAGTCGAGATGGTGTTCGAATGAGGAGGTCTGGTCTACCAAGGAGTAAAGCACCATTAGCACTGGCAATGATTGGATTCTACGCCTTGTGTAAGAACAAACCTTTTAATAATAATAATAACTTTTATTTAGACACCATCAATATATGTTGTATAAACAATGTTTGCCATGTCCACACGCCGGGATATAACGAGCGATTCCTCACCAGAGGAGGGGAGCGATCCCGCGGTAGGCCCGCTTTTTTACTCCGGAAACGACGCATTTTATTCCCTAGTAAAACCACTCGTCCAAAATTAACGCCGACACGGCCGCATCTGGCGGGGGGCGAGACTGCCTCCGAGACCGTCTGCGCGTCTTTCATCACAGCCTCGGCGGCTGTCGCCTGCCAGATCAGTGGCCGTGACAGAGGTCCGAGGCGTGTGTCGTCCGCCGCCCCCTCCCCGCCGCTCGGCGCCATAGCATGTGCCACGCGCCTCACTTCCGCTATCGGTTACGTCGGCGGCCGACTTTTTGTTCATTCACTCTTTGCTTGCTGAAGACCGCGGCAGCCGGGGCGAACGTGGCGCCACCTTCTGGCGCTACGTCGTGTGTGATTGACGCGCGCTACAAAGCGGGAATGACCACAAATGTTAAAATTAGTACGAGTTTCGTGGACTAAACACAGAACTAACAAATCCATCGCAGATGAGCTTGGTGTTATACCCGGGACTATTGCCTTTTGTAAAAAAAACCTAAGTTATTTCGGTCATGTGAAACGGCATAAATCTCTAGAGAGACTAATAATGGAATCACAAGTTGAAGGCAGCCGAAGCAGAGGAAGACGTAGGAGACAATAGGAGAAAGACGTGGGTGAATGGATGGGAGCGGACGTCTGGCGAGTGGGAAGATTGGTGAACGTGCTGCCTAAATATAATCCAGCAAGGCTGCAACGTCCGGAAACGGATAAGTAAAACCAACCAGACCATACGCACGCACGCACGCACGCACACACACACACACAATGTATGTTCTTATATAGCGCAGTATCCAGTCTAGTGTTCAAAGCACTTTACACTTCCACCCCATCTCGACATCTTCTGGAAACATTAAGCCACGATGCAATTATTGCACAAAGGCTATGTGTACACAAATATCCACCACTACTACTACCACCAGGTAGTCATTTATTCTGGATGAACTGAAGCAACGTGGAGTGAACGAAATTTCCAAAGTTTCGAAAAGGCAGCAGGAGGAAGCGAACTCTAATTATCTAGATTGAAAGTCCGATGCTCTAGCTCCACCGCCACCGTGCGCTACTAATGAGTACGGGACATTTGCCAACGTGAAGATGTTCATATGATCAAATGTGATACATGTGGAGATGTTCTAGGGCGCTTCAATCTTCTATACGTCGCACGTATTCTAACTAATTGCTGCACGGTGTATTGTGTAATAGTGAATTACTCAATACATTATAAGCAATATGGTTCTTTTCCATTGTCTCCGTTGATAATATAGTGTACGTATTATGATGTGTGTATAATTATGAACCACGGGCCTATCATGAAGACGAAATAAGTAATTTTGACAAGATACAGACATGAATAATGTTAAATATTGCCCACTAATTAATGTGCTCTGATACTATAAATAAACTAAACCCAACGTACAACACATATTCACCGACTATACGAGTACGAAGGCACCCGTTGGGAAACAGTTGACTGACGCTATCGCACGGTTGTCGGTTCCACGGATGTTATCGGAAGGAATGTGACAAATTCAGTATCATCAATTTTGCAAACTGTGCACAATCAGTACGGTGCGCTTCAACTCGAATGTCATACTCACGCGAGGCAGTGTATAAGTCGACTATCGTGATTGCTCACGATTACCCCATATTATATAGGAATTAAATAACTTTCTGATATTTAAAAAGTGGCCTAAATGTCGTAAGTGGTTAATGACTGCAAAAAGAACTTTGGTGGTGTGATGTAATTTTGGCACCATTTCAATAGGCCCAGTAACAATTACCGTCAAGAAACAGCTGTCTTCTTACATCACGTACACATTTAGACGCGGTTCCAGGCACACCTGATATTGGCAGAAGCAGAATTATTACAACGCTCGTAAAATTCATTTTTTTCATGAGTGTAGCAGAATTACCGTGCTACGGCTGAGTTTTACATTACATGCCATACACAAAATCGTGCAGCAATTCTGTTCGTTTCTCATTTATTGTTTATACAATTATTTTTAATTTCTATCCGGATATATTACCATAATAAAAATATGTATACTACTGTACGTGAGGCAGTACTTGTGCACATGTATTTCGACAACAATACACGTGGGCCTTATACGCAGATGACGGCTGCTTTTGAAAAGAAAAGCTATGTGCTCTCGACTAAAATGACAGAGTTCAAAGAAAGAATTACAGCGTGGATTATATCACGACAAAGTTTTCAAATTAAGATAATGCATTAACCTGATTGGGTGGGAAAATATGGCCATGTCAACCGAATACACTGGCAAATAAGTAAATATTCGAGAACAATATTTATTTGTTCCTGTTGCAAACAGTCGTGTAGGGGACATATTTTAAAATCGAAGTTATCATATTACGACCATAAACTTTTAATTTGTTAATAATACCATAGGATAACTTTGAGACGGAAGCGATGTTGTTTTCTGCTATAACATTAAATGTTGTACAGCATATATATTTTCTACCGCAGCAAGCCACGTGCATTTACTTAAACAAACTCAGGTGAACACTAAGCCGATCCCGTTTCGGCCAACCGCGGACATAATGCGGCAATTACCGCGGAGACGGTGGTTTATGGCGCACTTTAAACGACGCAGACTCGCTGCTGGACAGATCAAACGACTCACTCTAACTTACAGAGCGACTACAGCTCTACTCGTTAATCACACGGCATTTTCTCTTGTATTTATTACGCCCGTTACCGCCTCCGATCATCTCAGACGTCTTGGGAGCTGTGAATGTGCCGTAGCGGCATACCTCTCGGCGAAGGCTCTCCGCGAAGTCACGCCAAGTATTCGCCGAGCTCACGGGCACACGCGCACCGCCGGCGATATTTCATTCAACTTACTCGCCAGGTGCGCTGCGCCGCCACGTTCCCAGTCTCCGATTTCACGTCGGCGTGTAAGCAACAGAACGGTGAGCGATCGCGCGCCACCGCCACGAGCATCAATCTTCACAGGTGTGACACCGACGCAGATTAGAGTCCTGGGAAAACGCTAGTGTTTCACATTGCCGTCGAGAGTGACGCGCTGCAACAGCGGTGCACTGCCAGTGGCTGTTGCCACCGCGAGTTCTGCCAGTGTCCGCGTGAGGCCGCCACCGTCTCACGCCAGTGTGATTTCGCGGTTACGTTTTTTGGAATGACTCTTTAATTTTTGCGATAAACGAATGGGAGAATCATTTAGATCATTTGTTCGATATCCACGTGTACATTGTTATATGCGTATATAAGAAAAGCTGAATATATATATGTAAGAAAATCTAAATATACAAATGGTATTAATGGTATTAAAAAAATACAATTTGTTCATTTGCACGATTTGCGCACCCGTCATTTTTTCGGTATAGTAATAATTACGGTAATGGCAAATACAAGTAGGATTGGTAAGATGTTCATGGAATGAAGTAATTTAAGGAAAATACAACGTAACACAACCAAGGCTAAGTAATACAATTTATTTTTGTAACTATATAAATTATTTCCCATTTAAATTTGCCAGACACACCATCGCGCGCGCGCGCGCACTTACGCACGCACTTACGCACATGCACTTACGCACACACGAACGCACGCGCACACACACATACACACACACACACACACACACACACACACACACACACACACACACACACACACACAAACACACACACACACATGACAACAAAACCAGCAGCTAAGTTTTAAAACCCCATTTCCAGTGCAGTAGGGCTAAAATAAAAACTGCTACTTTAGGCTTGCGTAGTGCAAATCTTTTTTAGGAGGATGATGTAAACCAGTTGGCAGCTGCCGTGTTCTTCTCTGTGCAATCACCTTCGACCACGAAGCTGACGTGTATTGGCAACAACGCGCAAAGCGTAAATAAAGCGTGTGTTTTTATGCAATAGTATATCAGGTAAACGAGCAAAGCATACATCATAATTTTACAACGAAGCCGCTAAAACTGGAGTAACGTGGAATGCGGTTGTGCAAACAGTAAGACAAATGTATCCTGCGTAACGATATACACCTTGAGTGGCACCACCCCGTAAAATTGATACATACGCACAAATGGTTGCTGCGTTTAACACAGAAATATCCCTTCTCTGTCACTGGATAGTCTTAGAACAGTGTGCTCTTCCATAAACAAGATAACTCACAAAAAGAAAAGGAGGTGTGAGTAACGAGCAGTGCTGATGTGAACGTTACTAAACAATGTGAGTTGCAGCTTGAAAGAGTGATCAATGAGCGCCAGTAAGATTCATGTAGAAAGGAGATTCATTCTTACTTAGGACAATAAATGAATTAAAATATATCTGCAAATAACAGCGTAGGCAATAACTGATTGATCACTCTCTAACCAGTGCGGGACAAACAATGCAGGTTACCACTTATTTCAGGACTCTACGTGATCTGATGGTTAAACGCTTCCGTCGCTACTTGCAATTTGTAGTATGTTGCTTTCGGTTTTACTCACGACTTTCTTAGGAAGTGTTGCTGTTTCCATTGTGTAAGCAACATTGGCTCCTATATTATTCCAACATTGGTTAGCAATGTGGAACATTGAAATATGTGAAGTACTCGATGTTGTTCGGTCACGTGTGTTTTGTGTACGTCGCAGCAGATATCGTAGTAAGAAGTTAATCTATTTCGATGTGGGTTTCTGCATGACATTCGGACATATCCCCGCTATGCACATGCATTGTTTTACCAAACGTTCTGTCAAGTAAACTCAGTCGAATGGCGTGCAATATTTTAGTGCCTGTATAATTTGCATGTACAACTGTAGTTGGAATACCGGATGTAAACCTTCATTGTCTTCATTTGCAGAAAACGTCATTCAGCTGCCATCGAATGACCTGGATCTCAAGAAGTTTGACGTTGGTCTACCGACGCCACCATTATCGCGACTACCTGAGCTCGTCGCCGCTTGCGTTACGGCGGAAGAGTGCCGTTACAAATTCTACGCCCTAGCGGAGGAGAACGACCTGCGTTCGCTCCAGTACGCATACGTACCTGCAGCGGAAGTGACGTCACCCACGGGACGATCGGCGCTCGACGACCTGGTAGAGAAGGCGTGGAACGAGTTGGAGACAGGAAGTGACGACGGTTACGCATGCGCGGACTGCGGAAAGCATTACAGCACGTCGAGCAACCTGGCGCGTCACCGGCAGACGCACCGTAGCGTTGACGACAAGAAGGCTCGCCAGTGTCCGCACTGCGACAAGGTGTACGTGTCCATGCCTGCTTACAGCATGCATGTACGCACGCACAGCCAGGGCTGCGCGTGTCCGTACTGCGGCAAGCGCTTCAGTCGGCCGTGGCTGCTGCAGGGACACATTCGCACCCACACGGGTGAGAAACCATTCAAGTGCCCGCAGTGCTGCAAGGCATTCGCCGACAAATCGAACCTTCGAGCTCACATACAGACTCACTCCATTGAGAAGCCGTTTGTGTGCGGGCGCTGCGGCAAGGCGTTCGCGCTCAAGTCGTACTTGTACAAGCACGAAGAGTCGTCATGCATGCGTGGTCAGCGCTATAATAGCTCGTCCGAGGGCAGTCCCTGAGTGCCAACTGCTATTTCCAGAGATGCAACATCCACGGTGGACGCGAAATGCCGCCGAGACGAAATACCAAAACAAACAGTTTTTCAACAAGTTCGGCAGTCTCGTGTTCAGTTACACGCCATATTGAACGTTTCCAACGGAAGGAAAACGGGCGTCGGTGTTGTTGAGAAAAACGGCATTGCAATGCGCAATCGAACATTAATTCACGTGTAAATATATTAACAATCCATCGAATTGCCGTATTTACGAAAATGTTCAACGATCTCTTAATTTAGTCTTAGTTTTGTTCTATAGGCTTAGATTGATTACAATTATACTATAAGTCTCTTGTTCTTTCCATGGTTTAATCGAATACGTTGTAACCGGACACCGGCAGTGTGATGTATATTGTTTAAGAACATATTTTGACAAGAGCGTTTAGTTAACGCCAAACAGTTCGACAATCAATATTTTCCCAATTTCTGCGAAGGTCTAGATGCTTTAAAAGTTATCTCGATGGCAGACTCACACAACTGGAATATCGCATTAGGTTTACTAATGTATATATTTGGTATGTTATCGCCTGCTGAATGTAAGTGAGGCTTGTTGTTGTCGGTATGATCGTGACGACATCTAAAATAATGATGATCACATTATGCCTGAATGTGCCGCTGATAATTAGATTTGTTTATTGTTTATGAATGGTACGAAACAAAAATGGCATCTATGCCGCAAACAAGCGCGTATGTCGTAAAGGCAGACGGAAATGGGGCAGTCTACTTGATGCATGATTTTAGCGAAGAAATGTCTGCGTTGTTATTTTGAGTACGTTGTGTAATTTTACACGTTTTTTTATATGTGACACGTACAGTACTACTCTGTATTAGCAGTACAATCAGTCGCTACCCATAGCAAGGAATGCACTGGCGGAGTGAAACAGTCATGAACAAAGCATAATGCACATTGCTGTATAACATTACTATTTTTATTTTTTTATTTTTAGTCCATTATATGTGGAGGGTCCAAACTAATTTATTTATTTTTATACGTTTTTTGTACGAGGAAGCAAATGGACACTTACTAAAAGGCATTTATATTTATTGATATTACGTTTAACTTATTTTGAAGTACGGGATTTATTTATTCGATGATATCGGCATTATGTAAAAATATATTTAATTAAGTTATTGGTGCGAACGTTATAGTTTATTTAATTTAGTCACAACCTGTATGGTGGATTAATGACACATAATCATTAGGTAACTGAACGAAACAGCTACAAGCAGCATTTGACTTGACATCAATATTTATTAATACGGTGGTCATAATTGTTTTATATATTAATGCAGATGGTTTTCTTTAATGCATGTCTTATATTCATTGCTATGTACATTATATGCCCTGTTTGAAAGTTGTGGCCCATTCACTTTGTAATAAGTGGTAGCGCTACTTACATTACGCTATATTATTAAATAAAGTAGTGCATTTCCCATTGTTTTATTTAATACATGTTTCCTATGTTTCAAGCCAGACGTATATAATGATGTATATTTAACGTAGTTGTCATTATGTGTTCTATTTAATTTGATAATAATTTGATTATATGATGTGAGAACGTTACACATTTTAAGGCGGCGCCAGTAAATTATTAATTTTTATTCACTGTGTCATCCACGAAGTCTATTGATATCTACCTTTCTGTTTAACGTCTAACGAACTGGCTTGGTGACCTATCAATGTAAACATATACTATAGTGTGGTCATGACGCCTTTGTCTTTGTAATGGAACAAGCTTACTGACTATATTTTGATATATTTGTCTTTGCAATGGAACAAGAATGATTGTATTTCAGATTGTGATAACCCCATCTCTTGTCATGTGCTCAACGACAGCTTGTCTAGCTACCAAGAGTACTGTCTCAAAGTACGCATTAATTCGTTATATTTAGAACAGACACTCGGAGTGTCGCCATATTCGACGCGTTGCATCTGCAATTATTTTAACGTGATATTGTGTTTTGTATTTTTGTGCCGTGGAACTAAACACATTCAGCAGAACCATCTGTGCAATAAAAGCGATTCCGATATTTTTCTCACTGCGTACGACGATTGTTCTTTATAAATATCTACCTTGCGAACATCTTTATTTAGTACCTGTCTTTTCTCGTGTGACTTGTATCTAGGTTGGACGTAACATCGCGTGGCTGCTGAACGTCATATTCTATTCATCACCAATTATTACTAAATAGATTTGCCAAGGGAAACAATTGTTAAAAAACAAGTTTATGTTTTTGTCTTGTTATGTCATTTTACCGTCGTCTTTTTCAAACTCATTTCGCCCAAACCGGACTTATATATTTTATACGACATTCTTGTTCCTTTGTGCAATTTTATTTTAAATTTCTGATTAAGTCATCGAATAAACAATTAAAATAACATATGTTCAAACAAAACAACATCCGGCGAAAGAGGGCAAATGTAAGTTATTTTCAAGTAAAATGAAGTGCCTTTCGATGATTTTATCAAACGTACGCACTATTTTTGTTAAGGGAGACTTAAATATATATTTTTTAAAAGCTAATAAATCTCATCAGAAATGAATTGTATGAAGTTAGTATACTGTAAATAAGGATATCTGATGATTTTTATTTTTTTCTTCAAATTCTTCACTCCGGGATGGGGTAATAATCTCAAATAATTGTCGTAAAATAGCTAAAGTTTAATTGAATAGAAAACAGAAACCCCTTTGCTACTTCATGTAATTCGTATGTTACTATCTAGATAATGAATTATACTAACTTTCTGTACTTAGCCATTTCTGAATATAATCCGGATTATTTTAGACCTATTTTTAAACAAAATTGTTTTTTTTTGTCCTCACAGTTTTTAGCTTATTTTTACCTGGAATATCATCCAAATAACTGTTCATTATTTCAATGGAAATAAATGTAAATATTAGTTCTATTATTGTTGTGTTGAAAGTTGACATGTATTGATTGGCTACTTTTGGATTTCTATTCACTTTTTTTTACCAAAAACACTGACAACTGAGAAAATGGCACTCAAAGTATGGACAAAGCAATTGTAATGCAGACTATATGTTGCTTATAAGCAGCAGTTATGATAGTTTTGCTATGTATGTAAAATATCCGAATGTTTCTAACAGGAAAATGTGATTAAAATTGCACAATTGTGTCATAATTTACCCCTATCCCTAATCCGTAACTATATCCGAAGCACCAATTCAGACAATGGTCACATATAGTTCATACTAGATATGTTTTGACTTGTGGCCAACATAAAACATGCATACTGTCAACATGTAACATACCATATACATACTAGCATTAGCCCTTTATAGAATATTATGTAAAGAAACCTATTATTGAGATCAGGAGGCTATTTACCCTAAGTATCGCTTTACGGTTACAAATACAATGTATGTGTGTCCAAATGCAACCGCAACTTTGTATTTTTTTTTGTACGATATAATATTTAAGATCTGTACCATTACATACCAGGCACTGTCCAGTAAGCCGCCATCTTATTTGCATCCATTGCTTACTCCTGTAAGAAAATCTATTCAGCTTCGATCATCTAGTTCTGACCTACTTTTTGTTCCTAGAGTCAACACTAACATTGGAACTAGGGATTTTTTGTTGCTGCACCAACTTTTTGGAATATGTTCACTCTTAGTGTTAGATCAGTTGAAAATATTACAAAATTCCGTCGTCATTTAGAAACTTATCTTTACAACGTTGCTTATCCACCGTAGCGACTTGACCCATCTGTTGACAACTGGAATACTACTTATGGATTTTGAGATTGACCAATCCTTTTGTTTTGATGCGCCTCTGAGCTTGGTTTCCAAGGATTTAGGCGCAATAGAAGTTATTTTATTATTGTTATTATTCTTTGAATTGTCACTCCTGCTATAAAGGAAAACACGTAATAATAATAATTAAAGCGGATAAACTAAACACATGCACGTACGCACGCACATTGGTCACCTTCTGTTGTTGCCCAGTGGTAAGTTTGATTTCTAGAACCAACATTCAAAAACACTTTGCTGTACAGAAACTGCATTTCATTGCATATAAATGGCAAAGTCATCCGTTGCATAAACAGTTGAACCTATTACGGTTTCTAATAAATCTACTGAGTACGAAACACATAGGCATGCATCATAAGCACACCGGCCAGATAGGTCAGCCCTTCGGACCCTTCCATATTCAACCCCTGTCTGGTTGCTGTTTGTTGCTCTGAGGGGGATCTGATCTAGCAGTGGCGATGCTCAGTGGCGACGCGTCAGGAACGACGGAAGTTAGTGTGACGTAATTGCCTACGTCTATCACGGCAAACTAAGCTACACACGGGACAGCGTTTTATTTACCATGTGTCTAACGCAGGGACTTAGCCTGCTATAATTATTATTAGGACCTAGGTTAAAATTATCAATAGCCAAGATGGACCGATAATTATCTACAATGTGTATGCTTTTATCAGAATCCTAATACGAAACCTGCACACCCCTATTTAACTCCACACTTAAAAATAATCACACACACATCAAGGCATTGACACTGGTCATCCTCGCGCGCCAGGGGGGCTGTTGATTACATAAGTCTCAAAAACAAGTCGTAGAAGGTAGTCAGCTATCACCCCTAGCTTGCGATGATGATCCGTGTGTGTGTGTGTGTGTGTGTGTGTGTGTGTGTGTGTGTGTGTGTGTGTGTGTGTGTGTGTGTGTGTGTATGCGTGTGTATGCTGGAGCGTGTCCAGAGAGGTAAGTCTAGGGGGGGGGGGACACAAAACCTCAACTGGCGGCCGAACCAAATAATTGGTGTGGAAAATGTTTCGCTGCCGGGAGCTTCTCTCCGCTGTCTCAGCCCGACTGGTGAAATCGGGGAAGACCGAGGGCGGGGGGTGCTGTTGACAATTTTCGTAGAGCCGCCGTAACTTCAGTCACGGGAGTACATTCAAAAAGGTCTGGGGGCACAGTCACGGGGTCCATACAGGTCTGCGGGCACGTAAAATTCCAAAGGTCTGGGGGGGGGAGCACGTGCCATCTAGCCCCCCTATGGTGTATGTGTGCGTGCGCATGCGCGTATGCGTGCGTGTGTTAGTATGCGCATGTGTGTTTAGCAATGAAACTGAACGTGCTACTAAAATGTGCAGTGTGTATGCGAACGCAGGGTAAGTATATGATGCGTCAGAATGAACATTGCTTAAGTTGAAAGGCGAGGTACGCATATCGTGTTGTAAAGACGCCGTTGTCTAAAGGAAGAACATCGTGTCGTGTCTTATTGTGTTGTTCCCAGATGCTTACCAGTAACATTAACTTATCTATGGCCAGATGCAACAGCACCTATACCAATAACAACAAATCAGCGAAACAATAACACAACAGTCATGCATCCATATTTCGTCAGAGTATACTACAGCTGCTACGTGTGGTTCCAAACACAACATGCAGTATTGTTAGTGTAATGCGTTTAGGGTCTTTGCCAATGTTGCTGCAGAGAACAAGCTTAGGAATACAACCAAGTCTCACGAATGAATGGTATTACGTTATCTGACGTGAACACGACACAGTATGAACGGGAAAGTATTGAGAGTGACAGCAGCATACCAGATGATTGAGTCTCGCTTGCCCGACTCTCACTCGTCTTTGTGAACTCGCTAAGAAGAGTGTGCGAGACAACGGTTGTGCCACCTGACGGAGTCTAAATAATCTTGGAAAGCGTAAGTTAACCTCGGTTTTCCAGGCGCCATGAGGCGGCGCCACCGTTTGGCATTCGTTCTCGCTTATCCAACAGAGGTAAGACCACATTAAGGATTCGTCCGCTATTACACACCGAAAGAGTGCCCTTGAAAATACCGTTTTGGTGTCATGTGTGAATTTGTTTCGAGCACTTTGGCATAGCACATGTCAGTTCAGTGAATACTGAATGTACTACTACATTAGATCTTTCACGAGGTAGCAATAAACATACGCTAGTCGCTCGCGTATTCGCACACTGGCTATTTTGGAGAACGCACCAATATTTCAAAATCCGTCACCAGATTGGGGCGAAATTGAGGGGTGTCAGGTTTGGGTGGATTTTTCTGAAAACTGAGGTATGAGAATTTTTGTCAATGGAGGTTAAATATGCTGTGAAATTTTAAAGAAAATTGTTCGTCAAATTTAGCAGGAAATGAAGGAAACGTTATAATGGCCGCCTATGTAAAATTTAAATGTGGTCTTACCCCAACACTCGTTCGCTTTATTTGTGGATTCGCCAAGAAGACAGTCTGATCAGAATATACATTTTCAGTGTTCACCTGGACTGCAACTGGTGAATCCAACAGATAGTTAACATAGTAATTATTAACGTTTATATTTTTTTAATTATTTCGGTAACAAAAGTAAGTTAAAAAATAGCATTACACAAAATAAAAAAACAATCTTAAAGTTAAAGAACATGAACAAATGTCCAATGTGCGTTGCGCCATCTAGTGACTAGGCGGGTGAAATGCTAGGCCAGGATATTCGCTATTACATCGTACAATAAAGCATGCTTTGATTGTTTGCATGAACATACTTTTGATAATGATTGTGAGTATAGCAACTGATGTCGTGATAAATATTTGACAATGCTACACCAGCATATACATAATTCGTTTTATTATATTTCGCGATTGCGTAGTTGTTGTGATTACAGTAAACTGATTATAAAAATGTAACAAACAGTTTAATTTGAAATTGTTCGTGGTTGTTGTTGTTGCTGCTGAGGTTGCAATGTTGCCATGCGCAATCGGTCAAGCGTTTGTTTGTGCTATTATTAATATTACAGTTAGCCTATCGTGCAGTTTATTTGTGGTCGTTGGGAGTCCGGTAGCAGAACTTCAATTGGCCGCTCACGTCGGGCCTTTTCGTCTCGTATCTGAAAGAAAGACACACCTGTGACAGGTTCTATTTTTGTTTCATTGCACTCGATCATTACGAACATATGTGCAAGAACAAACACACAACTAATGTCAATGTTATATTAATACGATAACATTGGATTACAGTAAGCGCGTATCCTTCGAGGCGCGAAGGTCCGTTTGCTTCTTTTTATGTTAATTCGGTTCCTTCACCACTGGCCTCTCATCTACCAATTGGCAAAGTTTAAAAAGCAAATACATACGGCCATACAAAAGGAGTTATTTAGAAATATTCACCAATTTAGCAGATACGTTCAATGGCGTAATTGGCGATAGTAGAACGCAATTGGTAAGCGGGAATGAGTTTAAGTTCAAAATGCTGTAATGGTGGTAACTATTGTCCATAGGCGCGGGAACTGGGGGGGAAGGGGGCTGCCCCCGTGGAATTTCGCTGGGGGCAGACATATGGATCTGCCTCCCAGTAAAGTGAGCGTGAATGTGTTTTTGTGGCGGGTGGAAATAAAAGTTTTTTTCTGAGAGGATTAAGGTGTGTTTTGTCGACCGT
The DNA here is from genome assembly GCA_020002185.1 of Paraescarpia echinospica. Taxonomy (NCBI): domain Eukaryota; kingdom Metazoa; phylum Annelida; class Polychaeta; order Sabellida; family Siboglinidae; genus Paraescarpia; species Paraescarpia echinospica. The sequence goes on from CM034537.1 coordinate 14,892,356, forward strand.
GACAGGGGGTGCAATTGGAGGGCAGACATATTGTTTTCTGCCCTCCAGTAATAGACGGCGGGACGGGGAACATTTTAAATACCACCCCTCCCGTCTTTCGATGGCATCAGCCAGCGGAGAGAAGCTGGAGAAGCTGAAGTTACAGCGGCGCGGCGGCGAAAATTTTTCAACAGAACCCCGGGTATCCGATGTCACTCCGACAGCGGAGTGGTGCTGGGCACCCCCAATATGAATATATTTCGTTCCCTCGCCACTACTATTGTCCCTGGTGTGTTGTTCCTTGGATGGGTGTAAGTTAGTCTATAATTTATATTAACACTCTACCTTTGGAATCCTATAAGTGCAACCAATCTTAAATTCTTGTGCAAACGTGAACGTGAATTTTTTCGGTGTGCGTATGTGTGTGTGAGGTCGTGCGTTCGTGTGTGCGTGCATGCGAGGGAACACGACTTACTTGTTCCACCTTTCTAAATACACGCAGCAGGTTGTTTCCTGCGAGTTTCTTCAGGTCTGCTTCTGACCAGCCGCGCCGGGCCATCTCCGTGAAGAGATCGGGGTATTTAGAGACGTCCTCCAAACCTTGCGGTACACTGCGCAACACAGAACGAAATTTATGTGTACGAACATGCATATGACGGCGTACATGTGTACACACATGAGTGCAGACACACACACACACACACACACACACACACACACACACACACACACACACACACACACACACACACACACACACACACACACACACACACACACACACAATATCAAAACAAAGCACGCGCGTATGCGCACACAAGTTATAATAAAGATGTATATGTTGTAGGTATCTTTATCCGTACATCCACGCACACAAAGAATATACACACATCTGCATACAAACGAACATACACGATAGTATCCACACTCATATAAACAAATAATTATATATTAACAAACAAACAAAGCAGATATAGCCATAATACATGCACATCACAAACAATTCTGACTTGTTGCGTTTGATTTTGGTCTTGCCTTTTGAGCTTGTGTTCTTGAGCACCTAAGCGCTATAGAAGTATACTGCTATATTACAATTAACTAACAAACAACATAATTAAATTCATGTAACACTACGTTCAGATAGGCGCAGAGTATGCCTGGGTCTACGAAACAGATATGTCAATGCGATCAGTATGTCAACATCAGGCATATTTTCACATAATAGCGAAGTTTGCTCGTCCTTGACGTTCAGACGACGTTCACTACAGAGTTGCTAAGAGCACCGTAAATAATGCCTAAAGACTTACGTTATGCCTCCATCGAAATCACTTCCAATACCAACATGATCAGGTCCAGTCACGTTTCTTATGTATTCAATGTGATCTGCAAAAATAGCATAACACGTACGTAGAACTATGTGTGAATATAATAATATTATGATAATTTATGTGTGTGTGTGTGTGTGTGTGTGTGTGTGTGTGTGGGTGTGTGGGTGTGTGGGTGTGTGTGAAAGTGAGTGTGTGAGTGTGTTTGTGTGCGTGTGTGCGCCCGCGCGCAGATAATGTATATATACTAATTATATATGATTGCCTTAATTTGGCACATGCAAACTAATAAATGAACGACCATCGTGAATGCTGCATTCCCCCGAGTACGAGTGATTCTACCCACCTGCAACCTGCGAAAGAGTTACGTGTGTTTGATTCTTCGGTGGACAGTTGATGAAACCGCCATGGAAATTGACCATTATCACGCCTCCCTTGTCCGCCTGCACACAAAAAAACACAGAAGGTATGACCTCGAATAACGTTATCACCTTACACGAGCCCACAGGCGTCGGAGCCGGGAGGGAGTACATGTTTGGAAGGAATTTGTTTTGGTGAGCCTGGAGGTGTTTTTGACGAGCCTGAAGGTGTGGTGGAAATCGAGGTTGTTTGTGAGCTTAAAAATTGGTGAACGTCGCCGCGAAAAACTTCAGCAGCATCCCCCCATTTTCTAATGTAATGTCGAACCGACAGCGAACCAACAGCAGAGGAGGAACTACAGTGAGTCATAATTTATTACACTTTTAGACCATCAATTGGGCTTTGGAACAAAGGAAAGCGAAAATTATGTTTGAATAAAACAAAACGTTAGTTAGTACAAGTGAGATATATGCAAATGGCTGTACAGTAAGTGGTTACGCTGAATATGTAATATGTTTATCGAAATTAATAATTTAAGAAATTGACTATTACCACGCCTGTGAACAGAAATGTAGCATAAAGTGCATCAAATAGCATTATAACCATTTTGACTGCTTTCTGTTGTTAGCACCACTGCTTATATTAGCCTAATTAACCTCACTTTTATTTTTTGCATGTAACTTTTACAGATTTTTGGAGGAATTAAAACAATTTTCGGCACTTTATTACTGGCCATTGTAACTATATATAATAAATGTTTCACAATGGCCTATCTCACTATATTTTCGATTTTGAAAAACATTGCTTCTTGTGTACTAAATGTTGGTAACGGTGTTGAGATTCAATAAACGTACGGTGAAATGTTTACATATCTTATCTGATATGTGTGCAAACTACGTGAGTTACACAGCAACCACTGTGTTCGTCATGACCCGGCGTCCATAAGCAAACAGTTGTGCCACTTAAAAAAAGAAGAGACATTATTTTGTGAACTGTGAGTGTATACGAACTAAATTGGTAACGGTGCAGAATATATTTAAGGACATATAAAGGGATCATATCCTATTGCCAAATCTTAAAATAGGAAACCTAACAACTGTCAAATGTAGCTTATACATTAAACTAACAGAAACATACTACTTTAGTGTGGATACATTTAAAATTAGTTAGCGTAAAGATTACGGTTGCGTTTTCAATGAAGAATGTCAACTCGGACAGCCTGTTTTGGCATACGGAGTTTAATGGACGATTCCTTAATGACAACAATATTTGACAAAATATAAATTTTTGCTTGCCTATACTGTGTTGAACATGTTTAAACTTTGCAGTACATTATTTTGTTGTGGCTTCATAAATATAACGTTTAATGGCATTCCTATACCCCGGAAAGCAATTGATTGTATAACAGTATAATGTGCTGAAGTGACGCTTCCGGCTCAGCCCCCTCAAGATTAATTTCGTTCCGACGTCAGTGGTGCGTACGTCAAAGGTTTATAAATATGTTTGAAGTTAACGTGCCCCGTGGTGTGCAGAGTCACAGCTACCCGATTTATCATAACAAACATCACTATACATAAGATGCTTATCATAATGATAATGAACGTTGTGACGTTTAGGGGTGACGTTGTACTTTATGATCGACATGTGAAAACAGCCTAATTTTCTTGCCAAACACCTTATGCAAACCCAAACATCAGTAGTATCTTTAAAAAATGCAGAATTTTCGAAACACCATCCTCGCAAGCCACGAGGGTTATCCAAGGCAATGTATGGATTTGTGTTGAATCACGTGTACTTCGTCCCACTTGCTGAACTTGTCCCGTGAATCCAGGAACCAGTTAAACTGCAACAAGTACTTCAACGCAATACCAGTCATTACCCATCTAGTCAGCGATGACGAAAAAGCGTTACCCGTCGTCGCTGGCTGGGTGGATAATGACACGAAGTCTAAGATGTATATCCTTGAATTGCTCTTTAAAGTTGAGCTGGAGCCTGGGATCACGAGTCGAGCATAAAGTGGATAAAATAATGTACATTATGCTAAGTACACCCATAGACTCTACACTGCGTATGGCAAATGCTAGGCATAAAAAGTACTACCACCCGATCGCGACAAAGACCAATGGCGTCTGTACCGTAGTTTTCAAGATGTCGTCGGGTACGTTGCGGTAGTTGTTGCAGAGCGCCCATGCTGACGAATGACTGAAGATGACGGGGGCATCCGATACCTTGAGGGCATCCCGCATCGTGTCAACCGACACGTGAGCCAGGTCGACCATCATTCCCAGGCGGTTCATCTCCTTCACTACGTCCTGGAGGATATACATGTAGTCCGTGGTGATTTGTTGAAAAACTATGTTGTAGGATTTTGTGAAAACGTCGATGTCGATGACAAGACAAGTCAAAATTAAATGTTTGGTTAACGCTATGCACGTTTTTACGATTTGTTTTTGTGTTCAGCATGGATTTGTTTAACTCACATTTAGCATGCATTTCAATGAAACAATTTATAACATAATGTTCATTTTTCGAAAGTAAACATTACTGTGCAGTGGGGAGAATATCTACGTTATGAGGAAATAGCGACGGCATATTTGTGTGGTGACCTTAGCAAATATGTCACCTGAAATATAAAATCACTGCAAAGCAGGTAATGGGTGAGAATTGGTAGCAATTAACGCATGAGGACACGTATATGACTGAATTTACTCAACCTTTCCAAAGCTGCTGAGTCCACGAAACTGGGTGGAATTTTTGCTATCCAGGTTGCTATTCCCAGCCCTGAAACACAAATTTAAAGACTAAATGAGATTAACTTTTAAATGTCTTTGAAACTTCGTATACATATATTTTTTGAGCATTCGCAATGTTCAAACGGCTATAACTCAAAAAAGTTAAACAAATTTTGAGTGCATTCTGCGACACATTTGTTGGTAAGGTTATTACCTTTACTGTGATATGAAAAACACTAAATTTGGCGATTGCAATTTCAGGTACGGCCTGAAACACCAACCCGCTTAGATGCGCGCCATGCTAAATTCTAGCGGTGCTACCTGCATTGACGTCACAACGACCGCTAGGTGTCACAACAAACCTGTGCAGAAAATGTAGAGAATAGCGTGACAAAAAGGGGCCTTGAAAAGGGTGAACGGAGGGGGATAAAAATTAGTTGAATATCAGGACACTAATTGTTAGATTATTTCGTTCAGATTTGGGATAAAACAGTTTGCATAGTCTTTAAATACCGCCACGCAGTTAAACCCTGCAGTAACTTTTGTAGATCCACCAAACAGTGATTATAGAACTAAAATTAACTTAGTTATAGCGTTTATATGTATGATCTATTCAATGGTTGGTTCCAATGAGTAGTCACGTGGGACATTAACACATACACATATAAAACAATGTCGATTACCATGGCGGATTACAATTATGGGTGAGTGTCATGTAGCGGACGCCGAGTTCATAGAACATGCGCAGTACGCCCAGACTGCTGTCTATCGAGTGGCCGCCCTCCACGCCAATAAGACTCCCGATTTTGCCTTCGTTGAATGCGTCAACAATTCCTGTAACATAATCGTAATGTACGAATCTACGTAACTTTAAACAATTATTATCCAAACTGTGTTAATGCCCTTTTCATAATAGCAAATCTACCAATGCAAACATAGCATAGCCACTAGCTAATAATAGATACACATCGTATACTACATTACCGCCGATAATTAACAAACAGTTGACATACTGAATGTAAGTTTTACTTAAAAACTATTAGCTCTGTCTCCATTAACGTTTCAACATTCTTCTGGTACCTTCTTCTGCAACTGAACTGTAGGACATAGTTCATATTCTGCTAGCCAAATTATATGACATTCGCGACTGAGCCGACTCGTCTCGAGTTATGATAATGTGCCTTGACTCCCTCCCTGTTAGTTCTGTAATTATTTTTGTTGACATCTTCTCTCTCCCTCTTTCTCACCCTCCCTCCCTTCCTTCCTCTCTCCCTTCCTCTCTCCCTGCCTCCCTGCCTCCCTCCCTCCCTCCCCCTCCCTCCCTCCCTCCCTCCCTCCCTCCCTCCCTCAATGTCTGCCTGTCTGTCTTTTCCACTTTGATTTATAAATACACTTGTATTCTCTCTTTCTCTCTCTCTTGTTCCAAATATCATCGTTGTTTCACAAAGTCTGCCTGTCTGTCTTTTCCACTTTGATTTATAAATACACTTGTATACTCGTGAGGTGTAGATGCAGTCTGATAGCTGAAACAATATAATGATGTGTCAGTGTACGCAGATCGCGTTCTAAAGGTCTACTCATTGTTGGTAAAACGTAACCATAACTTTGGATTCCTTTTGTTTTTGTCTGGCTTTCCTTGGATTTTATATAAGTTCGAATGTTTGTTCTAATTCTAATGTTTGTTCTAATAATGTTTGTAATGTTTCTAACATTGTTTGTTTGTTACATGTGTATTATATATCCAAATAAGCAGGGTTTTTGTCACTCTCTCCGACGCTCGCGGACCTTATGCTGCCAATTGCGCGATGCTTTTCAGACTATTTGTCAGGTCATGTTCACATCACTTCTTCATGACGTCCATCACATCATCCACACCTCTTCTACAGTGTTGGTGTGCGTGTTACTGGAACTATGAGTTATGGTTTGTTGTTCCAGTCGTTCCATAAAACGGGTTTCTCGCGACATTCAAGAAGACACCCAAGTCCTATAAATAAATTCATGTAGAAGGCAATATGTGTTTGTTGGAAAATCGAAGTGAACTAACATCTATGTCTCTGAAGTTCCATATCATTAATATATTATATATTATTTTATATAATATTATAGTTTTGGTTTAGTTTTACATATATTACCCTATTCTCCCAACTTTGTGGATATGTTCACAAATGTAGCTAAACTATGAATGGATGTTTTATATGTGAATACGGAAATGTCTAACTGTCCACCATTAGTGCTCCGCGTATGTGATATCGGAAATAATAATAATTATTATGATTAGTTACCGTTGTGACAACTAATATAGTTTATGCACGTGCCAGATACAAGTTTCTTTAATAGACGTGCTTGCATAAATGCATCATCACTATACCCTATACCTCAGGCTTACCTTTAGCAGATGTCACCAGTTTTAAAGTGTTCGGGTATTTACTGACGAGTCTCTTGATGACGTCAAGTTGTTCAAGGCTCTGTCGAACTGCCGTCTTATACTGAAGTCGGCACGAAACGTATACGACCCAGAACTGTGACGACAAAACAGAGACATCAATTTTATGTGATCTATGCGAGTAGTGAAACGTGACAATTCCAGATCACATTGACGGCTAATTGCGGGTCATTTCTGCTAAATTCACCTCCGCGCAAAAATTCGTAGGTGTATAAGCGTTTTGTATTTTTATGCTAGGTTTTATAAATACATGGTACAAATATTGAATCTGTAAATTACTTTCTTTTTAAATATCACAATAAGTCCACAGTTACACTGGGAGAGCCATATAAAAAAAATAGATAATTAAATATATAAAATATATATATTGTAAACAATCTTAACACGTTTTACCACTAATACTATTTTCCATAACGTCAAGTTATATCATTATCGCACAAATAAATTATCACCAAGCAAACCGCATTTTCAAATCCCAACTCAACTCAAAACTCTAGAATGCTTTCTGTTGCTGCTCAACGCTGTATAAACTCGTCTTGTTCCATACGCCCTGTGGTATACTATATAATTTCAGAATAGAAGAATTTACAACGAATGTCGGACAGTTTGTTTATAAATCCACTGTTAACGGAATGTCCGCTCGTGTTTGTCCTCCACGTCAGCCGTATTTACTATAGGCCTACTTACCTGAGCTCCAAGTAAACCTTCCTTCAGTCTGGGTATATCTGTACTTGAGCCAGACCACGAGTCTCGTACGTTCTTGTCGAAGTCGAAGTGTTCGAGTGAGTTGTTGAAGCGCTTTTGCAGTTGCCAGGGCAGATCATTGTGACTGTGAAAACGACGAGTGATATTTAGTTTATATTCAGCTTAATATTACAGATCTCAAAACCAAATCTGGATCTAATAATCGCAATGCTTGATGACATTGATTAAAAACGCACGCATGTACGCACACATACGCAAACACATGCACGCACACGCAAGAAAAGACAGCATTCAGGAAAGAAATAACATTCACGAAACGAAGTAGTCAGCAATAACCGTGTCACCGCGCGTTCACTGTAAACACATATTGACACTACAACTGATAAGGTTAATACGATATCATGACACGAGTGGATACGTCCTTCTACATTGTGTACATTCCGATGAGTACATTTAGCCCATGATTATACAAATACTGTCTTAATAATATGTACGATTTTGCTCATGATTCCCATAATAAATAACATATTATCAACATAATTAATGTTGCGCTGCTGTCATGATAAATGAGTAACTTTGTTATCGTATGGATCTAAATTGGTGCCGATTGCAATGTCCTTTGTGACATGCATTTCGGTCACTGAATATCGCAGGAATCAAGAGCTTGTGAAATTACATAAACAGTCCAGTTATGAGTTCATATGCAAATTGGTACGTCACTCTGCGGATAGCGTGAGCACGTCGGTAACAACGATAGGCCATATAGCTTACATCATCGCTGTCGCTTGTAGGGCCTACTAATGATTTCAAATAAATGTAATTCCAATGAAACGTTATCATTTTGATTGAGGTGCTTATGGCAGTTATGAAATTATTTGCATGTAAGCTATCACTAAAATGCTTTTTCATTGGGACCCCAGCCTCGTTTTCGATTTGAATGTATTAAATGCTGCTAACTATTATTACCAATTGACATATACCCACCCGTCTATGAGGGGCACGGACGTGAGCACCCTCCTTGCAAGGTCGGCGGGGTCGTTGGAGCCCGCGGCCCGGGAGTGGAGGAAGTGTCGGCCCATCAGCATGCCGGCAGCCGCCACACCCACCATCCCCACGACGGCGGCTAGGGCGAGAACAACCTTCTTCCAACGGGACGACCCGCCTGAGAACGTCACCACCATCACTGGTGGCTGCTACGGCTAGAGGTGCTGTTGTAGTGGCCTTCTACAAAGAACTGCTTGGAATGCATTCGCTTATTTTATGCATAACGTAAGGGAACGGCGTGCAAAACGGGCCCCTTAAGCGAGATTTGTCATAACATTGACATTTTTTATTCTAATAAATGTGTCTCTACGAGATCATCTTCTTCACTTATTCGACCACATCTGTACTAAAAGTTAGCGTATTCCCATTAACATTACTTTATCTACCGGGTGTTTCAGAACACCACCTGATTTTAGAAAAGGGGCGCCCAAAACGGGCCCCATGCACATCCACTTGTATTATTTAGTCATCATCACACATGTAGCAAACACATTGCGCCCACACGTCCACACACACACTATTCAACCCACCTTGCAAACTGGTCGTCAGTAGTCCACAGAAAAAATACCTATGGTGTTCATAAATCGTAGTAGGTCCTGGGATACAGGCGATGGATTGATCTCAGGTACAACGGTATTACATGCGTGTGATGTATATGCACCAAACACATTCACTAGTTGACTCCCTCGTGATAGAGATAACCTGCCTTTGGATGTACCAAAGAAACATCGATTAACAAGCGCACGCAAACGTCGCGTAAGCATGCACGCTTAATTCACATGTACCAAAATATTGCTTCCGAAGCTGCATGCCAAAGTGGTTTCAAGTAGAGAGTTACGGATATTAACCTTTCATCGGTCAGCAGGTCATGCGTTTTACGCATATTGAGAATGGTGCACGCTGGGACACTCTGGGGTCGACACACTGTTCGAACCACTGGTCATGCATATAAGATAAGATTGAGCCTATCGCTTTGTGTACTTTAGTTGTAAGTGTGTCCCTTGACCATAGACGCGGGAACGGGGGAGGGCGGGTTGGGGGTAAGGGGCAGCTGCCTCACTTGGAATTTCTCGGGGGGGGGGGCAAGCATATGGTTCCCCCATTAAATGTGAGCGTGAATGTTTGTTTTGTGGCGAGCGTCAATGGCGGGTGGAAATCTAAATTTGATGAGACGAATAATGTGTATTTTTGTCGAATGTGAAAGGTGTGTGCAACTGGAGGGAAGACATATTGTTTTCTGTACACCCTCCCAGTAATAGGTGGCGCGGCGGCGAAAATATTTTCCGAAGTACCCCCCCATCCCCGTCTTCGGATGTCATAATTTCAGCCGAGATAGCGGAGAGAAGCTGGAGAAGGTAAATTGACAGCAGCGGCGCGACGTAAAAAATATTTGTTTTCAACAACACTGTCCCCCCGTGTTCGGATGTTATGAGTTCACAGCTGAGACAGCGGACAAGCCGAAGTTACAGCGGCGCAGCGGCAAAAAATTTCCAATAGCAAAATTTCCATATGTCCTGACAACTTCGTGGAGTTAGTTACCAAAACAAAGGCACATAGTACACTCTACACGAAGTCATAAGCAGGTGGCCAAGCAAGCGGGTAACTCGCTGTCATGCAAACAGGTTACTCGAGAAGAAGTTACTTTTATTATAAAGCATTTATAGAGCGCCGTATGTACGGATAACAAATATGTTCAAAGGCGCTGACAATCGTAGAGTTTAAGAAATATTGAATAGAAAGGCAAAAGAAAATGATTTAAAAGTAGCATATAAAATTACATAACAGTTCAGTTAGATTAACATAAATAAATATATATTTATAAGTGTATATATATATATATATAAGTAAGTAAATTTATTTCCTCATCCAAATAATACACAGCACAATTCAAGAGCAATGTAACACAGATGAGGTGGCTACCAGATAAGTATAACTTATCGAGCTGGTAGCCAATTAAATCAAACTCATATAGGTTACTCCCACATACATAATATTACGTATATAAAGGTTATACAGTGCATTCAATTGCAATAGCTTCAGGTTAACGACTTCCGTAAATTAAAGCTAGAGATGTGTACCAATATAAAATAATTCACAAGCGAATTTCTTACAATGTATAATTAGATTTAAACTTTAGTTAATGCCAATTAAAAAGCTCCTGGCTTTATGCTTAAAATATTTAGCGTTTTCGAATGTTTAATGTCTACAGGTAGTTTATTCCAAAGTCGAGCCTCTATTACTTTCAAGGAGTTCTCTCCAGTTCTATAATTACATCTAGGTATATATAAATTGTTCTCCTGTCTGGAACTTCTGGTCATGAAGTCACTATTACATTTGTAAAATTGGTGGAATTGACTAGGAAGTTGATTCGTACGCTGTTTATACACAAATATTAGAACATTTAGTTTAAATAGTTCCTGAACTTTAAGTATATTAAGTTCCCTATGCAATGATGTGGCATTGTCACGGCGGTTACGTTTTGCTAATGTTTTAAGTAATAAATTTTGTAAAACTTGTATTTTAGTTAAGTTAGTTTTACAAGCCGATCCATATAATTCAATCCCATAATTAATATGGGGAAATACATAGGCATAATATAATTGCCTGACAATATCGGCATTTATGAACGAGGCCATGTAATAAAATAAACCTGATATATATATATATATATGTTAAATGAATTAGCCGAGATATGCAGCACTTAATAACATTATTACAGTCCACCATGAAGTCAATATTGACAGTAAGCAAAAGTTGATACCATCCAAGGCTGTTGCCATGTTTCTGATCGGGTACCGCGTCACTACGCTCCCGCCCGCCCGCCGGCGAGCGTACGAGCGACGCAGTAACCAGTCCCTGCGGAGACAAGGGCGCGGCGGCGGCGGCGGCGGCGAACGGAACGGTTACAAAAAGCTATCTGGTGTGTCCTTTGAATATTCGATAGAACTAGAATGCACTAAGAGTTTAGGAAACTGAATCACACAAATTATAGGAAAACAAAAATTAAGGAATATAAATTAACGTGAGCGATAAAACAACAGTTTGATTACCGAGGACGGTTATGTGAGGTTAATTGTGAACTGTTCAGAATGTCTTATAACATCATACAAAAAAATATTTATATATATTGGTGTATGGACATGCAAACATAATTCTCTTCGCGCAGGGGCAATCTTTTTGAATGAAGTGCCGCATGAACGCACGCACGCACTCTTTGTTCACGTGATCCTCCTTTTTGTGAACCCCTACCCACTAAATTGCATCTTAACCCCCCTCTTAAAATAAGGTCGCCCCCTTTGCATCTTAATGTCCCCCTTTCTCAAAAGCGTGAACGTATTAGGTTATAGTTAGGCACCCTTTGTGTTCTCCATCTACAAATAAATACGGCTTAAATCCATATTTGACTGCTGGTGACTAAAGTGTATTTCGTAACGATAAGGTGAAGGTGTTTGGTTGTGTCACCTAGCGAATGAACCATAAAATAGTTGTCGTTCCACTGACCACACACACCTTACCGGGTAATTAAAGACGTGACAAATTTACTGTATACATGCATCTGAAAGCGGGTTTTTTTGATACGCCCCTAGGTTAGTATAACGCGTGTAAATGTCAATCATCTTCTTGGAAATTAAATGTTATGCCGTTATGATATGTACGGTGTTATCGTATACGAAATGTCTATCATAAATGGTATGGTTGCTGAAACATTACTACAATATGTAGGACAGTTGAACCTAATTATCAAGGTCAGTCTTGGGACTGGGTCTAAGTGACCTGAATAGTATCAATACTGTTTTAATCAATGCAATTAGTATTTGTGTACTTGTTTTTGGAAAGTGTTTTTCAAAATGTATCGCCACTTTACGACATATTTAGTTTGTGAGTGTAGGGATTTATTCCAACAAAATGGATTTTCAATTATTACTCATCAATCAAGTGAATTTCCCATTATCATGTATGATGTTTCAAACCTTACATGTGGATAGAGGTGTGCAGCCGAAGGTCACACACTTTCGCTTTATTGATTGATACCTTGATAAGGGCATCCAATATCAAAAAGTATACCCTTAAATTCCAGGGACACATTTAAGAGACACCATTTTTAGATAAGTATTTAATTCATATGAACATAAACATATCTATAGGTGTGTGTATTCCGATACACATATGCACACTGCACCTAACTTGACAAGATAGTTCCTCGAAATGATACACTTGTCTAGGGAACTTCTGTATAATGTTGGCCCTTGTTCTAGGGAGAACATGTGAAAAACATACCCTTGAGGCTTGATCTAAGGATAGGGAGGTCGGAAGAAATCACGCAAACGCGTTTGCATTGGGACGCAATGCTAAATCGCCTGTTAAAAAAATTGTAAGTCCTTTGATTGATAAAGACTGATCATATATTTTATATCAAAAGAAACATAAATATGTCTTCTTTGTGATAAAAATACCTGCTTTTGCGAATTCGTAATGCTTCATTCAGATACTCGTGATGAAACAACGACACCCACCGAAATTTCGTTTCGTTGCGGACGCAGCCATATTTAATCTCGCGGAAGGGCGGTGTTTTTCATAAAATCATGTACTCGCGTTATTACCCGCCATGCTATGTTTGGCGATATGGTTGAAATCGCAAAATGATGCTCTTTCTTTTGGCGTGTTTATTATACGAATTGAAATAAAATTAAGAAAAATATGATATGTTGAACATTGGTCATATTTAGAGAGGATCTAAGGTATGAACAGCTTGCGGAAACTCTGGCAAACTACACCTATGCTATTTAGTAATGTATAAACGTAATATTAATGCAAATTTGGCGGAGATACACCTTTGCCCATTTTTGCCCCAAGCTCGAACGTAGCGGTACCCCATGTCCGGCAACGAATTTCTTCTATTATCGCTCACATTATTACAATCGTGTATTCTGAAGTTGTGTTTTAGCCATGCATTTGTTATTCGTGTTTACATATGCACAGACATGCTATCAGGTATTACATGGTGGACGTTATATGAATATTTAAAGTTTATTTTCATGTTATAATCATGCAAAATAAACTAACAAATGACAACAAATAAATGACAACCCCTCCATAAATTAGACATCTAATGTACTTCTAATTACACTGCATTGTTGATCTTACTGTAACTAACTGCATGTATAAACATTGGCTTGGTGGTGTTTTTTTGGGTTGTTTTTTACTGTATCTTCCTAGAAGTATTTAATTTGTAGATGAATATATAACATGATTTCACATTTCCTGGTGTTGGTACAGTGCAACATTTTGCTTCAGCGGTGATTGATATGCATGCTTTTTCAAAATTTTATTTTCGAATGCTGCAAGCCATGAAATGCGGTGCTTTCTAAAAAAACAAGGTGCGCCAAACAGGTTGTTGAAATCTGTCCTAAACGTCTTAGAAACGCCAGTTTCTCGCTGGATGTAAAACACTTGGACTCATCAGCAAGCTGATCACCTGCCCCTCTGATGCATGATCAAAGACAAGAGTGTTCACATCTTGGACATTAATATTCACTACCAGCAACTCGTGTCATTCTGCCAGGAGTCATGCAGAAACACCAATGAGTTAATGAGTGGGACGAGTACGCCTATCTTTGGAGACGCTACTCGCATCAAGAAGGACAAGGTGTTTGAAATGCTGACAACGCTTTCTGATGTAGATGCAAATGCGGAAGTGATTCTTCATATCCTACTTCCAGCCATCGCTGTTCTCTGCAAATGGATCTTTGCAGATACAACATTACATCAGATAATTCAAAGTTGCATAGCAATATATATA
>CM034537.1:14907743-14915243 GCA_020002185.1 Paraescarpia echinospica
TCTCCAAGTGGTACCTACATGCAACAACAGCCGCAATCACCAAGTGGTACCTACACGCAACAACAGCCACAATCATCAAGTGGTGCCTACATGCAACAACAGCCACAATCTCCAAGTGGTACCTACATGCAACAACAGCCGCAATCACCAAGTTGTACCGACAAACAACAACAGCCACAATCACCAAGTGGTTCCGATATGCAACAACAGCCACAATCAGTATGACCTTGTTTCTCATAACATCACATTTTAAGTTTACTTCAATTTTAGCAATCAATCAAAAACTACTGAAGAAATTTTAATTTAAAGCTCAAGTCCAGTGGAATCCAAAAAGGTACAAAACTCAATTTCACAATTGTGTAACTGTGGCAGGCCATATATGTAAAGCTTGTACATGATCCTTTGAAAGGCTTGTACACAATCCTCTGCAAGGCTAGTATATTATCCTCTGCAAAGCTTGAACATGATCCTCTGCAATACTAGTACATGATCCTCTACAAAGTTTATAAGGGGTCCTATGTGAAGATGGGATATATTTGCTACAAAAAAAACTGGTATGCGAACATTTGGTGTAGTCCTTACATGGTACGAATGTATAATAACAGAACTGCCTTGGACTTTGTAAGGTGTCAATCTGATTAATGGTCTTACAGGAATGTTGAACTTGGTACATACCAAGTTCAAGAGGAGTTGGATATTTCATGGGTTGGATCTAACATGGGTTGGATCTGGCATCAGTTGGATTTGGCATGATTTGGATCTCCTGTGAGGTGGATTGCTCAACATTTGGATCTGGCGTGACTTGGATCTATCATGAGTTGGATTTGTCATGACGTGGATCTTTCATGAGTTGGATCTCTCATAATTTGGATCTGACACGGGCTGGGTCTGGCATGAGTTGGATCTGTCATGAGTTTGATCTGACATGACTTGGATTTGTTATGAAATGGATCTCTCATTAGTTTGATCTGTCATGAGTTGGATCTATCGTGTGTTGGATCTATCATGAGTTGGATCTGATACGGGTTGGGTCTGGCATAAGTTGGATCTGTCATTAGTTAGATCTGACATGACTTGGATTGTTATGAAATGGATCTGTCTTGAGTTGGATCTCTTATGAGTTTGATCTGTCATCAGTTGGATCTGGCATGAGTTGGACATCTCACCGCCATTGATGCACAGTGAGATGTCCTGCTGACTGCGTTCTGCTACGATGGTCATCCACATCCCTGACTTCACTGTCTCCGTGCTCTTCAGGATCGCCCTCCCTACAACAACAGCCACAATCACCAAGTGGTCCGTACATGCAACAACAGCCACAATTACCAAGTGGTCCGTACATGCAACAACAGCCACAATCACCAAGTGGTATCTGGGTCTAGTCCTAGGCAAAATAGAAATACTATGTTTAAAACACTAGGCTGGTTATCACTACAGCAAAGAAGGGATTTTAATAAATGTGTTCTTATGTACAAGTGTGTGTAAATGGTCTAGCACCACAATATTTGTGTGATATGTTTACATCAAATAGTCATTCTTACAATACCAGAAATGCCTCTCAGCTGAAACCACCCAAAGCCAAAACTGCCTAAAACCAACACAGTTTCAATGTATCCGGTTTGAAATTATGGAAAAAACTACCAATTGAAATTCAAAACATCCATTCTGTTCCATCCTTCAAAAACACCCTACACAAATATTTAAGTGTTACACCACCATTTTAAATGTACTTTGTTTTTATCTGTTTCTTGTATGTTATGACTACTTTATATACTTCATTTATTTTTTATTTGATGCATTCTATTTATTATTATTATTTATTTATTTTAATCTTTTTTAACCTGTATCCTTTGTACATATATCAACACGTGTTGTATGATTGATGTCAATGGTGTATGAATGGCTCGGCCATCGAAAATAGTGAAAACTAAGTATGTCACCGAGTAGAAATAATATTGTAAATCAATCAATCAATCAAAAACCTTCTTACACTCAACCATTGAAACAATAGCAAGCTCTAGCAGCTAGCCTAGTAAGTTGGATACAGTGGCCAGATGCTTCAAAACCAGGCTTTCCACTGACCACAAGATGACCAGGTGATAATAAGTTTGAATTGCCAGCCAACTTCTAGCCTGGTAATAAATGTAAACAAGCCAAATGGCACACAAAAATACTCACAAACGAATGCAAGTGGTGGGATTTTGATCCTAAGGATTATGTCTGGTTACACTAGATCAGTGACTTGTTTATATTACAAGATAGTAAGCATACATCTAACACAATACTCGTATCCACTGTATTAAAACCAGGGAATCACTAGTGAAATGCAAGCACTGCAAGACAGAGACAAAAATATGTTGTTATACAAATGTACTTGTACTCATGTGAATGCACTCGTACTTTTACTTAGATTGCACAAAGACAGGTACAGAAAGATACTGGCAACATATTCATAAAAACAGTCGCACTTTCCAATCAATGGCATGTATTCCCTGGTTGTTGCCATTTCTGCCGGGCATAAACTGTTTCTGCCCTGGGTATGGCAGAAATACCTTTCCCCTATTTCTGCCCTGGGCATGGCAGAAATAAAATTGTGTTTTGAAAAACTGATCACAATTTTATGTCCTAAAATGTAAGGTATTAAAACTTCAGGGAACCATATTGTGCATATATATATATCTATGTAGTGCCATCCTGACGATGGGCTGTTTTTGTAGTCTTTATAATGCTCAAATGATTTTATGTGAACTCAGAAAAGATGGGGTGAGTATTAAGTGAATCTGAGGATGATGTTCTGAGATTCTTTGACAAGACAGCATGTTAAAGAGCATGTTCACACTAGCTGACCAATCAGGACAGCTGCTGATATACACTTCAGGCACCGCAGAAGCAAACCTGAGCTCCATAAGTCACAACAGCAGACAGAAACTGAAAGGAATGGGATGAGTGTCTCAAAAACTAGCACATGGCTCAAATGAAAAGGGTTTGTTGTTAAAACTAAACTGACCAATAATGCCTGTGATTTACGTGAATGGCTTTCACACAAGCTGTTCATGTGCTAAAACACATACTTTTAATTAATTCAAGACTGCCAAAAACTTATTTCTGGCTAAGGGCCTGTGTCTCACCCATCAGTGGGATGGAGAGCTGCCTCCTCATCAGTTTCAGGATCCTCTCGGTCTGGGCGTCCTGCTTGTGTTGTTGTTCCTGGCTTGTCGCAGATCCCGGTGCAGGCTGCAACAGAGAGAACAACTGTCCATGACACCAGGGACTGTTTCATTACGGTAAAGAACTCATCGAGAAAATCCACCACTAAACAGAATCCTTGTTACATTTAAGATGCTTTTTAAAATGCTCAGTATCGAGGTCAACCTTACCCCAATGATCCTCTTAATGCAGCTTTCCAAAAACTTCTGTCACCGAGACATTTGAAAGTACCAAGTTTTTTTAAAGAAAGAAACATTCCCTCTGCCATTTTAATCTTAAGTGCTAGTTTTAAGTAAACTGTGTACAGCAAAACATGTATGAAGTATTATTTGATGAGTGTTTTTACCCATTTTTATTGCTGCCTACAATGTGTTTTACTGATTTTATGTGTATTATCAATTGTATTACTGCCATATCAATGTGCATCTAAAGGAAAATTTCCATTTTTAATGCAATGTTAAAGTTGTATGAAGTATTGTGTGATGAGTGTTTTAACATTTGTTAATGCTGACTACAGGGTGTTTTACCAATTTTATGTGTATTACCACTTTTATTATTGGCATTTCAATGTGTATCTAAAGAAATGTTGTATTTATTTTAATATAGTGCTTTAAATAGACAATAAAGTTATTGAAACATGAGAACAACACCCACCTACAGCCCAATGAGTATCTAAAGGTAAATTTATGTTTCTAATGCAGTGTTTTAAATGGACAGTAAGGTTATTGAATCTTGAAAGACAGGAAAAGGATATGAGCCAATACCACCCAACTGCAGCCCAGGGAGGACGGCTGTTTCAAACTCATGGTATGTTTCCCAGATCTGGGCGCCTTTACTCGGGTGGAGATCCACAGCTGTGATGGCATGCTCAAACACAGTGCAGATCTTCTGTATAACGTCTGTCTCAGCCGTGCCCCTGATGGAATACTGCATGTACTCCAGCCATATCCCCACAGCTATCAGCACCAACACATGTTGACTAGGCTAGCAATGCCCCTGATGGAATACTGCATGTACTCCAGCCATATCCCCATAGCTATAAGCACCAACACATGTTGACTAGGCTAGCAATGCCAATTACTTTTTGTTTTATAGGAGAAATTGTCTACATATTCAGCAAATTACAGATATGTAGCTTAAAGACTTCTCAAGTTAGATACACACAACAAAAACATGTCAAATGACCAAGTGCGATTTCAGTGCTTACCCTTGTTCAACATTACAGATATACCTTGCATTTAAATGCTTAGTATTTTTTCAAAAGTAGTAACATAAAATCTATTGGTCATTGGTTGACTTGAGTAAATTCTAAGACACTGATCTTTTACCATTGGCTGATTTCGCACATAGTGACCAGCCCTATTACTCACAGAAGTAGTCCTTGAAAACCCGGTCAAACAGCTTGTAGACTGACTGTCTTGTTTTGCTGTCTGATCCCGCCAACTTCTCCTCATCCTCCTGCCATATCAACCACACGTCATTTCACCAACCACATGAATCACAACTGAAAATGAAGCAATAGCCTCTAAAGACATGTTACACATTTAGTATATACCTTATAACATTTTTTATTATCTCAAGGGTTGTGAGTTTAAAACAAAAATATGCAGGTAAACAATAAATTATTACATTAATCAGAGAAATGCTTTTAAACAGGGGAGTTTGTAAATGATTGGAGGAGGTTCATAGTAAACACCTTCGAATCTATCAGTTGGTGAAGCATAAATCTGTGAAAGGTGAATTGTTTTATTAGACAGGAAGACCATCAGAATGTTGTGACAATGCTGGACATTTAACAACTGAATTATACTAACTAATGCACTATAATCATGTACATTTCCAGTTGAGTTTCATCGTCCCGATATGGCGTTGTCATAAATACCGGAATCCGAAGCTTGTCATGGAAGCCAGTGGGAGAGGGCATCTCGTGACACATACATACAATAGTTTTAAATGGATTTACTGTGCATTGGGTACAATGAAAGAAGCAAAAAGTAAGCGTCGCGGGCAAGTACATGCCGCCTTATTGTGGAATTAAAACTAATGTTGGTGGTTTCAGAAGCTAGAGGCCATCCATATCACGAATCATGCGAGGCAGAAATCCCTGAGACACCTGCTGGCATTTGGTTGCCACGGTTGGACCAGGATGACTTTTCAAGGTCAAGAGTCATGCAAGTCATTCCGGCTGGACTTTTAACAGTGTCAGACTCGGAAGGTCAACCAGGAAGTAGCAAATTACTTCATCCACAACCTTCCCGGTGTCCTGTTCTCACCAACACCTATCTGGAGACAGACAGGAGAAGATGCGCATACAGTTTCCGAGATGCGGCTGTTGAGTGTGGAGAAGAATGCTATGTTGTGGAATGACTGCATTCAGCTGCATGCCGAGCAGAGCGACAAATGTACACCTCATTTCTCTGTACTGAGGGAACACAAAATGGGCCTTGTATGGCAGCAGTCTCTGCACTGTGTGAATTACCAATTCCAGTCCGGCATGTACAAGCTGTATGGCGAAGTCGAAACTTGCAGCCGTGGCCAGAAAGTTGCAACAACAAACATTGCACTGCAGATCGGACTACAGGATTCAACCATTGCCAGCAAGAAGATGCGTCACATCCTTGCATCAACAAAAGTACACCCACCAAGTCGCAGTGGTACACAGAAGGCTGCAAACAAGACTGCTAGCATAACTTTGTAGCATACAATGGATAATTTAAAGCAGAAACGAGAAAAAATGCATGACATAAACAATTCGAAATAAAAAAGAAGACAGTGCCATCAGCAACTGCACCATCTTAGACAGAAGTTGAGCCTGTTGTGAAAAGGAGGCGTCGGAAAAAGAACGTGACAGCACTGCGACACGGAGGAGACCATCCCTATTCATTGCGTTCGAGAAAGTTAGCCGACCACAGCTTTTCAAGCATAGAGTGAGTAGCTGAAAAGAATTGTAGTCTGTGGTAAATTAAAAGTCACAGTCAACACAGAGAACAGAGCCGGCACATTGGATTTATCTCCACCACACATGATCTGCTGGCTACATACCTGCGAACACAACGTCTATTAATATTGACTCGACGTGGTTCAACTTCAAGGCTAATGTGTGATGCTGTCACACACAAACTATTGTGACACCGGTGACTGGCGTCGAGCCGAGGCCAGGGTCAGCATCTCTCATCCTGTACTCTATCAAATAGCTTAGGTGCTGTGCCGTAATCACTCTACTCTCCAAGAGTTCTTTACCCAAAATATCGTCCATGTTGCAAAATGGCATTAACACAATAGGAAGTCTAACAGTGGTCTCATCCAGACGCCGACGAACACCCCGAGTTAAAGTTTGTAGCGCGAGGATTGGCGCCATCTAGCGTGTAATACATATAATAAATCTGAATTATTTGATAGATGGCGCCAATGTAGCGAGTTTTCCTCACGATGTTTGGACGATCATAATTATCACCAGTCCACCCACGTGGTAACTACATAGAAAATGCCACGTTGTGACGTCATCAACGTGGTCTTAAGGTTGTGTTAACGTGAAATTGCACATGAAAACCACGTTGACCACGTAATTGCGCCCCTACAAAACCACGTAGTTTCTACGTAAGATGCAACGTTGTCACAATTAACGTTAGCGCAACGTGGCTTCCACGCGGTAACTACTTAGATGTGCTAGCTGGGTATGAACTGTACATATTTTCTTGTTTATAAATAGACATTGCACACCATAGCATCACGGAATTCCCCACGTAAATGGTCCTCTACGCAGTCACATAGGCCCTATTCACAGTACACTCGCATCTATGCACATGAAGCACACCCATATACGCACGCACGAACGCGCACACGCACACATATAATCACAAATGCAAACAAAACAAACGTATTAAAACTATCAAAACTGAAATCAGAATTTTAATCGGGTCTACACATGACCGCGTGTTGTCCACAGCACTCTAGGATGCCCTAAACGTCCAACATGGACTCTCCGTTCTCTTGACTATAGGCGTATTCATGTCGGCCATGAACAAGGACAGCATCGACTGATCGGGCAAACACTTCTTGCAGCAGATCTTGTGCCGCGATATCTATCCTCTTACATGGACAATCTTCTCCGGGGAATTCTGCTGCATCCGGTTCCGCAGCTTTGTTTTTACGACATTCTTTGCCGAGAAGACGCGCTCAACTGCGGTTTTGCTGAAGGGCAGCGACAGGAGCAACAGTACGAAGCCACCTGAATATGCAAAATAAAACATAAATTTAAGGTTGTATGTAAAATAAAACTCACAATTTTCTTCA
>CM034537.1:14920243-14966957 GCA_020002185.1 Paraescarpia echinospica
TTATATAATTACATGTAAATGAGTTCAAAGTGTGTAATACATGTATAATACGTGGTTTATTTTATATTATTTAACATTATTTGTTTTGCACTACTGATTATAAAAAATTATCGAAAACACTTAATACAGTAAGGTCACTGAATGTTTTATGCATTGTGTGTTGTTTATGTTTTATCACTGTAAATACGATGTATATAATAGAAGTCTAGATGTTCTTAAGAATACAATGTTGTATTAAAATGTACTTTAGAGAGAACACTATTCTCATAGTCCGCAAGCTAGTGGTCGTTGGGAAATAAAATTCATCCGAGTATCTTCCCCTCCTTCTCCTGTCTAACTTCCTTTCTCTCCCATCACCTCCAGTCCCCTTCCCTCCTCTCCCTTTTCATATATATCCCCACTCTACCCCTCCATCCTTATCTTCCCCGTCGCGCTCCCTGTTTCCCCTCTCTGTTTGTCCCATTCTTCGTCCCTTGTTCCCTCCTCTATTTCTCTCCGTCCCTCTCGCAATCTTCACCCCATCTCTCACACACTCTCTCTCTCTCTCTCTCTCTCTCTCTCTCTCTCTCTCTCTCTCTCTCTCTCTCTCTCTCTCTCTCTCTCTCTCTCTCTCTCTCTCTCTCTCTCTCTTTCTCGCATTCACACGTAATTGGGTACGGTCATGGATCGTTGCACAGTTAGCACGAATAAAGAGGCTATTCCTACATACATGCCAACTGTGCTTCGTCCACAAACAATGTCATGGTTCATTACCTCAGAGACAATGCATTGATTCAACTACCGGTGAACATTCTAGGCATCACGTGCAAGCCCAACAATGGTTCCTTCGTAATCACGTGCCAAGAGGATTTAAGTGGACTTTAGTTTGAATTTAATATGACTACTTCTGTCGAGGTTCACCTGACAGTTGTTGTAAACGTGTGACTGAGAAGTGTAAAATGACAAATAGGAATTCGCACAGTGGTTGAAATATAGGTGACATGACGGGTTTCAGTACAACACCGACTTAACTGGTGGATGGGTCACTTGCGTGGGTGCAGCCACATTATTTGTATGTAAAACAACATTCGCTTGACGCTTGATATGGTGCTTCGTGTAGCAGGTGATTTAAACAGTGCAACAGACACAAATGTCGGAAAAGACAGCGTGAAGGGGTAGCCATTGCAAGATGGCTGCAACAGCGCCAACTGAAGGAAGGTAGGGACTTTGGATGTTTAGAACAGCAAGTAGTTGTAGTCTGTTCTTTATATTGCCTTTGGATGGGTACAACACGAAAATTCGTTATTGTTGACTAGTCTATTCATGGCGGCAGGCACGCGCGCGCAAGAAAAGAACATGGTTATTGTCTTTAAACGTTACTTTTGTAAGGTATCGTAATGTAGACACATATAGACAGACACGTACATACGCACTCGCGTAATGTGTTCATAGAACATCTTGTCAATCACAATGCAAATACGCACACGCTTGTGCTTGACCGATTATAGTTACATTAATTGGCAATGATCAAAATACTAGAAACAAATGTATCGTCACTTAAAGTATACAAAATAGATGCCGGCGTCTCGAGTTCAAAACCCGGACCGGGCAGGTATGGTATATTTGGTATAAAAACCTGGCTGTCAACATTGAGGACTGTGTATCCCTCGTGACTCGGATGTAATGTCGGCCCCGTCTCAATTTGGGACGTAAAAGCACCACTGAGGACGACAAGCATCCTCATAGTGACCACCCTCAGTGCCAGCACAGAAAGATCGGCTTGGCGATAATGTTCTGAAAAACGCTGACTAGTTGAATGGGACCTCACAAAATCATAACATTGTAACCACTATATATAGACTAGTCAGTTAATAGAACCTTACCGAGTGCTGGAAACAACTAGAACCAGAATAAATGCACCAGTTGAAACATTTGTTATTGCAACGCGCCATGGCGGAGTAAACATAACTTCTCCCTTCGTCTCTCCCCGTTTATAATTCTCCATTTATACCGCACTGTATATTGTACTTTAACTGTTGTTGGTATATTACGTAGACAATAAATATGATTTGACTTTTGGAAGATTCCCCACTGTGTGCGCCATCTTGGATTCGCCCCTACTGGCGTCAACCATAACTATCCATGAATTTGCATACATCAGAATACATATAATAGATTAGTAATATTATTTATGCCGCGTACACACATGTTTACTACATCGTATCATGTAGTATAACATATGACCAACGTTTTAATACCATTCTAACGAATAAATAACTTCAATAGTTGTAGGTATGCAAGATTAATTAATATTGAAGTTCACACACCACAATTCCGGCTGCCTGTGTTTGGCAGGGTATAAAGGCAGGCAAATTTCCTATGTTAATTGCAGCTTGACGTGCTCAATATATAGGGTTATATCACGTGGCATGGATGACCACAACGTCTATGGGAACGACGTATGGCTTAGGGGCCGATATTTCCCTCCCTTGCAGAGTGCAGCCACACGGGGTGGGTCAGCTGTGAGAGATCAGGACTGTGACACTACTTTCCAGAGTAGCGTTATGAGGAGCAACCGATGAGATGTCCCGAGCCGATCATTGGTGCAGTTAGGTCTGTACCATAGGCAGTAACGGCTCCAGTGTCTCCCACTTCCTGATTCTCTCTTTTGTCTTGCATAAATTCTTTTTATATTGTATATAAATGATATAACAAATGTAGTAGAATGTGGCATGAAGATTTTTGCGGATGATACAAAAATATACCACAAAATTTCAACAAAACAAGATTGCTTAGATCTGCAGAAAGACTTAGACAAATTACAGGAATGGGCTGAGAAGTGGCAGTTAAACTTTCACCCGGACGAGGGGACGTTATTAATGTTTACAAATACTTTAATGGCATATTTAGTTACACGCACACTATGTTTAACCTGGACCTGTACGAAGGAACACGGGGGCATTCTTTAAAGTTTTATAAAAACAGGAGTAAACGAGAAATAAGGAGACACTTCTTTAGCGAGAGAGTAATTGGTGTATGGAACACCTTACCTGAAACCGTTGTCACAGCTCCAACAGTCAATGCACTGAAAAACCGACTCGGTATATTATGGATGCACCAGCCTGTCAAATTTGATTATAAAGCAATATTGGTTAAAGAGCGGTACATAGGCAAATTTGCCTGAAGACCGAAGAGGATGTATGTATGTATGTATCTATGTATGTATAAATTAACTTCAATGTAGCTGGGCCATTTCAAGACGTGAAAAGTAAAGTGAATAACATCTTTCAGGTTCTTACAGGTCCTCTTCTGGCTTGAGTAGGCATTACTGCCTCTGTCTCTTACATGACAGCTCTCGCTTTTGACATCTGCTCCTACTGTGCACATGCGACTGGCACAATCCAAGATAGGAGTGGGGCAGTGTATTCAGTTTTCACAGGGTGGTTTTGTCATAACTTATCTATTTTTGTGTCAAACGACTACATCGGCAAAGCGTCAACTACAAACTGTAGGAAATGGTTTCATACATTTTTGCATCGGTATATAAATTAGTTATTTCTAATATTTAATCAGCACCTTTCTTTAAATATTTTTAGGTGGTGCCCTCTCGTACGTGCTTCGTTATCTCTCAATGTAACAACATTGCATAAGCCTGCTGGGTCATATTTCCCTGTTAGTATCTTATACATTTCAATCATATCTCCTCTGAGGCGACGGTATGATAGAGTTGGTAATTTCAGTCTCTGTAAACGTTTTTTGTATTCAAGGTCTTTGAAACCAGGAATTGATTTGGTTGCACTGTGCTGAACATTTTCAAGATCTGTAACATGTGCCTTTAAGAAAGGACTCCATACCTGATTAGCGTGTTCAATGTGTGGACGAACGAAAGACTTACAAGTTGTAGAAAAAGACTTCTTATCCATGTGATCGAAAGTACGACAGATTATCTCCATAATTGATTTTGCTTTGTTAATTTTCTTCTGACATATTTGCCTCAACATTAAGCACTTCTAATGAGAAGTGACGTGTCTATCCCCACACTAAATTTCCTCCCAATGATTCATTGTGTTGCCCAAGGGGATTTTTGGGGTCAAAACACCAATACAGTTTCTGAAATAGGGGATTGCTGTGAACGTCCAGATTTAACAAGATTTAACAAGATTGCCACCCAGAGAATTAACTCTAGGTGGCAGGTGGACAAGGAAGCCCTTTGGCTTATCGAGAGTCCGACCCTTTTATCTATGTGTATCCCGCCCGTCTGAGGTATGTGTCGATTTTATTTTTAAACATATTCACGCTACTAGCACCCACACAATCAGCAGGTAATCTGTTCCATTCATTTACAGTCCTTTGTGAAAATGAAAACTTTCTTATATCCAATCTACTCTGCTCCTTTGCCAATGTAAGTTCATGTCCTCTAGTCCTTCTATCTTTCTTAACTGAGAAAAAAATATTTCTATCAATATTTTCATAACCCTTCAATATTTTAAACACTTCTATCTGATCTCCTCTCAATCTCCTGGTCTCTAGTGTTGTTAAACCGCATTTTTAGGCGTATTTCGTAACTAAGATCCCCCAGTTTTTGTATCATTTTAGTTGCTCTCCTCTGCACTCTTTCTAGCATATCTATGTCCTTCCTGCGATATGGCCTCCACGCTTGAATACAATATTCTAAATGAGGCCTAACTATTGTTTTGTACAGCGGTATTATTAGCTCTTTTTCCTTATACGTTATGTTTCGCCTAATTAATCCAAGGATTTGATTTCCCTTTGAAGCTGCAATTCCACACTGCTCTGAAACCTTCATATCAGCACCAATGGTTAACCCTAAGTCCTTTTTTTTACAGTAGGTACTTAGTACAGTACTCCCCCATTGTATATTCTACTTCTTTCTGTTCCCATGTCCTGTGAGGCATTTGTTACTTCCTAAAAATTGAACAGCATTTGCCACTTTTCAGACCATTTGATCAACCTGTCAAGATCATCTTGTAAATGCTGCCCTATCTCCCATCACTTTTAATCCTTTTCTAAACACTTTTGTATCATCCGCAAATTTCAACACCTTGCTTCTATTATTTCATCATCCAAATCGTTGATATATATTAAGAATAATATAGGACCTAATACTGATCCCTGTGGTACCCTTAATCAATACTGATTTCCAGTTTGAAGCCTCCCCATCAACTACTACACGTTGTCTTCGTCAATCAGCCATTGTTCTATCCAGTTTATTATAACATTTCATATGCCATGGGCCTTTAGTTTCAGCAGTAATCTTTGATGTGATACTTTGTCGAAAGCTTTTTGAAAATCTAAGTAGACGATATCTACCGGTGATCCCTCATCTACCCACTTAGTGATGTCTTCCTAAAACATAACATATTTGTTAAGCATGACCTCGCTTTAAAAAAAACCATGTTGAGATGGGTTTATCAAGTTTTGTTTAACAAGAAAATCCACCATGTGATCTTTAATTAGTCTTTCTAATAATTTGCAAATCACCGATGTTAAACTCACTGGTCTATAGTTCTCTGACTTGTTTCGAACCTTTTTGAATAACGCATAATGTTTGCTTCTTTCCATTCTAAAGGAAACTACTCCTCTTCTAATGACAAATTGAAAACTGCTGTAAAGCGGTATGCTAATTTGTTCTTACAATTTCCAATAGTAGTTTGGGTGGAATACCATCCACTCCAGGTGATTTATTATCCTTCATAGCCCTTATTTTCTTACCTACCATTTCCAAGCCATACCACTGTCCTAAGTAGTCTTCGAATCTGCCCCCTTGAACTTCTTAGCCTCTGGTACAGGCAGTGAACTAATATCTTCCCTGGTAAACACTGAACTAAAAGTACTCATTCAGGTCTTCTGCCATTAAGAATCCCTCTTGATATTATATTTCCAGCACTATCTTCTAGAGGACTGACTTCTTATCTCGAACTTTCTATATTTGTTTCTGAATATAATGCGATAAAAAACTTTTGCTGTCATGTTTTATATTACTAGCTAATTGTTGTTCATAGCTTCTCTTTGAATTTCTAATTTCAGCTGTAGCTTGGTTAAGTGCTTCTTTATAACTGTTGTAGTCTTCATCATTTCCAGTACATCTGTATGACTTCCACATCATTTGTTTTGTACTTAATTTTTCTAATGGCTTCTTTCGATAAGTGTTTCTTTTTGGACCGTTTTCCTTGTTTTTTGAAGGGTACAAATTTATCGACTATGCACTTAATTTCACTCTTTAATATATTCCAGCATTCTATTGCCGTCTTATTTTTCAGTGTGTTATTCCAGTCTATCTTTGCTAAATATTTCCTCATGTCCTTATACCTTCCTTTGTGGAAATTTCTCCCATACTGCTTTTTACTATTCCTTTCTGATTTTACTTTGATGGTAAAATGTATCTGGTTGTGATCGCTACTCCCCAGTGGCTCACGTATCTTGACATTGCCAACTAATTCATTCTGTGAGGACAAAACTATGTCTAACACATTCTCACCCCTGGTTGGTTCTAGCACATGTTGAGAAAGGAAAGTATCTTGAACTAAAACTAAAAACTTGTGGTCCTCACTCCCCATACTCTGTAGAGATTTCCATTGTATATGCCCGTGGTTAAAATCCCCCATAATAACACAGTCCCGTTTGCTTACTTCCCTTATAGCGTTTTGTATTTTTTTCATTCTCTTCTATGCTTATGTTTGGACTTCGATAAACTAACCCAACTGTTAACGTTGAGTTTCCTGTAACTATGTTACACCAAACAGCTTCTTCGCAATCTGCTTCTCTTTCTAATTTTATTTCATAAGCCTGAATAGATTCTTTAATATATAAAATAACTCCACCTCCCTTTCTTCCTATTCTATCTTTTCTAAACATTACATATCCTGTCAGTCCCAATTCAGCATCTGATATATCGGTGGTGGTCCAGGATTCGGTTATACCTATTATATGAGGGTCAATATCTTCTACCATAATGTTTAGTTCATTTCTTTTGTTTACTATACTCCTTGCATTTAAACAAACACATTTATATCCAGCTTCAGAAGAGTTTTCCACACTGTTATTTGCTGATTTATTTGTGCTGTCTTTATCTATGCCTCCATTTTCAGGCTTTTCTGTGAGTCCCCCCTGCGAATCTAGTTTAAATAGATACAACCTGTCCCACTGTCAACAGATCGCAGCAGGTTCTCTGAGAAAACTGCTGCCCCTTTTCCACTAAGATGGAGGCCATCTCTCATGTACATATCTTCCCTCCCAACAAAGCATCCCCATAAATCTGTGAATCCCACCCCCTCTTCGTCACACATCTGCTCAACTAGTACGTTGATCGCCATCCTCTTACAGTTTCTATACGTTGCCCCCCTTCCTCCCATTACTGGCAAAATTCCTGACAGAATAACCTGTTCAACTCTCGTCTTCTGTAGCTTCCTCACTAACCGTCTATACTTCTGTACTATCGCAGTTGTTCCCTCCCTGTCTGCATTATTTGTTCCTACATGTACCAGTATAGACCCCCCCTTGCCATGTCCCAATACCTTCTCTACCCTGTCAGTTACATGTTCAATCCTTGCCCCCGGTAAACAAACAACGATGTCCTTCCCCTCGCTCAGTGCCTTGTCCGTCTTTCTCTAATGGAGTCGCCCATAAACACCCTCTCTTTCCTCATTGCCCCCTCTATCACTGCCTTAGAATAGCTCCTTCTTCGGTTTGCATCTGTCTGCTTGTTGTCTTTCCCCCCTGTCGTCTTCTCTCCTGTCACATTCTCTTCCGATCCATTCTTCCCTGTCGCTTTTTCTCTTGTCACCTTCCCTTTTATCGACTTCTCTTCTATCACATTTTCTCTCACTTCCTTTCGTCCCTTCTTCGTTCGTCCCATCTCGTTTTCCTCTCTCCTCTCCCTTCCCATCTTCCCTCCCTCCTTCTCTACGGTCACTTTCTGCCCTGTCACCTTCACGCTTGTCACGTTTTCTGTTGTCGATTTTCCAATTTCTTCTCCTCCAATCACCTTCCCTCCTCTCAATCTCCTTTCCTCAGTTTTCTTGCCACTGCTATTCTCCTTCAGTCTTGCAGTATTCTCACCTCTCTCCCTGTCGTCTCTCTTCATTCGACCTGCCTCCTTGCTAATTCCCATCTCCATTCTCTTCACAATATCTGTCAACCTAACTATCTCCTTCTGCAGACACTCCACCTTCCAACACCCAATGCACTGAAAGGTGAATCCTTCCTCCATGGTTTCTGCCCATGACTTCCCACAGCCGGACAATGCAAAATCTACCCAGCTGTGGCAGTGATCGCACACCAAGTGTCGCTTTGCCTTGACTTGCCGCTTGCAAGGCGCCATATCCCGATCAGAAATTATTTAATAACTTAACTAACTTAGTCTTTATAAAGACTGTTTCCTGTGTACTACAGCACACTTTAGGTTACAAATTCCAATTACACAGCCAACTATTTATCCTGACACGAACGCTAACATTACCGGTAGTGACCTAATTTAAATACAATCAATTACGTTACGTTAGGCTGCTTTATTTATTTAGGTTACGCCGCCCGACTATCGCCCTTGCTTAATTTTAACAACAATGCTACCTAATCAAAATATCTAGCAAGTACTGGCTTACACAGATATTATCTTATGTAAGTAGTTTGATGGTTGTTACTATATCTCCTATATATTCTACCACATAATCAGGTTTGTTAAATCTTGTTTTCAAATTATCGAAGCCTAAGTGAGTTACCCTATTATCACTCACTATACTAAGGTATTCTAAAATACTATAACTAACTAACTTTAAGCACAAATGCTACTCAATATATGTTTATTGCAACTTTATGAATGATATTAAGGCAAGAATAATACTTATCAATCAGTAATTCCACTTGTTTATCAACTTTTCTGCACCACCAATTTCTACGATCTATCTCCGCCAAATATAGCCTCGAAGAATACCCACATATTCCTTTAAGCAATCGATGTAAGTTGTCAAATTCTGTTGCCAGTGAATGTTAAATGCGGCTCGAAGCATTCTTGTATAACATCCTTCTAGTTGTATGTCAAGTTTTTTTGACATTGTCCACATTTCGTATCCATAGGGTAGCACAGACTCTACTGTTGCAATAAACAGTTGCTGCTTGATTTTGCGTGGGAGTGTAGATTTCCATATTAGGTTTAGTTGGTTAAGTGCTCTCCACACCATTGTTTTCCTGGTTTTGATGTCTTTGTCTGTTGTGCAGACCCAGGGGCCAAGGTATCTTAGTCTTCAACCTTCTCTAAAACAGCTCCTTCCCTGGCAATGATGGTGGTGTTTCCTAATTGGCTGAATGAGATATATTTGGTTTTTCGAAGATTGATCTTTAAACCAATCCTTGCACATGATGTTTCCATTCGTGTTAGCAGCTCCTGTGCTTGATTGATCACTTCTGATAGTAGCGCAATATCATCAGCAAACTCAAAATTGGTGATCACATAAGGTTTAACACTTTAATTTTCCTTCTTGTTATCTGGAATCCAAGTTCCTCTTCTCTTCCGTTGATAGCTCACCTCAGTGCATAGTCAAGGACTATCACGAAGAGGTATGGCGCCAGCGTGTCACCCTGTAGCACTCCTGCCATGATATCAAAAAGCTCAGTTTCTCCATCCAGTGATTGTACTTTGGTACGTGTGCTCCTGTACATGTTGGAAATGGCTGTTACTAGCTCAGCTCCCACGGCCCTTGTGTTGAGCAGAATGCCTACTCCTCCCTCTGCTGTGTGTTGTAATGTTCTCTAGGGCTCCCGTGTCCCTTGTGTTGAGCAGAATGCCTACTCCTCCCTCTGCTGTGTGATGTAATGTTCTCTAGGGCTCCCGTGTCCCTTGTGTTGAGCAGAATGCCTACTCCTCCCTCTGCTGTGTGTTGTAATGTTCTCTAGGGCTCCCATGTCCCTTGTGTTGAGCAGAATGCCTACTCCTCCCTCTGCTGTGTGTTGTAATGTTCTCTAGGGCTCCCATGTCCCTTGTGTTGAGCAGAATGCCTACTCCTCCCTCTGCTGTGTGTTATAATGTTCTCTGGGGCTCCCGTGCCCCTTGTGTTGAGCAGAGTGCCTACTCCTCCCTCTGCTGTGTGTTGTAATGTTCTCTGGGGCTCCCATGTTCCTTGTGTTGAACAGAATGCCTACTCCTCCCACTGCTGTGTGTTGTAATGTTCTCTGGGGCTCCCGTGTTCCTTGTGTTGAACAGAATGCCTACTCCTCCCACTGCTGTGTGTTGTAATGTTCTCTGGGGCTCCCACGCCCCTTGTGTTGAGCAGAATGCCTACTCCTCCCTCTGCTGTGTGTTGTAATGTTCTCTAGGGCTCCCCTGTCCCTTGTGTTGAGCAGACTGCCTACTCCTCCCTCTGCTGTGTGTTGTAATGTTCTCTAGGGCTCCCCTGTCCCTTGTGTTGAACAGACTGCCTACTCCTCTCTCTGCTGTGTGTTGTAATGTTCTCTGGGGCTCCCACGCCCCTTGTGTTGAGCAGAATGCCTACTCCTCCCTCTGCTGTGTGTTGTAATGTTCTCTAGGGCTCCCCTGTCCCTTGTGTTGAGCAGACTGCCTACTCCTCCCTCTGCTGTGTGTTGTAATGTTCTCTAGGGCTCCCCTGTCCCTTGTGTTGAACAGACTGCCTACTCCTCTCTCTGCTGTGTGTTGTAATGTTCTCTGGGGCTCCCACGCCCCATGTGTTGAGCAGAGTGCCTACTCCTCCCTCTGATGTGTGTTGTAATGTTCTCTAGGGCTCCCGTGTCCCTTGTGTTGAGCAGAATGCCTACTCCTCCCTCTGCTGTGTGGTGTAATGTTCTCTAGGGCTCCAGTGTCCCTTGTGTTGAGCAGACTGCCTACTCCTCCCTCTGCTGTGTGTTGTAATGTTCTCTAGGGCTCCCCTGTCCCTTGTGTTGAACAGACTGCCTACTCCTCTCTCTGCTGTGTGTTGTAATGTTCTCTGGGGCTCCCACGCCCCTTGTGTTGAGCAGAATGCCTACTCCTCCCTCTGCTGTGTGTTGTAATGTTCTCTAGGGCTCCCGTGCCCCTTGTGTTGAGCAGACTGCCTACTCCTCCCTCTGCTGTGTGTTGTAATGTTCTCTAGGGCTCCCCTGTCCCTTGTGTTGAGCAGAGTGCCTACTCCTCCCTCTGCTGTGTGTTGTAATGTTCTCTGGGGCTCCCGTGTCCCTTGAGTTGAGCAGACTGCCTACTCCTCTCTCTGCTGTGTGTTGTAATGTTCTCTGGGGCTCCCACGCCCCTTGTGTTGAGCAGAATGCCTACTCCTCCCTCTGTTGTGTATTGTAATGTTCTCTGGGGCTCTCATGCCCCTTGTGTTGAACAGACTGCCTACTCCTCCCTCTGCTGTGTGTTGTAATGTTCTCTGGGGCTCCCACGCCCCATGTGTTGAGCAGAGTGCCTACTCCTCCCTCTGATGTGTGTTGTAATGTTCTCTAGGGCTCCCGTGTCCCTTGTGTTGAGCAGAATGCCTACTCCTCCCTCTGCTGTGTGGTGTAATGTTCTCTAGGGCTCCCCTGTCCCTTGTGTTGAACAGACTGCCTACTCCTCTCTCTGCTGTGTGTTGTAATGTTCTCTGGGGCTCCCACGCCCCTTGTGTTGAGCAGAATGCCTACTCCTCTCTCTGCTGTGTGTTGTAATGTTCTCTGGGGCTCCCACGCCCCTTGTGTTGAGCAGAATGCCTACTCCTCCCTCTGTTGTGTGTTGTAATGTTCTCTGGGGCTCCCATGCCCCTTGTGTTGAGCAGACTGCCTACTCCTCCCTCTGCTGTGTATTGTAATGTTCTCTGGGGCTCTCATGCCCCTTGTGTTGAGCAGACTGCCTACTCCTCCCTCTGCTGTGTGTTGTAATGTTTTCTGGGGCTCCCATGTCCCTTGTGTTGAGCAGACTGCCTACTCCTCCCTCTGCTGTGTGTTGTAATGTTCTCTGGGGCTCCCATGCCCCTTGTGTTGAGCAGATTGCCTACTCCTCCCTCTGCTGTGTGTTGTAATGTTCTCTGGGGCTCCCCTGTCCCTTGTGTTGAGCAGAGTGCCTACTCCTCCCTCTGCTGTGTGTTGTAATGTTCTCTGGGGCTCCCGTGTCCCTTGTGTTGAGCAGACTGCCTACTCCTCTCTCTGCTGTGTGTTGTAATGTTCTCTGGGGCTCCCACGCCCCTTGTGTTGAGCAGAATGCCTACTCCTCCCTCTGCTGTGTGTTGTAATGTTCTCTAGGGCTCCCCTGTCCCTTGTGTTGAGCAGACTGCCTACTCCTCCCTCTGCTGTGTGTTGTAATGTTCTCTAGGGCTCCCCTGTCCCTTGTGTTGAACAGACTGCCTACTCCTCTCTCTGCTGTGTGTTGTAATGTTCTCTGGGGCTCCCACGCCCCATGTGTTGAGCAGAGTGCCTACTCCTCCCTCTGATGTGTGTTGTAATGTTCTCTAGGGCTCCCGTGTCCCTTGTGTTGAGCAGAATGCCTACTCCTCCCTCTGCTGTGTGGTGTAATGTTCTCTAGGGCTCCAGTGTCCCTTGTGTTGAGCAGACTGCCTACTCCTCCCTCTGCTGTGTGTTGTAATGTTCTCTAGGGCTCCCCTGTCCCTTGTGTTGAACAGACTGCCTACTCCTCTCTCTGCTGTGTGTTGTAATGTTCTCTGGGGCTCCCACGCCCCTTGTGTTGAGCAGAGTGCCTACTCCTCCCTCTGCTGTGTGTTGTAATGTTCTCTAGGGCTCCCGTGCCCCTTGTGTTGATCAGAATGTCTACTCCTCCCTCTGCTGCTCCAGTAGTTGCATTTCTCCAGGCTGTGGCAGTGATCAAAGTTTACCTTGGATCTGCTCGTATCGTACTGGTTCATCATGTACTATACGGTGCTCTTTAATACCAATTGCTTCAACTCCCTGTTTCTTCATGTTCTTCACCGAGCCTGGGTGATCGTATGGTTCTAACATTCAAGGTTTTTTTGCATTTTATTAGTTTCTCCCCTTTACATCCACTGTTGTTAAATTTACCATGTCCTTGTGGCTTTAGTTGTAAATCATTATGTGACCCTCTTCGAGAATCAGTGGTAGTACCAGAAGACAAGTCAGCAGAGACTTTAATCCTGGTGTCATATGTTGTAGCCATAATGTTTTTCTTTAGCTGATGTGGGCGCCACGTTAGCTCTAGTTGGTGTGGGCACAACTTTTGTATATTGTTTTATG
Source organism: Paraescarpia echinospica (assembly GCA_020002185.1). NCBI lineage: Eukaryota > Metazoa > Annelida > Polychaeta > Sabellida > Siboglinidae > Paraescarpia > Paraescarpia echinospica. Next base: position 14,933,405 of record CM034537.1, read on the forward strand.
CTGGTGGAGCTACTCGTCACGGAAGTCACATTTTTTTCTGTCACGGAAGTCACGCACATACAACACTCTAAAAATAGAAAATGGCTGATTCCTGATAGCTTGCTTCATTTGGGAATCTTCAAACCTCCATGTAACCAATTATGTGAGACAAAATGGTGTATCTCTCCTAGAAAGCTACAAAATAGATTAAACATGTACTCAGTCTATATATTTGGAATAGTAGCTGTCACGGAAGTCACATTTTCACCTCTTATTTTCCCATGAAATTGTTAACAGAATTAAAAAATAGTTTTGCTTAATTAAAGAGCTGTTCATGGTCTTTGAAATAACTGTACAACAGTTCAGATTTGTTCAGGAATGTAGATGCAATAGGGCAATATCACTACAATTTTAGTAGCTTTTGTCACGGAAGTCACGCTGGAATGACTGATATAGTTTCCTTTAGATAACCCATCAACATAATAATAGTTACTTATGCTACATTGTGTGACATGATTCCATGAAGTTTTTGACAATTTACATTAAGTTATGTGCAGCGATTTGATGTACCCAATCACTAATACGATAGCTAACAAGAATTATTTCACAGTAGTTATCCAGCAATTTTCGAGAATACTGACCAGGCAATGATTTAGCACTGAAAATGTGTCCAGATATCTGCGAGATTAAATGTTTAGTTCAACTGGCAGCTTATAGATCTTTTGTATATTATTATACTTGTGACCTTATTGGACTTAGAAAAGGAAATGAAAGTTGTTGTTTTGTTAATACAAACAATTAAACGTGGCAAACAATTTAATCAGTTTAAATAATGTTATCTTAATGTTATGTCTTGTACCCAAGTTCAAAAACTCAAATAATATTTCAAATTGACATGCCTGTGTCAGGTTGACATACCCCAATTTCGAGTTTCAACTTAGGCAGCCTGGGCAGGCCTAAAATTTTGCCTTTTGATGTTGTGCCTTGGCTAACTGACAATTGTGCCACAGAATTTGTTTATGGTTGTGTTCAGTGCAAAATAGGACATCTTATTACTTATAAAGGTAACCAAAAAAACTGTGAACAATGGGAATATGTTTTTCATAATTAATCATTGGTTTGGCCAAACTGATTGATATAACTACAATCGCTCTGTAGACGGCCATTGACAGGCATTGTCATATGTGGGACAAGTCTGAAGCCTGAAGGCAGTACTTCTGTGACAGTGACACATCAATGAATGTTGACGTAAACATGTGTACAGCATATTTAATTAAAACTTAGTACTATATTGTTCACAACATACAGTCATTCTCAGTGTCGGCCGGGCACAGCCACTGACTAACATGTTTTGACCTTTGACTTGTAGGGTAACTAAGATTAGATTGTGTTTGTGATAGTCAGAAAGTGAACATTATTACAGTTACAACTTACAGAGACAGAATCACAGGTCAATGGTAGCGTAGGCTAATGTAAAACATGTCAACCATCACACCTAGTTGTTCTAAAATTATTTAGTTAAGCAAAACACCACGACGCTGTCAGATCATGATATGAGAAAGAGCAGGCTAACAAAACAGTGAGTAACAGTGACATCTGAACATTCTGAACATGATTTGGGTTTGCCTTGAGCCAGGCCGTGGCCCACTTTGGTAGGCGCGGCAAGCTGGTACACAACTTGGTGGTAGAAAAACGGCTACACAACACGCATCAAATGAACGGAGTGAACCGATTACATGAAGACACTGCCTCGGAAGTCGAACTGTCGACTCGACCGAGATTTTACAAGAACGGTTGACGCACTGAAATTCTGAATGTGCGTTATTTGGCTCCCGAGTGACAAAATATTAGTAACTTGACCTACATGATACACCAAACTCCATGAATCGTTTTGTTCGAACTCTTCGAATTCGTCCTCTGGACCCATTGGTGACGAGATCATATGTTCTTCTATCTTGTCGTGCATAATATCAGCATATATAAGTCTTTAGCGAGCTCATCCGGTTTCTACGAATCCACTCTTCCTCGAAATTAACGCCGGTCAGTACGCATGTGTAAACACGAACAGCCGGTATTTGCCTCCCGAAATCGTCAGCTTGTCATCGGGACTGCTATCGCGGTTTCGGTACGGTGTCTCAGCTGACCTCGCTACGTCGTGCGTGTAAGCATGCGCATCGCATGTCAATCTGTTACTCTGTGGTGAATTGACCTATTGGTCGGAATATGTCAGAGGGCAGACGTATAATTCCCCAAATCGAACTTCAAGAGGTTGCATTTTCAAGGAGGTTTTTGGTGAGCCTCAAGGGTGGGTGCTGTAGGAGGTTTTTGGTGAGCCTTAGTGGGTGCAGTTGGAGGGCTGTGGTAAGCCTCCTCAACAGGGTTGCTGTTGGAAGTTTTTGGTGAGCCTCAGGGGTAATGTTGTAGGTCTTTGGTGAACTTCCTCAACAGGGATGCAGTTGGTAGTTTCAGGTGAGCTTCAAAGGGGTGAAGTCCGAGATGTTCATGTCATGTATTGTACAGTTTCCAGATATATTGGATATATATATTCGAGGTATCACTACATAGATGGTAATAATTGACTGTCGATTTGAGAATTTGTGAAACTGGATATAAAGCATTAGCATCGTAATTATAATACGTTCATTCGGTTATAATAATAATAAGATAACTTCTATTGTGCCTAAGTCCTTGGAAACAAGCTCAGAAGCGCATAAAAACAAAAGGATTGGTCAGTCTCAAAATCCATAAGTAGTATTCCAGTTTTCAACATATGGGTCAAGGCGCTAGCTAGGAAGCTACGGTGGATAAGCAAAGTTGTAAAGATAAGTTTTTAAATGACAACGGAATTTTGTAATATGTTCAACTGATCTAACACTAAGAGGGAGCATATTCCAGAGTTGGTGCAGCAACAGAAAAAGCCCTAGTTCCAATGTTAGTGTTGACTAAAACAAAAACTAGGTCAGAACCAGATGGTCGAAGCTGGATAGGTTTTTTTACAGGAGTAAGCAATTAATGCAAATAAGATGGTTGCTTACTGGACAGTGCCTGGTATGTAAAGGTACAGATCTTAAATATTTTACGATATCGTACAGGAAGCCAATGCAGACTTCAAAAGTGGTACAGAGCGATAAAAACGAGATCTTGTAACTACTCTTGCTAGACAATTTTGGGCTTGCTGAAGTTTTGTGATATAATTACTAGCGATAGTATAAAGGAGGGAATTGCAATAGTCAAGCCTGTTGCTAACAAGTTTTGTTTCAATAGTTTTAGCAACAGACAATGTCATGCTAATACGGCGAAGATCACGAATATTATAAAAACAGCAGCGACATGTTTGAGATATGTGTTGTCGGAAAGTGAAGTTACCATCAAAGATCACTCTTAGATTCCGCTCCGAGATTAATGGCGTGATACACTGATTAAAAATACGCGTAGGGAACACATCCCGTTTACTACGCTGCATTGGAGTAACAAGTACCATAAAGATGATGATCCAAGTTGTCTTTAAATAACAGAGCTTAGTGGAATGGTGTAGAGTAAAAAGCAAAGGCCCAAGAACAGAACCCTGGGGAACACCAAATAAAGCTGGCAGTGCAGCTGAAAAGCAGTTCCCAATCTTTATAGTTTGTTATCTATCAGTTAGATACAAAGAAAACCAGCTTAGAGCTGTGCCAGATATGCCGTACCACTTTAATAGGCGTTCAATGAGAATGCTGTGATCAATCGTGTCAAAAGCAGCAGACAGATGATATGCTTTGTTATAAATAGCTATCATCAGATTGTTAAATCATGTGTTTTAGTATTTTCTATAAAATACTCATTTAATTGTTATTTTATTTAAATGAATGTATACTGCATAGTAAATGTTACTCATTTTATTGAATACGTACATTCTTGTGCTCAGAAAGGTGTATAAACTACCACTGTAGTTCACAATCACATATGTATATATTTGTTATAACAAAATAACATACCGTATTCATTCTATTAAGCATGCAGTACCCATAGCAAATATTTGAGACATGAACATTATTGTCAAATTTTGTGTTCCAAAAAGCGTACAGAGAAGTGCACCCATTTTCTTTGGTTCCTGTGGTTCCTGAGTACAGCCATCTTAGCAGACATGACTGACAAGTGATTTATACATCTCACATACGAGTAACAGGATACCAGAACACTATAAAAATCTTATAATTTAGGTGGACCTTTCTATGTTGTTTCATCACCAAGCTTTGGATCTAGTGTGATATTGGTAGAAATTAAAACACAATGATGGATTCAACAGTAAAAGTTGGCATTGAGATCACTGTCACGGCGTCGGATGCTTCTAAAAAGGGGGTCTACGCTAATTAGGGCATGTATGCTTAATGGAATGAATACGGTACTACATTTTAGTACCAATTTGGATACAACTGTTTTCAAGACTAGAACGGTAGCACCAGCATAAAGAACAACCATAAGTATTATAGCTTCTGTGTGTTCAAGGAAATAAAAGGTGTAGTGTATATCATGATTGTAGGGGAAGGTTTGTACAACTTACATCACTCATCTGGATGACATGCACACATTTATATAACAAGGAAGGCTCTATGAATAATGGGTGTTATGCAAAAGTATTATATATAGCAAATGTTGTCCTAATTGGGGACCTACAATATAATTATATGTATCTATGGTAAACATTATGGTGACAGTGAGTCAAAGGTCAAGTAGTTATTTTCAGTCTCCTCTTACAAACTAGTCCGTTTCAATACAGACCATGGCGTATGTATTGCAACAGAACGAAAATCGTGACTTGTTAGTTATATTTATCCATAGGCATCAGAATCGGGTGGGCTTGTGAAGGCCACGCCTCCCAATATTTTGGGTGGAGGGGTTGTAGATATTTTAACCTCCCTCTATATTTTAGCAGTTGGTGGTTTTTGGTGAGCGTCAAAGTTGGACATTTTGGGTGACACTCTGTGGGTGCAGTTGCAGGGATTTGGTGAGCCTCAGCACCCAATATTCAAAACATTCCGATGCCACAAAAACACCAAACAAAACTCACCAGATAATGACGTAAAGACAAAATGCTATTTTGTTTGCATTTCAGTCAAATAATATTCCATACTGTACCTACAGCATAAGACATATTTTGTTTTGTAGATGTGCATTTTGTATTGATTGCAGCTGCAGAACCTTCAAATGTTGTAATACTTTGTAAATGTTGTAATCCGCACTTTCCATTTGGGCACATTTTTTATATAAATTATTATAGTAATCGGAGTCAAGTATCTCAAATCATTAAACAAATCAACTTAATTAATAAAACAATACTGTCTTATCATTATGCACAATTTGCATTAATAAACAATAAAAATTAGTTGAAAATCTCACTTTGGCCACCTTTGCTGCCTTATCTTTTTTACCTGCCTTTTTGAATGTCCTGTTTTTTCTACTTATTCACTTCTGAAAGCTACACTGGATATACAAACAAGTGTGTGACAAATTTAAGCACCAAATTTGTTTACCTGAAGGGATGGAAAGTATTTTGTATTTGTGTGCAGTGTACACTAAGTCATATATCGTAAAATCTTCAGATGTCTAACTCACTTGAAGATGTTTATCACCAGCCCCATATTATTTCATTACAGTCATATAATAAAACTGTACCAGATGTCCAGCATGTATTTGCAATGTCACTGAAATTATTAGAGGACCATGTAACATGCTATGTTCAAAGTACACTGTATTCACAAAACAAAGTACTTTCTTTTGTCAGTGTTCTACACTATGGTGTTTTTTTTATTACATTCATGTTACAATTAATAGAAATATAACGACTGTCTTGTGTAGATATTGTTATTCATCACGAGATATTTTCGTTTCAATTTCATCTTCGATATGCAACTTCGTGGCATCTTCTGGAATTAGGTTGGGGATTCCATTCACAATGGGGTAGGCCACTTGCAGCTCATCACAAATTAATGTGCTTGTCTCCTTGTCATACCTGCAATTGAAGATACATAATGCATGCATTACTTATAGTTATACATCTATTCAGACTCATATTCACTGGAAAAGTGTTTGATTGATAGGAAGATAAGAATCAGCCAACAAAAATATGTAATGCTGAACCAGTGATAGTGTGAATGTGTGTACGTTTGTGTGTGTGGGTGTTTATGTGTGTGTGTGTGTGCGCGCGCGCACATGCATGTGTGGCAGTGTGATGTGGTGTGTGTGTGTTTGGGCAGTCCCGACCCAAGGACTGGTCACTGTACCTTATCAGGCTTGTTAACAAATGCAAATGCATTTGAATGCGCATTTGAATGTTGAGCATTTGAATCCGTGAAATTGTAAGTGCATTTGCATTTAAATGCATACCTTAAACATTTGCATGCAATCCACAAACATTTGATTTATTAAATGCACAATCAAATGCATGCATAATTCTTTGAATAATTATTACTGTTAGATTCACTTTCACAAATTCACAACGTCATTGAAAAAGTGTTCTGTAGTGAGCAGTATCCTCAGCAGATTATGAAATCATTGTCTGACCTGTGAATCCACTTTCACAACGTGCTCTTTGGAAATGTGGGGTGGCAGCTCATTTGAAGGAGTAAACATTAGCAATGCCAGCCCTAAATATTGACAGCCAGAGAGAGAGAGAGAGAGAGAGAGAGAGAGAGAGAGAGAGAGAGAGAGAGAGAGAGAGAGATTAGTGGTACACTGGTAGATGTAATTATCCACCAGGTTGTCATCCCAGCAACCACCAGTGAACAGTCTATTGTCTTGAGTTCCCCTTCCATGCTGGCCTATCTGAATGAATAGCCTTTCATTCCCTGGCATAGTTCGCAGTAAACTGTAAATTGTCTATTCCTCCCTCCAATTTCCACCTGCCAAAATGTTATCTTTTTCTAACTAATGACTGTTGGCCAGCAAGAATCACCACGTAGTGACACGGTGTGTGTGTGTGCGAGTACCTCTGTTACTCCAGTTCAGTACCAGTATGTAACAAAGTACATTTACTTAAGTAGATTTTTTTTTAATGTACTTGTAACGAAGTACATTTTTCTGGAATTACTTTTATTTGTAACAAAGTATATTTATCTGTACTTTTTTACTTTCTACTTCAATATTTTTAGTTACTTTTTATGTTATAACGGCAGTGATGAAGCAGTTGCACATGGCTTTTGAGGTCTCCTGGAAATCTACCATATTTCCTGATCTCCTAGATGGGAGAAGCAATCTCGATTTCTATGCCAATTAAACAAAAGAAATTCTGTGTGGCCTGATAAAGCCAGGGAGTTAATTGCAATCAGTCTGAGCCTGAGCTAATTCTCATGAACTGGGACACTGGGCCAAAGCCACTCAATGAGGTCCTTTAAATCACACTGACTAGACAACAACAAAAGTCTGCCTAAATATAATCTTCTTGGGTCTTGCCTGTAGTTGACATTACATTTAAGCTTTAGATGACTAATAAGACAAGCACTGTAAACTGCACTTGCAACTGCGGGTTCCCTATGAACACATGCCTAGCTAGAACATCAAATTATTTGACTTTTTCTTTCTGCCATACCTATAAAACCACAAAATGTTTAGTTTACTTGTCCATATGTAATTTGTATAATGTAACATTAAGTATATATTAACATTTGAAATTAATTCAAATGCATTTGCAAATGTGTAACCAAAACATTTGCATTTGAATGCCACCCTAAAACATTTGCATGCATTCCTGGAAAATGGCATTTGCATTTAAATCAAGTGAAACATTTGCATTCAAATGCATTATCATGCATTTGTTAACAAGCCTGTACTATATAAGAACTTACCTTTACTTTGTTTTACTTTTGTGCATGTATGTGTGAGTCTATGTATAGTATAACCAATTATGTACTGTGTTGATTTAAATCTGTTTGCAAAGACTGTAATTTTTGTGATTTACTTTTGAAAGTGTTTTATTACTTCACCAACCCATATAATGTCACTTAGTCAAATAATACTGCTACTAATAGTTCTGCATGTATTCAAAAGAATGATTACAGAATAATATTACTACTTTGGTTGGATATTATTTTATTATGATCACTAATCTGTGACATTAGATATCCATTTATATGTGAGGCAAAAATGCATACCTTAGTGGTGTTTTAGAGAGTGGACACACCAAATATTCCAACATTTTCTCATCAAATACTTGTTGTCCATTGTTGGCATCTGCAGCAGAGCTGTAGCCACGACAAGCAATCACATTCCGGCACTGGTATCTCATATCTGAAAATAATAATTTAAATAACTGAAAATAAAATGTGATATTGTATTACCCAATGTTCCCCTTTAGAAAATTGGATTATAAAAAATTAAGCTGTTTAAACAATGATTTATCATCTTTCATTGGTCACATATAGTTTGGTAAATATGTGGCTTATTTTAATAATCAAGTATTTGGTTAATACACGTGACAGTCACTCTGTACATCACAGCTTTATTTTTAATGGTATTCGTCATCGGCTCAGCCTCAAGTCAGTCGACAGATTATCCAAAAAATAAGACACCACTGGGACCGGTTTCATGGAGCGTACTTAAAGTTACGCAACTACTTAGCGTCACGTGTTTGCGTATACTCCTATGTTCGCTTATATTAAAAAAATCATGCCATTTACCAAGACAATCATCTTAGCGTTAAGAACGTTCTTAGCTTTGGCTTAGCCGCTTCATGAAACCAGGCCCTGAGCGATAATAAGGAGGATTTCTTTTAGACCGTGCAAAACAAGAACTTTTGTTTTCTCGAAAACGGCACATATATGGTATTTAATTGCACATTATAGTACCTACTGAATGTCATTGTTAAAACTACATAACACATTTCTAGAAATGTTTCTTTATAAAAAAACTTTGCTATGCCAGTCTAGTTAGAAGTAGAACGTTCCAGGCATAATCCAACCTATGCTACATCATACATCAACGCCCGCTACGACATGAGAACATGAAGTAACAGCAGTTTTCCTACAACTGCCCAAACATCTAAGTACACACTTGACTTCGATATCCACAACGACAGAGAACGGACAGCAGACACGATTTTGTTAAATTGAGCCATCGTGAGTTTCAGGCCTTTCGTCGAAAAGTGGTTGTGACTATAATCGCCAGGGGGCAGGCTTCCAACGAAGTTGACCTCCTTCTTTGTACAGACGCTTACAGAGTGGCTTGTCGATCTGCGTTTGCAGACCTTCAACTTTGAATCACGGACAGCAAGCCGAGCCCATAGCCAGGTTTGGACGGGGGGTTCACAGTTTCATAATACTGGCACCAGGTGGCTCAACTAGTTCACATGGGTGGTTGTATTTTCACAATGCAGACAGCGGCCCACATAAAGCAAAAGTATTGCTTACTTGCCTATTCAATTAGGTAATAAAATAGGCGAATAAAATAAGTCGGTGTTTCACACTCCTATCACATTCGTTTGGCTTCTTGTCTCTGAATCGGGCCTGCCAACGGTGAATTTCCTCTGCCAGCAGACACGGTGGGGGCAGATCATTCTTGTACAATTCTGCAATCTCTTCTATGGCTGGTTGTCTCTCACAGATGACCGATGGCACCAGGTGTAGAAGGCGAGTACTCTGTCGAGACAGTGCTAAACACACCAAACATTACTACATACAGACCTGTTATATGAAACTGTAACCACTGGTTAGTTTATGATTGAAATAATGGTACTACACTTAAGTTTGCTTACTTTATATATATATATATACATACATATAATATAAGACTGCTCAATGTATTTTACTTGGCATGTTAACATAAATTATTAATAGTAATTATTGGCTCCTCGACGGCAGTTATCATAGTATTAGCAGTCTCCCGACTCTACTGTTTTTGTAATAATCTACCATGTTTATAATAGGTTTATACATCTGTATTATTTAAAAGTATAATTTGACATGGATACATTGTATGGATTATTTAAAAGTATGATGGATCAAATGAAAAATTCATATGACATGTTAAAACAAATAATGCCATTTACTCTGCATCTTAGAACAAAACCAGTGCATTTTAACATAAATCAATGCCAATTTATGTCTGTCTTACATGAACATTTATCATCCAGCTGTATGATCACGTGATCCAGCAGTGGCACACAGAGGTTGACTCTGTAGTATTCCTCTGGGATTGTTGCTGGTGTGTTGCTGCGATACGTTTGCCTGCCTGCAACTGTGGGTGATTTCACATCAACATCTACTGCGGCAGCCATGTCACTTGCCACCTTGAAGTAGCAGCTGAATGTGCCGCTGATATCATCTTCGTGCTGTTCCTTGTAGACTGCCTTCAGTTCATCAATACGTGTGCATAACCTTACCATAATAATAAAACATAAACACAAAAAACTCATGCAGCATACATGATAACACATCAACTCAAGTAGAAAATAATACTTTAGCCAAACACAATCTCGACTACTCTGGGAATCATTCAGCCACGCTGTAATTATTGCATGGATACTATACATACACAATTATCTACCACTGGCTATAGCCAGGTTCTTATTCCGACCGCTGAATGAACTGGAGCAGCATAGAGTGAAAAAACTTGTCCAGGGTTCCACACTACAGCAAGATGATTCGAACCTGGAATTTCTCATTTGAGAGTAGGACGATGTAACCATAATACAATCATGCTCCATGTACGAGAACAAAGTATAAGAAAACTTATCATGTCGCGTGCTTCGATGATGTCGGAAGCCCGACTTTGAAGCTTGATTGTGGCGGGGTGCAGATGCGAGAGGGCCAAGTACATGGTGCAGAAAGACGAAGTCAAAGCTTGTCAGTGTTGACAGTAACGATGACGCACGAGACTTTGTGTTACGGCTCCATGGACCGATTAGTGAGTCATCGTATCCTGCATCGTGATGAAGGTCAAACACGATGACCTCCAATGTGTGGACGATATGCGTGTAAGCACTGCGAAAATGCACGTACGCATCTTGACGTTCTGCCCATCGTATCTTGCACAGAACCAGGAGTGGTTTTCTTCTGTGTGCTTGTGGTTCGTCGGTGGTAATGATGTTGATAAGCAGGGTCTCTCGTATGGGACTGTTGTTGAAAAACAAGCAAATCTCCTTTAACTTCGTATTCCACTGCAGTGCGTGTAGATGGCCTTTGCGAAGCCGATCTTGCACGCCGACCGCATCACTTGACATTGCAGCGGCACAGTCGTACCTCTGCCCCCGGATGTCAGCAAGGCACCGATGATAGCATTAGCAGTGTCCTTCCCGGCTGTTCGTTGAAGGTGGATAAATTCAAGAAACTCTTCGTGGATATGTTGTTTCTTGTGTCTACAAACCGGACACACAACGCAAGTTGTTCCTGGTAATGCGACGTTACTTCATCGGCAAGTACACCGTAGAATCTGGCATCCCTCACTTCATTGAGAATCACTTCCAGTATCTGATTCTTGCCGATGACCTCGATAAGTTCATTCTGGCTTTAAGGAGACAGGTGGGTGACAGTCTTCATATGTGGTGCATTAAGGTACTGCTGCACAAGAACATCGGACGCAGCTTGCTGCTTTAGAAAAGCCAGGAAGTTACCTTGGTTGCCCATGGTTAGCAATGACTCTTCATCTCCACAGAGAGCAATACACTGCCGACCACCGACAAGAACTTCCTCTGCAATCCTCTTTACCACATGACGGTTGTCGGCAATTAGCTGCAGCAATGTGCTGTCGATGTGGGCTTTAATCGTTTGCGATGGATTTTCATTGTCGATATGAAAATGTCCATGTCACACACAGCTTCTCTATGGTATGTCTTCGTGGTTTGGCCTGTTTTCTTATCAAGAACATTGCTAGTCTTAACCCACCTTTTCAGTGGTGTGTTAAAGGGAATAAAAACACCTAAAAACATAAACAAAAAAAGTGTAAAGAAAATCAATGGTTTGCATGCTGTCAGGATTGAACCGTCGTCGCCCGATTGTAAAATAAATGGCAATAAACCAATGCGTCTACCCACTGAGCTAGCGGCACCAACAGAAATTCACTGACTGATTTAAGTTGTTATGATTAATTGTACAACTCCTCCTTCATACATCGATATTCTAGTGATATTATACACGTTACTTTATGTAGCTGGATACAATATATGTTTGCTATGTATGTATATTGGTGTAGATTATCTCCCGTTGGTTGCATTCGATATCATTATTCTGAAAACGAGCCTAAGCTTGGCGAAACCTAGTCGAGACCCATTCGCATTCGTTGTCTTAAATAAAATTCGAATCCTGTGGAACCGTAAAATAACTGCTTGTTCCTCTATGATGACTAGTGTTTGTATTACGTCGGAATATTGCACAATAACTCATTCTGACGCTCTTTTCGATCCTTGTAAACATGCTCTGAATGTATGGAAAGGGTCGGCCTGATGCGAGTGTGTGTCATAAGTGACGTCACAATTAAAATTACATTTTCCGCTGGAATCGCTTCACAGACGGGCTTAAAATCGAATTTATGCTACAAATGTATTTTTCTGTATTTGTTTAATGTTGTCAAATGTTACATACAATGTTAAACTTTGTGTACACATGGAAAAAGGATTTTAGCTAATGCCTTATTTTTATTTCCTTTAACTAAAATGCCTTTACAGTAGCGATCCCGCACAAAAAGTGCGCATGGCAAGCAGTAATCCCCATCTACAGAAGCAATGCATACCTGCCAGGGGTACTTCACCAACCACGATCGGTGGAATTATCGGATTTTGGCATTCATCGACGTTGACGGAAATCGATACAAAGCAGATGGCTTGTAATGATGAAAACACAAATGAAGCCGCTGTCCATCGGAGATTGCACGAATGATTGCCGTAATTTCGACCGGGTCTGTTGCTTTACCAAGCATCTCACCGATGTCATCTTTTAGAGAACGTTCAAGTGGCACAGATGCTGATGTTGGCTGTTTATGTTCTGCAGCGGGCAATGCTGACAAAACGGCGATGGCAGACGGAAGTACAACTGGCGAATCTGCAACAGTTTCAGTATTTTAAGAACACCCAAGAAGATAATCAAATATGCATTTGAAACCCCCGGGGGGCAATGCCTAAGCTAGTAGTACTGTGGATGGGCCGACTTCAAGGATCGTTTTTTTACCGAGGCTCCTTAGTAGGGAGGTCGGTGAAAATGCAATAATTCATCAAATTGGCAAATGTGATACACAATTGGAAAGATCTATTTAAGAGATAAACAGCCATACCAGTTTTAACTCTCTGTGATGAAAATTGGCGAAGTTATAAACAATTATGTAAAGGCCATTGAATACATTTGTGTGACATTTTTTTTGATCTGAAGAAAATATGAAAAAATTATCTTGTACAATACAAACAACTTAGCTAAAACTTGATATTTTATGTATTTCCTTTAAATATCATTTACGAAAGGAATTATACATAAAATTAAGTTAATTAACTAAGCTACTAACCTTTTGGAAAAGCTTACCAAAGTGTCTCCAGGTCCCCCACTTTCAAATCGTCATCCATATATATACAGGTATGTCTACACAATATACATATCTGGCTCGTTGTCATACTCCACATTGAACCAGCTTGGGAAGCCTGCTACCCACAGGTTGGAGGATAAGCTTTAATGGTTTCCATTATGTGGATATCAAAAAAATCTGATATGTTTTAAAAGTGGCAGGTATACCAACAAAATCATGTGGACATTAGTGAGTACGTGCATGCATGTCATGTATGCAAAGTTAGTAAAATGTGTGTGAGAGTTTAAACATAGGCAGATATTGCATGCATTAATGTAAACATTCTGCTTTGGCCTTGCACCATATAATTATGTAAACATATTTTATATGTAGGTTTGTGTGTGTCCGCGCGTGTGCGTAAAATTAGTAAAATGAGAAGGATAGCCAACTATTGCAAGCAACAATAAGCATTCCGCTACACAGCATGCATGTACAACATTATATATATATATAATATATATATTGCTATGCAACTTTGAATTATCTGATGTAATGTTGTATCTGCAAAGATCCATTTGCAGAGAACAGCGATGGCTGGAAGTAGGATATGAAGAATCACTTCCGCATTTGCATCTACATCAGAAAGCGTTGTCAGCATTTCAAACACCTTGTCCTTCTTGATGCGAGTAGCGTCTCCAAAGATAGGCGTACTCGTCCCACTCATTAACTCATTGATGTTTCTGCATGACTCCTGGCAGAATGACACGAGTTGCTGGTAGTGAATATTAATGTCCAAGATGTGAACACTCTTGTCTTTGATCATGCATCAGAGGGGCAGGTGACCAGCTTGCTGATGAGTCCAAGTGTTTTACATCCAGCGAGAAACTGGCGTTTCTAAGACGTTTAGGACAGATTTCAACAACCTGTTTGACGCACCTTGTTTTTTTTAGAAAGCACCGCATTTCAATTAGCTGCAGCAATGTGCTGTCGATGTGGGCTTTAATCGTTTGCGATGGATTTTCATTGTCGATATGAAAATGTCCATGTCACATACAGCTTCTCTATGGTATGTCTTCGTGGTTTGGCCTGTTTTCTTATCAAGAACATTGCTAGTCTTAACCCACCTTTTCAGTGGTGTGTTAAAGGGAATAAAAACACCTAAAAACATAAACAAAAAAAGTGTAAAGAAAATCAATGGTTTGCATGCTGTCAGGATTGAACCGTCGTCGCCCGATTGTAAAATAAATGGCAATAAACCAATGCGTCTACCCACTGAGCTAGCGGCACCAACAGAAATTCACTGACTGATTTAAGTTGTTATGATTAATTGTACAACTCCTCCTTCATACATCGATATTCTAGTGATATTATACACGTTACTTTATGTAGCTGGATACAATATATGTTTGCTATGTATGTATATTGGTGTAGATTATCTCCCGTTGGTTGCATTCGATATCATTATTCTGAAAACGAGCCTAAGCTTGGCGAAACCTAGTCGAGACCCATTCGCATTCGTTGTCTTAAATAAAATTCGAATCCTGTGGAACCGTAAAATAACTGCTTGTTCCTCTATGATGACTAGTGTTTGTATTACGTCGGAATATTGCACAATAACTCATTCTGACGCTCTTTTCGATCCTTGTAAACATGCTCTGAATGTATGGAAAGGGTCGGCCTGATGCGAGTGTGTGTCATAAGTGACGTCACAATTAAAATTACATTTTCCGCTGGAATCGCTTCACAGACGGGCTTAAAATCGAATTTATGCTACAAATGTATTTTTCTGTATTTGTTTAATGTTGTCAAATGTTACATACAATGTTAAACTTTGTGTACACATGGAAAAAGGATTTTAGCTAATGCCTTATTTTTATTTCCTTTAACTAAAATGCCTTTACAGTAGCGATCCCGCACAAAAAGTGCGTATGGCAAGCAGTAATCCCCATCTACAGAAGCAATGCATACCTGCCAGGGGTACTTCACCAACCACGATCGGTGGAATTATCGGATTTTGGCATTCATCGACGTTGACGGAAATCGATACAAAGCAGATGGCTTGTAATGATGAAAACACAAATGAAGCCGCTGTCCATCGGAGATTGCACGAATGATTGCCGTAATTTCGACCGGGTCTGTTGCTTTACCAAGCATCTCACCGATGTCATCTTTTAGAGAACGTTCAAGTGGCACAGATGCTGATGTTGGCTGTTTATGTTCTGCAGCGGGCAATGCTGACAAAACGGCGATGGCAGACGGAAGTACAACTGGCGAATCTGCAACAGTTTCAGTATTTTAAGAACACCCAAGAAGATAATCAAATATGCATTTGAAACCCCCGGGGGGCAATGCCTAAGCTAGTAGTACTGTGGATGGGCCGACTTCAAGGATCGTTTTTTTACCGAGGCTCCTTAGTAGGGAGGTCGGTGAAAATGCAATAATTCATCAAATTGGCAAATGTGATACACAATTGGAAAGATCTATTTAAGAGATAAACAGCCATACCAGTTTTAACTCTCTGTGATGAAAATTGGCGAAGTTATAAACAATTATGTAAAGGCCATTGAATACATTTGTGTGACATTTTTTTTGATCTGAAGAAAATATGAAAAAATTATCTTGTACAATACAAACAACTTAGCTAAAATTTGATATTTTATGTATTTCCTTTAAATATCATTTACGAAAGGAATTATACATAAAATTAAGTTAATTAACTAAGCTACTAACCTTTTGGAAAAGCTTACCAAAGTGTCTCCAGGTCCCCCACTTTCAAATCGTCATCCATATATATACAGGTATGTCTACACAATATACATATCTGGCTCGTTGTCATACTCCACATTGAACCAGCTTGGGAAGCCTGCTACCCACAGGTTGGAGGATAAGCTTTAATGGTTTCCATTATGTGGATATCAAAAAAATCTGATATGTTTTAAAAGTGGCAGGTATACCAACAAAATCATGTGGACATTAGTGAGTACGTGCATGCATGTCATGTATGCAAAGTTAGTAAAATGTGTGTGAGAGTTTAAACATAGGCAGATATTGCATGCATTAATGTAAACATTCTGCTTTGGCCTTGCACCATATAATTATGTAAACATATTTTATATGTAGGTTTGTGTGTGTCCGCGCGTGTGCGTAAAATTAGTAAAATGAGAAGGATAGCCAACTATTGCAAGCAACAATAAGCATTCCGCTACACAGCATGCATGTACAACATTATATATATATATATAATATATATATTGCTATGCAACTTTGAATTATCTGATGTAATGTTGTATCTGCAAAGATCCATTTGCAGAGAACAGCGATGGCTGGAAGTAGGATATGAAGAATCACTTCCGCATTTGCATCTACATCAGAAAGCGTTGTCAGCATTTCAAACACCTTGTCCTTCTTGATGCGAGTAGCGTCTCCAAAGATAGGCGTACTCGTCCCACTCATTAACTCATTGATGTTTCTGCATGACTCCGCACCGCATTTCATGGCTTGCAGCATTCGAAAATAAAATTTTGAAAAAGCATGCATATCAATCACCGCTGAAGCAAAATGTTGCACTGTACCAACACCAGGAAATGTGAAATCATGTTATATATTCATCTACAAATTAAATACTTCTAGGAAGATACAGTAAAAAACAACCCAAAAAAACACCACCAAGCCAATGTTTATACATGCAGTTAGTTACAGTAAGATCAACAATGCAGTGTAATTAGAAGTACATTAGATGTCTAATTTATGGAGGGGTTGTCATTTATTTGTTGTCATTTGTTAGTTTATTTTGCATGATTATAACATGAAAATAAACTTAAAATATTCATATAACGTCCACCATGTAATACCTGATAGCATGTCTGTGCATATGTAAACACGAATAACAAATGCATGGCTAAAACACAACTTCAGAATACACGATTGTAATAATGTGAGCGATAATAGAAGAAATTCGTTGCCGGACATGGGGTACCGCTACGTTCGAGCTTGGGGCAAAAATGGGCAAAGGTGTATCTCCGCCAAATTTGCATTAATATTACGTTTATACATTACTAAATAGCATAGGTGTAGTTTGCCAGAGTTTCCGCAAGCTGTTCATACCTTAGATCCTCTCTAAATATGACCAATGTTCAACATATCATATTTTTCTTAATTTTATTTCAATTCGTATAATAAACACGCCAAAAGAAAGAGCATCATTTTGCGATTTCAACCATATCGCCAAACATAGCATGGCGGGTAATAACGCGAGTACGTGATTTTATGAAAAACACCGCCCTTCCGCGAGATTAAATATGGCTGCGTCCGCAACGAAACGAAATTTCGGTGGGTGTCGTTGTTTCATCACGAGTATCTGAATGAAGCATTACGAATTCGCAAAAGCAGGTATTTTTATCACAAAGAAGACATATTTATGTTTCTTTTGATATAAAATATATGATCAGTCTTTATAAATCAAAGGACTTACAATTTTTTTAACAGGCGATTTAGCATTGCGTCCCAATGCAAACGCGTTTGCGTGATTTCTTCCGACCTCCCTATCCTTAGATCAAGCCTCAAGGGTATGTTTTTCACATGTTCTCCCTAGAACAAGGGCCAACATTATACAGAAGTTCCCTAGACAAGTGTATCATTTCGAGGAACTATCTTGTCAAGTTAGGTGCAGTGTGCATATGTGTATCGGAATACACACACCTATAGATATGTTTATGTTCATATGAATTAAATACTTATCTAAAAATGGTGTCTCTTAAATGTGTCCCTGGAATTTAAGGGTATACTTTTTGATATTGGATGCCCTTATCAAGGTATCAATCAATAAAGCGAAAGTGTGTGACCTTCGGCTGCACACCTCTATCCACATGTAAGGTTTGAAACATCATACATGATAATGGGAAATTCACTTGATTGATGAGTAATAATTGAAAATCCATTTTGTTGGAATAAATCCCTACACTCACAAACTAAATATGTCGTAAAGTGGCGATACATTTTGAAAAACACTTTCCAAAAACAAGTACACAAATACTAATTGCATTGATTAAAACAGTATTGATACTATTCAGGTCACTTAGACCCAGTCCCAAGACTGACCTTGATAATTAGGTTCAACTGTCCTACATATTGTAGTAATGTTTCAGCAACCATACCATTTATGATAGACATTTCGTATACGATAACACCGTACATATCATAACGGCATAACATTTAATTTCCAAGAAGATGATTGACATTTACACGCGTTATACTAACCTAGGGGCGTATCAAAAAAACCCGCTTTCAGATGCATGTATACAGTAAATTTGTCACGTCTTTAATTACCCGGTAAGGTGTGTGTGGTCAGTGGAACGACAACTATTTTATGGTTCATTCGCTAGGTGACACAACCAAACACCTTCACCTTATCGTTACGAAATACACTTTAGTCACCAGCAGTCAAATATGGATTTAAGCCGTATTTATTTGTAGATGGAGAACACAAAGGGTGCCTAACTATAACCTAATACGTTCACGCTTTTGAGAAAGGGGGACATTAAGATGCAAAGGGGGCGACCTTATTTTAAGAGGGGGGTTAAGATGCAATTTAGTGGGTAGGGGTTCACAAAAAGGAGGATCACGTGAACAAAGAGTGCGTGCGTGCGTTCATGCGGCACTTCATTCAAAAAGATTGCCCCTGCGCGAAGAGAATTATGTTTGCATGTCCATACACCAATATATATAAATATTTTTTTGTATGATGTTATAAGACATTCTGAACAGTTCACAATTAACCTCACATAACCGTCCTCGGTAATCAAACTGTTGTTTTATCGCTCACGTTAATTTATATTCCTTAATTTTTGTTTTCCTATAATTTGTGTGATTCAGTTTCCTAAACTCTTAGTGCATTCTAGTTCTATCGAATATTCAAAGGACACACCAGATAGCTTTTTGTAACCGTTCCGTTCGCCGCCGCCGCCGCCGCCGCGCCCTTGTCTCCGCAGGGACTGGTTACTGCGTCGCTCGTACGCTCGCCGGCGGGCGGGCGGGAGCGTAGTGACGCGGTACCCGATCAGAAACATGGCAACAGCCTTGGATGGTATCAACTTTTGCTTACTGTCAATATTGACTTCATGGTGGACTGTAATAATGTTATTAAGTGCTGCATATCTCGGCTAATTCATTTAACATATATATATATATATATCAGGTTTATTTTATTACATGGCCTCGTTCATAAATGCCGATATTGTCAGGCAATTATATTATGCCTATGTATTTCCCCATATTAATTATGGGATTGAATTATATGGATCGGCTTGTAAAACTAACTTAACTAAAATACAAGTTTTACAAAATTTATTACTTAAAACATTAGCAAAACGTAACCGCCGTGACAATGCCACATCATTGCATAGGGAACTTAATATACTTAAAGTTCAGGAACTATTTAAACTAAATGTTCTAATATTTGTGTATAAACAGCGTACGAATCAACTTCCTAGTCAATTCCACCAATTTTACAAATGTAATAGTGACTTCATGACCAGAAGTTCCAGACAGGAGAACAATTTATATATACCTAGATGTAATTATAGAACTGGAGAGAACTCCTTGAAAGTAATAGAGGCTCGACTTTGGAATAAACTACCTGTAGACATTAAACATTCGAAAACGCTAAATATTTTAAGCATAAAGCCAGGAGCTTTTTAATTGGCATTAACTAAAGTTTAAATCTAATTATACATTGTAAGAAATTCGCTTGTGAATTATTTTATATTGGTACACATCTCTAGCTTTAATTTACGGAAGTCGTTAACCTGAAGCTATTGCAATTGAATGCACTGTATAACCTTTATATACGTAATATTATGTATGTGGGAGTAACCTATATGAGTTTGATTTAATTGGCTACCAGCTCGATAAGTTATACTTATCTGGTAGCCACCTCATCTGTGTTACATTGCTCTTGAATTGTGCTGTGTATTATTTGGATGAGGAAATAAATTTACTTACTTATATATATATATATATACACTTATAAATATATATTTATTTATGTTAATCTAACTGAACTGTTATGTAATTTTATATGCTACTTTTAAATCATTTTCTTTTGCCTTTCTATTCAATATTTCTTAAACTCTACGATTGTCAGCGCCTTTGAACATATTTGTTATCCGTACATACGGCGCTCTATAAATGCTTTATAATAAAAGTAACTTCTTCTCGAGTAACCTGTTTGCATGACAGCGAGTTACCCGCTTGCTTGGCCACCTGCTTATGACTTCGTGTAGAGTGTACTATGTGCCTTTGTTTTGGTAACTAACTCCACGAAGTTGTCAGGACATATGGAAATTTTGCTATTGGAAATTTTTTGCCGCTGCGCCGCTGTAACTTCGGCTTGTCCGCTGTCTCAGCTGTGAACTCATAACATCCGAACACGGGGGGACAGTGTTGTTGAAAACAAATATTTTTTACGTCGCGCCGCTGCTGTCAATTTACCTTCTCCAGCTTCTCTCCGCTATCTCGGCTGAAATTATGACATCCGAAGACGGGGATGGGGGGGTACTTCGGAAAATATTTTCGCCGCCGCGCCACCTATTACTGGGAGGGTGTACAGAAAACAATATGTCTTCCCTCCAGTTGCACACACCTTTCACATTCGACAAAAATACACATTATTCGTCTCATCAAATTTAGATTTCCACCCGCCATTGACGCTCGCCACAAAACAAACATTCACGCTCACATTTAATGGGGGAACCATATGCTTGCCCCCCCCCCCGAGAAATTCCAAGTGAGGCAGCTGCCCCTTACCCCCAACCCGCCCTCCCCCGTTCCCGCGTCTATGGTCAAGGGACACACTTACAACTAAAGTACACAAAGCGATAGGCTCAATCTTATCTTATATGCATGACCAGTGGTTCGAACAGTGTGTCGACCCCAGAGTGTCCCAGCGTGCACCATTCTCAATATGCGTAAAACGCATGACCTGCTGACCGATGAAAGGTTAATATCCGTAACTCTCTACTTGAAACCACTTTGGCATGCAGCTTCGGAAGCAATATTTTGGTACATGTGAATTAAGCGTGCATGCTTACGCGACGTTTGCGTGCGCTTGTTAATCGATGTTTCTTTGGTACATCCAAAGGCAGGTTATCTCTATCACGAGGGAGTCAACTAGTGAATGTGTTTGGTGCATATACATCACACGCATGTAATACCGTTGTACCTGAGATCAATCCATCGCCTGTATCCCAGGACCTACTACGATTTATGAACACCATAGGTATTTTTTCTGTGGACTACTGACGACCAGTTTGCAAGGTGGGTTGAATAGTGTGTGTGTGTGTGTGTGTGTGTGGACGTGTGGGCGCAATGTGTTTGCTACATGTGTGATGATGACTAAATAATACAAGTGGATGTGCATGGGGCCCGTTTTGGGCGCCCCTTTTTAGCGAGTCTAAAATCAGGTGGTGTTCTGAAACACCCGGTAGATAAAGTAATGTTAATGGGAATACGCTAACTTTTAGTACAGATGTGGTCGAATAAGTGAAGAAGATGATCTCGTAGAGACACATTTATTAGAATAAAAAATGTCAATGTTATGACAAATCTCGCTTAAGGGGCCCGTTTTGCACGCCGTTCCCTTACGTTATGCATAAAATAAGCGAATGCATTCCAAGCAGTTCTTTGTAGAAGGCCACTACAACAGCACCTCTAGCCGTAGCAGCCACCAGTGATGGTGGTGACGTTCTCAGGCGGGTCGTCCCGTTGGAAGAAGGTTGTTCTCGCCCTAGCCGCCGTCGTGGGGATGGTGGGTGTGGCGGCTGCCGGCATGCTGATGGGCCGACACTTCCTCCACTCCCGGGCCGCGGGCTCCAACGACCCCGCCGACCTTGCAAGGAGGGTGCTCACGTCCGTGCCCCTCATAGACGGGTGGGTATATGTCAATTGGTAATAATAGTTAGCAGCATTTAATACATTCAAATCGAAAACGAGGCTGGGGTCCCAATGAAAAAGCATTTTAGTGATAGCTTACATGCAAATAATTTCATAACTGCCATAAGCACCTCAATCAAAATGATAACGTTTCATTGGAATTACATTTATTTGAAATCATTAGTAGGCCCTACAAGCGACAGCGATGATGTAAGCTATATGGCCTATCGTTGTTACCGACGTGCTCACGCTATCCGCAGAGTGACGTACCAATTTGCATATGAACTCATAACTGGACTGTTTATGTAATTTCACAAGCTCTTGATTCCTGCGATATTCAGTGACCGAAATGCATGTCACAAAGGACATTGCAATCGGCACCAATTTAGATCCATACGATAACAAAGTTACTCATTTATCATGACAGCAGCGCAACATTAATTATGTTGATAATATGTTATTTATTATGGGAATCATGAGCAAAATCGTACATATTATTAAGACAGTATTTGTATAATCATGGGCTAAATGTACTCATCGGAATGTACACAATGTAGAAGGACGTATCCACTCGTGTCATGATATCGTATTAACCTTATCAGTTGTAGTGTCAATATGTGTTTACAGTGAACGCGCGGTGACACGGTTATTGCTGACTACTTCGTTTCGTGAATGTTATTTCTTTCCTGAATGCTGTCTTTTCTTGCGTGTGCGTGCATGTGTTTGCGTATGTGTGCGTACATGCGTGCGTTTTTAATCAATGTCATCAAGCATTGCGATTATTAGATCCAGATTTGGTTTTGAGATCTGTAATATTAAGCTGAATATAAACTAAATATCACTCGTCGTTTTCACAGTCACAATGATCTGCCCTGGCAACTGCAAAAGCGCTTCAACAACTCACTCGAACACTTCGACTTCGACAAGAACGTACGAGACTCGTGGTCTGGCTCAAGTACAGATATACCCAGACTGAAGGAAGGTTTACTTGGAGCTCAGGTAAGTAGGCCTATAGTAAATACGGCTGACGTGGAGGACAAACACGAGCGGACATTCCGTTAACAGTGGATTTATAAACAAACTGTCCGACATTCGTTGTAAATTCTTCTATTCTGAAATTATATAGTATACCACAGGGCGTATGGAACAAGACGAGTTTATACAGCGTTGAGCAGCAACAGAAAGCATTCTAGAGTTTTGAGTTGAGTTGGGATTTGAAAATGCGGTTTGCTTGGTGATAATTTATTTGTGCGATAATGATATAACTTGACGTTATGGAAAATAGTATTAGTGGTAAAACGTGTTAAGATTGTTTACAATATATATATTTTATATATTTAATTATCTATTTTTTTTATATGGCTCTCCCAGTGTAACTGTGGACTTATTGTGATATTTAAAAAGAAAGTAATTTACAGATTCAATATTTGTACCATGTATTTATAAAACCTAGCATAAAAATACAAAACGCTTATACACCTACGAATTTTTGCGCGGAGGTGAATTTAGCAGAAATGACCCGCAATTAGCCGTCAATGTGATCTGGAATTGTCACGTTTCACTACTCGCATAGATCACATAAAATTGATGTCTCTGTTTTGTCGTCACAGTTCTGGGTCGTATACGTTTCGTGCCGACTTCAGTATAAGACGGCAGTTCGACAGAGCCTTGAACAACTTGACGTCATCAAGAGACTCGTCAGTAAATACCCGAACACTTTAAAACTGGTGACATCTGCTAAAGGTAAGCCTGAGGTATAGGGTATAGTGATGATGCATTTATGCAAGCACGTCTATTAAAGAAACTTGTATCTGGCACGTGCATAAAGTATATTAGTTGTCACAACGGTAACTAATCATAATAATTATTATTATTTCCGATATCACATACGCGGAGCACTAATGGTGGACAGTTAGACATTTCCGTATTCACATATAAAACATCCATTCATAGTTTAGCTACATTTGTGAACATATCCACAAAGTTGGGAGAATAGGGTAATATATGTAAAACTAAACCAAAACTATAATATTATATAAAATAATATATAATATATTAATGATATGGAACTTCAGAGACATAGATGTTAGTTCACTTCGATTTTCCAACAAACACATATTGCCTTCTACATGAATTTATTTATAGGACTTGGGTGTCTTCTTGAATGTCGCGAGAAACCCGTTTTATGGAACGACTGGAACAACAAACCATAACTCATAGTTCCAGTAACACGCACACCAACACTGTAGAAGAGGTGTGGATGATGTGATGGACGTCATGAAGAAGTGATGTGAACATGACCTGACAAATAGTCTGAAAAGCATCGCGCAATTGGCAGCATAAGGTCCGCGAGCGTCGGAGAGAGTGACAAAAACCCTGCTTATTTGGATATATAATACACATGTAACAAACAAACAATGTTAGAAACATTACAAACATTATTAGAACAAACATTAGAATTAGAACAAACATTCGAACTTATATAAAATCCAAGGAAAGCCAGACAAAAACAAAAGGAATCCAAAGTTATGGTTACGTTTTACCAACAATGAGTAGACCTTTAGAACGCGATCTGCGTACACTGACACATCATTATATTGTTTCAGCTATCAGACTGCATCTACACCTCACGAGTATACAAGTGTATTTATAAATCAAAGTGGAAAAGACAGACAGGCAGACTTTGTGAAACAACGATGATATTTGGAACAAGAGAGAGAGAAAGAGAGAATACAAGTGTATTTATAAATCAAAGTGGAAAAGACAGACAGGCAGACATTGAGGGAGGGAGGGAGGGAGGGAGGGAGGGAGGGAGGGGGAGGGAGGGAGGGAGGCAGGGAGGCAGGGAGAGAGGAAGGGAGAGAGGAAGGAAGGGAGGGAGGGTGAGAAAGAGGGAGAGAGAAGATGTCAACAAAAATAATTACAGAACTAACAGGGAGGGAGTCAAGGCACATTATCATAACTCGAGACGAGTCGGCTCAGTCGCGAATGTCATATAATTTGGCTAGCAGAATATGAACTATGTCCTACAGTTCAGTTGCAGAAGAAGGTACCAGAAGAATGTTGAAACGTTAATGGAGACAGAGCTAATAGTTTTTAAGTAAAACTTACATTCAGTATGTCAACTGTTTGTTAATTATCGGCGGTAATGTAGTATACGATGTGTATCTATTATTAGCTAGTGGCTATGCTATGTTTGCATTGGTAGATTTGCTATTATGAAAAGGGCATTAACACAGTTTGGATAATAATTGTTTAAAGTTACGTAGATTCGTACATTACGATTATGTTACAGGAATTGTTGACGCATTCAACGAAGGCAAAATCGGGAGTCTTATTGGCGTGGAGGGCGGCCACTCGATAGACAGCAGTCTGGGCGTACTGCGCATGTTCTATGAACTCGGCGTCCGCTACATGACACTCACCCATAATTGTAATCCGCCATGGTAATCGACATTGTTTTATATGTGTATGTGTTAATGTCCCACGTGACTACTCATTGGAACCAACCATTGAATAGATCATACATATAAACGCTATAACTAAGTTAATTTTAGTTCTATAATCACTGTTTGGTGGATCTACAAAAGTTACTGCAGGGTTTAACTGCGTGGCGGTATTTAAAGACTATGCAAACTGTTTTATCCCAAATCTGAACGAAATAATCTAACAATTAGTGTCCTGATATTCAACTAATTTTTATCCCCCTCCGTTCACCCTTTTCAAGGCCCCTTTTTGTCACGCTATTCTCTACATTTTCTGCACAGGTTTGTTGTGACACCTAGCGGTCGTTGTGACGTCAATGCAGGTAGCACCGCTAGAATTTAGCATGGCGCGCATCTAAGCGGGTTGGTGTTTCAGGCCGTACCTGAAATTGCAATCGCCAAATTTAGTGTTTTTCATATCACAGTAAAGGTAATAACCTTACCAACAAATGTGTCGCAGAATGCACTCAAAATTTGTTTAACTTTTTTGAGTTATAGCCGTTTGAACATTGCGAATGCTCAAAAAATATATGTATACGAAGTTTCAAAGACATTTAAAAGTTAATCTCATTTAGTCTTTAAATTTGTGTTTCAGGGCTGGGAATAGCAACCTGGATAGCAAAAATTCCACCCAGTTTCGTGGACTCAGCAGCTTTGGAAAGGTTGAGTAAATTCAGTCATATACGTGTCCTCATGCGTTAATTGCTACCAATTCTCACCCATTACCTGCTTTGCAGTGATTTTATATTTCAGGTGACATATTTGCTAAGGTCACCACACAAATATGCCGTCGCTATTTCCTCATAACGTAGATATTCTCCCCACTGCACAGTAATGTTTACTTTCGAAAAATGAACATTATGTTATAAATTGTTTCATTGAAATGCATGCTAAATGTGAGTTAAACAAATCCATGCTGAACACAAAAACAAATCGTAAAAACGTGCATAGCGTTAACCAAACATTTAATTTTGACTTGTCTTGTCATCGACATCGACGTTTTCACAAAATCCTACAACATAGTTTTTCAACAAATCACCACGGACTACATGTATATCCTCCAGGACGTAGTGAAGGAGATGAACCGCCTGGGAATGATGGTCGACCTGGCTCACGTGTCGGTTGACACGATGCGGGATGCCCTCAAGGTATCGGATGCCCCCGTCATCTTCAGTCATTCGTCAGCATGGGCGCTCTGCAACAACTACCGCAACGTACCCGACGACATCTTGAAAACTACGGTACAGACGCCATTGGTCTTTGTCGCGATCGGGTGGTAGTACTTTTTATGCCTAGCATTTGCCATACGCAGTGTAGAGTCTATGGGTGTACTTAGCATAATGTACATTATTTTATCCACTTTATGCTCGACTCGTGATCCCAGGATCCAGCTCAACTTTAAAGAGCAATTCAAGGATATACATCTTAGACTTCGTGTCATTATCCACCCAGCCAGCGACGACGGGTAACGCTTTTTCGTCATCGCTGACTAGATGGGTAATGACTGGTATTGCGTTGAAGTACTTGTTGCAGTTTAACTGGTTCCTGGATTCACGGGACAAGTTCAGCAAGTGGGACGAAGTACACGTGATTCAACACAAATCCATACATTGCCTTGGATAACCCTCGTGGCTTGCGAGGATGGTGTTTCGAAAATTCTGCATTTTTTAAAGATACTACTGATGTTTGGGTTTGCATAAGGTGTTTGGCAAGAAAATTAGGCTGTTTTCACATGTCGATCATAAAGTACAACGTCACCCCTAAACGTCACAACGTTCATTATCATTATGATAAGCATCTTATGTATAGTGATGTTTGTTATGATAAATCGGGTAGCTGTGACTCTGCACACCACGGGGCACGTTAACTTCAAACATATTTATAAACCTTTGACGTACGCACCACTGACGTCGGAACGAAATTAATCTTGAGGGGGCTGAGCCGGAAGCGTCACTTCAGCACATTATACTGTTATACAATCAATTGCTTTCCGGGGTATAGGAATGCCATTAAACGTTATATTTATGAAGCCACAACAAAATAATGTACTGCAAAGTTTAAACATGTTCAACACAGTATAGGCAAGCAAAAATTTATATTTTGTCAAATATTGTTGTCATTAAGGAATCGTCCATTAAGCTCCGTATGCCAAAACAGGCTGTCCGAGTTGACATTCTTCTTTGAAAACGCAACCGTAATCTTTACGCTAACTAATTTTAAATGTATCCACACTAAAGTAGTATGTTTCTGTTAGTTTAATGTATAAGCTACATTTGACAGTTGTTAGGTTTCCTATTTTAAGATTTGGCAATAGGATATGATCCCTTTATATGTCCTTAAATATATTCTGCACCATTACCAATTTAGTTCGTATACACTCACAGTTCACAAAATAATGTCTCTTCTTTTTTTAAGTGGCACAACTGTTTGCTTATGGACGCCGGGTCATGACGAACACAGTGGTTGCTGTGTAACTCACGTAGTTTGCACACATATCAGATAAGATATGTAAACATTTCACCGTACGTTTATTGAATCTCAACACCGTTACCAACATTTAGTATACAAGAAGCAATGTTTTTCAAAATCGAAAATATAGTGAGATAGGCCATTGTGAAACATTTATTATATATAGTTACAATGGCCAGTAATAAAGTGCCGAAAATTGTTTTAATTCCTCCAAAAATCTGTAAAAGTTACATGCAAAAAATAAAAGTGAGGTTAATTAGGCTAATATAAGCAGTGGTGCTAACAACAGAAAGCAGTCAAAATGGTTATAATGCTATTTGATGCACTTTATGCTACATTTCTGTTCACAGGCGTGGTAATAGTCAATTTCTTAAATTATTAATTTCGATAAACATATTACATATTCAGCGTAACCACTTACTGTACAGCCATTTGCATATATCTCACTTGTACTAACTAACGTTTTGTTTTATTCAAACATAATTTTCGCTTTCCTTTGTTCCAAAGCCCAATTGATGGTCTAAAAGTGTAATAAATTATGACTCACTGTAGTTCCTCCTCTGCTGTTGGTTCGCTGTCGGTTCGACATTACATTAGAAAATGGGGGGATGCTGCTGAAGTTTTTCGCGGCGACGTTCACCAATTTTTAAGCTCACAAACAACCTCGATTTCCACCACACCTTCAGGCTCGTCAAAAACACCTCCAGGCTCACCAAAACAAATTCCTTCCAAACATGTACTCCCTCCCGGCTCCGACGCCTGTGGGCTCGTGTAAGGTGATAACGTTATTCGAGGTCATACCTTCTGTGTTTTTTTGTGTGCAGGCGGACAAGGGAGGCGTGATAATGGTCAATTTCCATGGCGGTTTCATCAACTGTCCACCGAAGAATCAAACACACGTAACTCTTTCGCAGGTTGCAGGTGGGTAGAATCACTCGTACTCGGGGGAATGCAGCATTCACGATGGTCGTTCATTTATTAGTTTGCATGTGCCAAATTAAGGCAATCATATATAATTAGTATATATACATTATCTGCGCGCGGGCGCACACACGCACACAAACACACTCACACACTCACTTTCACACACACCCACACACCCACACACCCACACACACACACACACACACACACACACACACACATAAATTATCATAATATTATTATATTCACACATAGTTCTACGTACGTGTTATGCTATTTTTGCAGATCACATTGAATACATAAGAAACGTGACTGGACCTGATCATGTTGGTATTGGAAGTGATTTCGATGGAGGCATAACGTAAGTCTTTAGGCATTATTTACGGTGCTCTTAGCAACTCTGTAGTGAACGTCGTCTGAACGTCAAGGACGAGCAAACTTCGCTATTATGTGAAAATATGCCTGATGTTGACATACTGATCGCATTGACATATCTGTTTCGTAGACCCAGGCATACTCTGCGCCTATCTGAACGTAGTGTTACATGAATTTAATTATGTTGTTTGTTAGTTAATTGTAATATAGCAGTATACTTCTATAGCGCTTAGGTGCTCAAGAACACAAGCTCAAAAGGCAAGACCAAAATCAAACGCAACAAGTCAGAATTGTTTGTGATGTGCATGTATTATGGCTATATCTGCTTTGTTTGTTTGTTAATATATAATTATTTGTTTATATGAGTGTGGATACTATCGTGTATGTTCGTTTGTATGCAGATGTGTGTATATTCTTTGTGTGCGTGGATGTACGGATAAAGATACCTACAACATATACATCTTTATTATAACTTGTGTGCGCATACGCGCGTGCTTTGTTTTGATATTGTGTGTGTGTGTGTGTGTGTGTGTGTGTGTGTGTGTGTGTGTGTGTGTGTGTGTGTGTGTGTGTGTGTGTGTGTGTCTGCACTCATGTGTGTACACATGTACGCCGTCATATGCATGTTCGTACACATAAATTTCGTTCTGTGTTGCGCAGTGTACCGCAAGGTTTGGAGGACGTCTCTAAATACCCCGATCTCTTCACGGAGATGGCCCGGCGCGGCTGGTCAGAAGCAGACCTGAAGAAACTCGCAGGAAACAACCTGCTGCGTGTATTTAGAAAGGTGGAACAAGTAAGTCGTGTTCCCTCGCATGCACGCACACACGAACGCACGACCTCACACACACACACGCACACCGAAAAAATTCACGTTCACGTTTGCACAAGAATTTAAGATTGGTTGCACTTATAGGATTCCAAAGGTAGAGTGTTAATATAAATTATAGACTAACTTACACCCATCCAAGGAACAACACACCAGGGACAATAGTAGTGGCGAGGGAACGAAATATATTCATATTGGGGGTGCCCAGCACCACTCCGCTGTCGGAGTGACATCGGATACCCGGGGTTCTGTTGAAAAATTTTCGCCGCCGCGCCGCTGTAACTTCAGCTTCTCCAGCTTCTCTCCGCTGGCTGATGCCATCGAAAGACGGGAGGGGTGGTATTTAAAATGTTCCCCGTCCCGCCGTCTATTACTGGAGGGCAGAAAACAATATGTCTGCCCTCCAATTGCACCCCCTGTCACGGTCGACAAAACACACCTTAATCCTCTCAGAAAAAAACTTTTATTTCCACCCGCCACAAAAACACATTCACGCTCACTTTACTGGGAGGCAGATCCATATGTCTGCCCCCAGCGAAATTCCACGGGGGCAGCCCCCTTCCCCCCCAGTTCCCGCGCCTATGGACAATAGTTACCACCATTACAGCATTTTGAACTTAAACTCATTCCCGCTTACCAATTGCGTTCTACTATCGCCAATTACGCCATTGAACGTATCTGCTAAATTGGTGAATATTTCTAAATAACTCCTTTTGTATGGCCGTATGTATTTGCTTTTTAAACTTTGCCAATTGGTAGATGAGAGGCCAGTGGTGAAGGAACCGAATTAACATAAAAAGAAGCAAACGGACCTTCGCGCCTCGAAGGATACGCGCTTACTGTAATCCAATGTTATCGTATTAATATAACATTGACATTAGTTGTGTGTTTGTTCTTGCACATATGTTCGTAATGATCGAGTGCAATGAAACAAAAATAGAACCTGTCACAGGTGTGTCTTTCTTTCAGATACGAGACGAAAAGGCCCGACGTGAGCGGCCAATTGAAGTTCTGCTACCGGACTCCCAACGACCACAAATAAACTGCACGATAGGCTAACTGTAATATTAATAATAGCACAAACAAACGCTTGACCGATTGCGCATGGCAACATTGCAACCTCAGCAGCAACAACAACAACCACGAACAATTTCAAATTAAACTGTTTGTTACATTTTTATAATCAGTTTACTGTAATCACAACAACTACGCAATCGCGAAATATAATAAAACGAATTATGTATATGCTGGTGTAGCATTGTCAAATATTTATCACGACATCAGTTGCTATACTCACAATCATTATCAAAAGTATGTTCATGCAAACAATCAAAGCATGCTTTATTGTACGATGTAATAGCGAATATCCTGGCCTAGCATTTCACCCGCCTAGTCACTAGATGGCGCAACGCACATTGGACATTTGTTCATGTTCTTTAACTTTAAGATTGTTTTTTTATTTTGTGTAATGCTATTTTTTAACTTACTTTTGTTACCGAAATAATTAAAAAAATATAAACGTTAATAATTACTATGTTAACTATCTGTTGGATTCACCAGTTGCAGTCCAGGTGAACACTGAAAATGTATATTCTGATCAGACTGTCTTCTTGGCGAATCCACAAATAAAGCGAACGAGTGTTGGGGTAAGACCACATTTAAATTTTACATAGGCGGCCATTATAACGTTTCCTTCATTTCCTGCTAAATTTGACGAACAATTTTCTTTAAAATTTCACAGCATATTTAACCTCCATTGACAAAAATTCTCATACCTCAGTTTTCAGAAAAATCCACCCAAACCTGACACCCCTCAATTTCGCCCCAATCTGGTGACGGATTTTGAAATATTGGTGCGTTCTCCAAAATAGCCAGTGTGCGAATACGCGAGCGACTAGCGTATGTTTATTGCTACCTCGTGAAAGATCTAATGTAGTAGTACATTCAGTATTCACTGAACTGACATGTGCTATGCCAAAGTGCTCGAAACAAATTCACACATGACACCAAAACGGTATTTTCAAGGGCACTCTTTCGGTGTGTAATAGCGGACGAATCCTTAATGTGGTCTTACCTCTGTTGGATAAGCGAGAACGAATGCCAAACGGTGGCGCCGCCTCATGGCGCCTGGAAAACCGAGGTTAACTTACGCTTTCCAAGATTATTTAGACTCCGTCAGGTGGCACAACCGTTGTCTCGCACACTCTTCTTAGCGAGTTCACAAAGACGAGTGAGAGTCGGGCAAGCGAGACTCAATCATCTGGTATGCTGCTGTCACTCTCAATACTTTCCCGTTCATACTGTGTCGTGTTCACGTCAGATAACGTAATACCATTCATTCGTGAGACTTGGTTGTATTCCTAAGCTTGTTCTCTGCAGCAACATTGGCAAAGACCCTAAACGCATTACACTAACAATACTGCATGTTGTGTTTGGAACCACACGTAGCAGCTGTAGTATACTCTGACGAAATATGGATGCATGACTGTTGTGTTATTGTTTCGCTGATTTGTTGTTATTGGTATAGGTGCTGTTGCATCTGGCCATAGATAAGTTAATGTTACTGGTAAGCATCTGGGAACAACACAATAAGACACGACACGATGTTCTTCCTTTAGACAACGGCGTCTTTACAACACGATATGCGTACCTCGCCTTTCAACTTAAGCAATGTTCATTCTGACGCATCATATACTTACCCTGCGTTCGCATACACACTGCACATTTTAGTAGCACGTTCAGTTTCATTGCTAAACACACATGCGCATACTAACACACGCACGCATACGCGCATGCGCACGCACACATACACCATAGGGGGGCTAGATGGCACGTGCTCCCCCCCCCAGACCTTTGGAATTTTACGTGCCCGCAGACCTGTATGGACCCCGTGACTGTGCCCCCAGACCTTTTTGAATGTACTCCCGTGACTGAAGTTACGGCGGCTCTACGAAAATTGTCAACAGCACCCCCCGCCCTCGGTCTTCCCCGATTTCACCAGTCGGGCTGAGACAGCGGAGAGAAGCTCCCGGCAGCGAAACATTTTCCACACCAATTATTTGGTTCGGCCGCCAGTTGAGGTTTTGTGTCCCCCCCCCCCTAGACTTAC